>JBBPCY010000130.1:10466464-10476795 GCA_037974405.1 Brachyalestes nurse
TCAGGCGCATTTTTTCCGTTTTCTTGTTTTTTCTGCATACATACCCTAAAGATAAGCTATCCTGTGTCCAGCTGAACAAAAAGTCCATTAGCATTCTCCTGATTAGTATCACTGCTTGCTTTCCTATTTCAGGTGACGTTAAGTATGACTCTTAACTAATAGCCACGCTTAATGGCTGAAAGGGCAAAGGTGTTTCCGGCTGGAAAAGCTGCTTTCGGAGAAATTCAGAACAAGTGCCATGCCCTGGGCAACACACACATGCACACACGCACGCACACACACACACACACACACACACACACACACACACACACACACACACACACAGATGGAAAATGAGAATATATGAATATAAAACTCAGCCATAAAAAACACATATTTTTCAAATCTATTTTATGATAAACAATTAAATACTCAGGAAACTTTACAACAGATAATATGTTGATTTAAGCATTTAGATTTGGGTCACAGACATAGTCAGTGTCAGCAATAACAATACAATTATTCCACACTGTTTTAGGCAGTAACTTAATTTGATGGTGACAATTTCCTGACATGAGTTTCCTGCATGTACTGTCACTAATTTTAGATTCATCTCCATGGCCTCAAATATTGTTGCTCTCTCACCTATATTCAAAAAATCTTACCATTATCTAGGTTAATATAAGAAATGGGAGAATGAATTATGTAATAGCTTGGTAGCATGACCCAAATGAATGCTTTATTATATAACATAAGCAGTTCATTTGTAGAATAACAAAGGTTAATGACAAGCGTTCATGTTAATGATACTGTGATTTCATTGTATCTATATGCACACTGAGCTATTAGGGGTAATTATCAGGTCTTGTCATGATTAGGAACCACTAATAGCCCTTCACTTCACTTAGAAATACAATTGTAAGAAGAACTAATCAATTGTTCCTCTATACCATAGAATTATAAATCTATTCCTTGTTCAGGAAATAGGACTGGACATGCAAAGCATTAATGTTAATTACAAATCCTTCTCCAGTAGTCTAACCCATCTGAGCATGAGCTACATTCAGTAGTATTCTGCAATATATTCAAGTGTTTGAAGGAAGAATATAGTAGCTAATGTAGTACTTTTCTATATGAGAAACTAAAGTGTAAATCATATTTTCTCCTCAGGTGGGCTAGTCACTGTAAAAATATTGCAAAATGTTTTGTACCACGTAACATGTATGTTACAATATCGTATGTTTATCAAATTTCTTTCCCCAGAGGACCTTCCCATAGACAAATTTAATATTTTGCAAAAAGTTGTCAACATGCTTTACTGCAATAAATTCCAATGTGTAAAGTAAGTGTATAGTAATATATATTTCATTTTCTTTTAAAATGCTTCTTGCAGTGGAACATATATTGCAAAATGGTGTCAATATTACAACAGGTAAACAAAGTATATTGCAATATATTATAAATATATTCCTCCTGCATGGAAAACATAATTTCTAATCTTCTTCTGATAGATTAGATTAGAAAGAAGATTAGAAAGAATCTTCTTTCTAATCATTCATATGAAAATGGAATATACTGCAGGATATTGTCAATATATTTGAGCATTTAAAGAGAAAATATGGTAAGTTTGTGTATGTTTAGTATACTCAGTTTCCTGTTTTGGAGCATTAAGGGTGAATATTCAAATAGGAGATTCCAGATCTAATCCCTGAACTCATCACACGCTGTTTACTGTCAGTCACAGATTTCGTTTCAGCAGAAAAATAATGAGACAAAACATTCAGCAATTTTGTTCACTAAGGCAGGCGACATGCTCTCCTCATTAGCTCAGCTGCTGACAGTACGTGTGGCAATTAAACCCAGAACGAAACTGCACTGTGCGCTGTTTAGCCCTCTATGAGCCGTACGCACGCCAGGGGCTACACTCAGCTGTCATCCTACAGGATGTCTCCACAGGTCCCTGTCACACCCACACAAACACACACACACACACACACATACACACACACACACACAGAGTCACGCACACACACACATGCACACACTGACATGCCATCTCTGCCTCCATCAGTGAGTGACATGGGTACAAAACAGTCATGCGCCTCAATATCTTCAAAGCACACCCACATACAGAGAGGCAGGCACATGTGAAAGGCTGCACATACACACATGCGCACAGGCACTCACATACATATACAGCCCACATGCGTTTCTGCATGAAAGGATCATATACATTAGGTTTCTATTATTAGTTCCTCTGCCTTAACAGCTATATTGCTTATGTTTACTCACCAAATCATTGCTCTAAGTGCAAACTGCCCTTTGTGTTTGTTGTGTGTTTTTATGTTTTATTAATCCTATAATGTAATCTCTTTCTGCCACTTTTGCAGCAAACAAATGAAAACCTATAGACATATAGAAAATATACTTACCAGAAGCAAATGAGCAGATGCTTTTTGTACAGTGAGGGGAAACAAATGTCCAGAAACCTTCATTTTTGTGATTTTTTGTGATACAAAGCATATATCCTCTTACTGATTTTTTATGTTGTACTTATGAATGTGAGCCACAAAACATGTATTCATAAGCATAGGCAAAGATAAGGTAAAGAAAAACAAGGTTAGGCTGTGTAAGCACCTTCCCATTTTATAAAAAACGATTTTGAGTTATTTCTCCCCTATTAACTGGAATGTTGTCTTGCTGAAACATCTATCTTCTTCACTTTCTTGGTCGAAGAGATGCAATTCCTCTATTATTTCCTGGTACATTGCTCTAATAATGTGTAAAGCCCTAGTACCATTTCCAGAAAAGCAGCACCATACTATGATGCTCCCACCACCATACTTCACTGTAGGTATAGCGTTCTTCTGATCAACACGTCTTTCTCTAAACTTGATGAGCTCAATTATTGTGAGGGAATTCCGTCTGACCAAAGAACTTTGTTCTAAAACAGTTGATTTGTCCCGACGTTTATGTGCACATTTCAGACATACAACTCTGT
This sequence comes from Brachyalestes nurse, assembly GCA_037974405.1. Taxonomy (NCBI): domain Eukaryota; kingdom Metazoa; phylum Chordata; class Actinopteri; order Characiformes; family Alestidae; genus Brachyalestes; species Brachyalestes nurse. The sequence goes on from JBBPCY010000130.1 coordinate 10,469,448, forward strand.
GCTTCATTGTTTAACTGCTGCTCCTGGTGCCTGCAACCCTTCTCAAGTACAAAGTCAAAAGACAATATGTGTACATTTAGCATTGATATACTCTATAAGAATATTAAATGTAAAAAAAAAACAAAGTCTCCGAACTTTTTTCCCTACACTGTTTGGGGGTAATTGACAGTGTGATGTGCGAGTATTCCTTTAGTTGTGATTCTGTATATTTGTGAATCTGTAAATGTCTGTATACTATATTTCATTTTTTATTTTATTTTATTTTATTTTATTAAAAACAAACACAATTATTCATGCATTTAAAATGGGACATGCCATAATATATAACATAGAAATAGTCAGATTAAAAAAACACTCAAAAAACACAAAAAAACAAAAAACTGTTTATTTCCATTGCAGGAAATGTGTTAAAATACTAAAATAATTGAATAATCATTTTGATGGTTGCTGACTATGCTGTTTGTTTGTTTGTATGTTTGCTCATTATTCTTATTTGCTGGCAACAAATTTGACTCTAGGTTTAGACTCTGCTCATGACCTCAATGTGGTTGATGTGTGACCTGTAATGACGGGCAGACACACACACACACACACTCTGACACTCCAGACGTAGTTCTCATGCATGAGCAGTCGATGCTGTCGTGGTCAGGGAGGAACCCGTGTTTCCTAGCCACGTCTGAGCCCGTGTGTGATCTGAGCTGCTTGGCCTTTAGACACCATGTCTGATTCTCATCTACTTGAAAAGGAACACATTTACAAACCAAATCAGCCACACAGAGACCATCATGTTTAAGACAATGAGCAAAATGTGCCATAACCAGGGTTAATACCAATAAATTGACAGCTGAACCTGAATTCTTATAATTGCTCTGACAACTTGAGGGCTTTTATTTTGATCTATAACTCATAATTCAACATTAGATAGGTAGATTGTATGAACAGAGCATGAGGAAAAAAAGCAGGCTTACACAATGGGATATTCTGCATTGCTAATAGTCCTCTGTACTTTTCCACAACATTAAAGCGTCGGTGGCCTGAGATACTGAGGTGGAAGCTTCAAAGATGGCCGAACAAAAGCGTCCCAGTGTGAAAGCTTTTAATGAAAATCAGAGAAGTACTCAGTTGGGTGTGTGTGTGTGTGTGTGCGTGTGTGTCTGTGTGTGTGCATGTGTGTGTAGGCTACATGACTTGAATTTATGCCACTCATCCAAAACCACATGGCTAATAAACCTAGTTACATTTAATGTGTACTGTTCATGTCACAAACATTGTAAGATTAAACTGGTTTAGAACTCTTGTCAACTTGATTTATAATTGTGTTGCATAAGGATTTTCAGGATTCAGGATTGATGACTCAGCAAGTTGTTTCGTTTTACAGCCATTCTTTTCATATAGGAATCGGTGAAACTGATTAGCCTGTCCGCTATCCCTGTTTGTCTTCATGTGTTTGGGCTACAGGCAACGTTGGTCTTGTGGCGTTTCAGGTGGAGCGGACAATACAAATATGAATGAGAAGCCAACTTGAGCCTCGTTAGCTACACACTGAGGTGCCATGATAGACTACCTCAGCTCTGTAGATAAAATGTGTCTGGTCGCAATCTGGTTATCAAGAGTAGCTCTCATGTCTAGAAGTTAGAATCACTCCATTACTCTACATGTTTAAGAGAACACGATAGTGCAGCCTTTATATCAGACAAGCATGACTTACAAAGTTCAGACAAGCGTGACTTGAAAGTTCCAACACTACAAAGATCTGCCCTGGATGAAACACCACTGGTGATGTACCATTTGTAAACGATTCTTTCATTTTGAAGTACTCTTTTGTATGAGTAACAAGTCTTCTTGGTGAGTGATCTGAATTCACAAACAAATCTTTTTTTTTGTTTTGCTCACTTGTCACATGGTCATTATATTTTCTCAGGAATGACTGATTCACTCACAAACTGCATATTCCCAGTGTAAGAATGACTGATTTGTTCACAAATCATTAATATCATGATTCGAGTTTCTCATTCATTATTTATGTGGTTACGGCAGTTACGTGACCAGTGCTGTTAAGAAGAACATTATGTAGCCAGCTAGCAGTGTATAAAGTAGCTATAGAATGGAGGTTTAATTTGCCTTTTTGTTGGAGCGAGTGATCAGGCAGGCCAAAGTGAACAGCTGTCATATAATGAACAGTTTATAGTCATATCTGCTGATTGATAGATAAAGATGAAAGATAAAGATGAAAATGAGTAAACAGGAGCTTTAAGTTAAGAGTTTATACCACAGAAAGTGAGTACAGGACCATTGATTTGATGGCTCATTGCAAACTGTAGATAGAAGATGGTACCGTAGCACTGTAACCTCTTTTACACTGTGACATTTAGAGTAGCCATGCAGAGCTCCAGCAGCTGTGGTCAGACAGATTATGAAAGCTTCTCTGCAGACCAGACAGCCCAGTCATTCATTATTAACTCGCATTGGGTTAGTCTGCCATTTCGGTTCGTGTCAGAGTTTGGATATGTTGGTGGAGTGCTGAAAGCTTCATGCTGGATTCCTTTTTATAGGTCTGTGTGTTCATGGCACAGTATGTTTAATAATGTTATACAAGACCTTGTTTGAGTGTGTTCTTGTTTGCCTAGCCACACTAGGTCAAGACCTAGATGGCTCAGTGGTACATGGTGAAATACAGAGCCACTGTCACTGCAGCAGGTAACACTGCCTTGGGGGAAACAAGTTCAGTCAGAAGCCTATGGGGAAAAGAACAATAAAGCACATTTTACAGAATAAAATGCAGGACAGAATGTTGTACACAGTGATTTCGACTTATTTTGCCAAACAAACTAATGGGAACAGTGCAAAATGTTTTGCAATTAAATCTCAACGTAACATACATTGAATTTAAGAACATTTTCTAATCATCAGTTCAGTATGATGTTCACAGCAACAGTATGTATCTATGCAGTACTGTGCAAAGATCTTAGGCACCTATGCAAATAGTTTAAAGCCATTTGTCTGTGATAATGTGTTTTTCTGGCAAAGTTAACAATAGAATGGATGCAAACGAACAAGAAAGTAGTATCAAGATTTGTTTTGTTTGTAAAATAGCAGCTGATATTTTGTGAGCTGGTAAGCTGGTTCCAGATTTCTCCTCGATGCCTCCAGTCATTGCTTGGATTTATGAAATTCCATCAGCAGCTCCTGATTTAATTTAATAAACTACTGATTGAGTTTCTGATGGTAATACTGGGCTTCCTCAAGTAACACAATAACATACTGTACATAAAGTCACTGTTTACTGCATAATGTTACTTGTGTTTCTTATTTATGCTTGTGAAGTGAACTCGTCTAAGTGCTACTAAAATACCATGTACATATTACATAACTCCTCAAGTTACTTAACTGAGTAAAAGCATTGTAATTGTAGGTAATAAATCTGAGATTTTTTATTACATTGATGCACATCTGAATGGGGCAGGGACAGACATAAAGCAGGAAACCAGGACAGAGACAGGGATATTAACAGGAATGGGCACTACATGCTCTCGGAAGTTCTCTCCAAAGCATCTGTCATCAGTTAATGGCTGTACTGTACTCTCTGAAGCACCAGATAGAGAGTCCAGATCTGCAGCCGATGCTAGGGGCACTTGGTCAGTGTTGAAGGTCAGGTGAGCAGGGCACTGACCAGCCAGTCGAGACATCACTGGATCAGGAGGCTTGTGAGCCATCACTGGCTTGGATAGCATGGGAGTCAGCACTGGATGCGGAGGCTCATGAGCCAGCACTGAATCAGGAGACTAGGGAGTCGGCCCTGAATCGCCCTCAACCACTGTGCACCCATCAGCCTTCCTGGAGTTACAGCATCAGTCCTTGCTTGGTCATACAATAACTAGAGCCTGAGCCCACTGGCTCCCCCTCAAAATGTTCCGCTGACTTTCTCCATTACTAATATTCTTCACCCACTGGGCTATTTTTTCTTTCCCACAGGCGGCAATGATAACTGAGCCTGTTATATGAACAACTGTTTTATTCAGTCTGCTTAGCAATTCATATCCTTCCTGCAGGATAGCTTATTTCCCCTTATTTAGCCATATCTATATTTCTTCAACAAACATATCAAACTCAGTGATTAATGATACATTGATGCAGGGTGTAGGTGCCAGTTGAAGGGCTTTATTACATAAAACAATGAAACAACACTGAAGAAAACACCAGGAAACTACCCAAACTGAGGTGCGCAAACACAAGAGAGCACCACATGAGACCAGATAACGACACACTGAGACACTGGTGTACTTATATATCAGTTAAGACAAGAAACACCAGGGAAAGGAGGGGTTACAAACTAAATTGATGTGATGACACTAGCAAGACGGCAGGGCAAGGGTGGAGACAAGGAGCCAGAGCAATAAAATAGCTGACCCACAAAAGTTACCAAAACCCCTTAAAGTTACCTTAATTTTGACCTTAATTTCCAGGAAATTAAGGAAAATTAAGGGTAAAAGTGCACAGATTAAGGCTGATTAAGGGGTGAAACTACTGAATCTCCAGAATGAATGCCTTATATTTAAGATTGAGGGGTTTCACACTCATGCCTTAAATCCACTTTTGCGTTGACACAGATCCTACCTTTAAGATGCTTTTACTTGCAATGGTGCAACATCATTATTTGCAGTGTATGACCAAAGACAGTAAGCCATGCTTTTTTGCTAATCTACACTACACTGACTGCAGTAATTGAAAAGCTCTTTCAGATACATGAGAGCAGACGCCTCCTTCTCTGTGGCCTTCACTGAAAGCATGGTCAGAGAGATGCTGGCAATGTGAGCAGGAAAGTGTGTGGTTGTGTGTTTTGACTAGCTCTCCACATGCGATTAGCATTCTCGCCCACACACAAGCCCATGCCTTTTCACACCACTGAACGTGTGGGTGTTAGCATAGGTGTGTTGAAAGAAAGAGAATGAAAAATACAGGGATTTCTTTTCATGTATCACATGCTGTTATTTCAACATGGAAAGTTGTTTTGCTATTATTCTGCACTGTCTATTATTATTATGCCGCTGTGTATCATTTCTAGATTGCATATGAGAGGGTGTGCTTCAAATGTTTTTAGTTTTTACGTCGACCCATTAAAGCTAAGTATATGTGTGTGTATCTTCTCATATGTCTGAAAGTGAGTCAGGTAAAACATTTTATGGTGCCATTAGCAGCTAATGCATATTTTTTCCCGTCAACTAATAGCCTACAAATCAAATGAAGGAGAATTTAGCATTGTAAACCATTCATAAATCTACTCTTGAAATTAGGCCAGTCAAAGAGCCATAAGCTAGGACGAAAGCTAAAATATATTAGTGCTGTTTACAGCCCTTTCACTAAAAACAGTCATAAAAGCTTTTCGGCATCACTGCGTGTGCGACGAGTCTGCTGCCCCTGTCTCCATTAAAGCATCTTGAGCAACCAGTAAACAGTGTGAAGTGCTCTCAGGGCACTGAAGCCTGGGTTCCATCCAATCTGTGACAAATGGTTCCATCTCTGTGTCTAGAATATAATGGGAATCCATCCCTCTCCATTTAGCAACTGATGAGCCATTTAACTGCAGCTCTTTGTGGGCTTTATACTAGAATCTCTGTTCAGTTTCAGTGGAGGTCTTGTCCATCGATGCTGCCAGGGCTTCTGAAGATAAAGAAATAGTTTGGCCAAAGATGTAAATTACCATACCTTAACTGTAGTATGTATGTGTTTATGTATATGTGTAAGATGTCAGAAGCTAATGAAGTAAGTAAGCTTATAGCAACTGGTTTAACACTATGACAAATACCTACATAAGCACACAGGCAAGCCTGTCACGTTGTTCCATGTTCTCAAATATGCTTACTTATGTGGATCTGCATGTTAAGTTTGACACTGCTGAACATGGACAAAATGAGCAAACACAACAGCTAAATTACGCATTTTGATGAATTTCTAAGTTAGAATATATACACATAATCTACAGAGAACAAACATAAATATGGCATTTGACATCACTATGTTTAAACATCACATCTCGAATCCTGAATGTTCTCCATCCAGTTGTCCATTTTGATACATAGCAGAATTTCACCTTATGACAAAATGTATAGGCATGTCTATTAGAGACATTTAAAGATCTAACGTGTGATGATTTAGCCATGCTGTGTGTGCAGTGTCAAACTGCCGCTTTAATGCAAGTAAGTTGTAGTTACAGTAGTTCCAGTACACTGCATCGCATTTTTTGCTGTTGTGACATCCGGGCCTCGTCAAGGCAATCAGACACCTGAACTGACTGAACCTCCGCTAATCAGCGCCGCGCCCAAACATAAACAACCCAGCAGAAGGACGAGTGAGCAAGGCGGACGAGGCTGCTGCACTGTGATGCATCTCACGTGGAGCTATCTCGAGTGTTTCTCTGCGTGTTCTCGTGTTTTTCATTTTGTTCTTCTTAAAAGTCCTGTATTTTTATTACTATAAATTTAATTAATTTATTACTATATTTATATACAGTATATAACTGTTTTTGTATATAACAAAAAAATTCTGAGTATGGAGAATCACCTATGACATGCAAGCTATAGGGTAATGAATGGTGAATTCAATGCCTTATAAACAAGGAGCTTGGCTCTGTATGATGAACAAGAGAACACTGAGGGTGACAACTGTATGAGGAGAACGAAGGGCACTTCAAAGCACTTCTACTATGGCTCTACTTGGCACCCTTTGCCAAGCACCTGCTCACGCTGAGAGAACCAGCTTTAGACTTCTCCCCAGTTTTTATTTCCAGCATTATTAATGATAATCTCTCCTCAAGAGAGCCAGACTCGTGCTGGGCTGGAGCTTTACAGAACAGAGCATTTCCTTTTGTGGCGCAGGTTTTTAGTCTGAAGGATGTTTGTTCCATGCAAGTGTTTCCTATTGAGGTGAAGTGGCTTGTTTTCATTGCAGTGAGTGTGAAGTACTCAGTCATCATATTTTATGGGAGGAGGAAGCATCAGCGTGGTTTATAAATACACCAATGTTTCCAGATTTGGATGTTAACTACTTTACACAACATGCTTAATACGGAGAAAACAACTGTTGAATTCTGGTTCCAATTATTTCCTACAGAGGGAGCTATTACAGTGCAAACTCATTTCACAAACATCTTAATAGATTACGCAAATTTACATTTACTTTTTCGTACAAAGAGATCCTTAGTGGTAGTTAGGGAATACAACTCAGAGACTTGAATTCAAGAGTATATTGAATGTGTCTCCTTTAAGTATCCCCTAAGGGATTTCATATAATGGACTAAAAAATATAGTCCAAACTGCAGAAGTGAAATGAAAATAAAATACTTTGTATATAT
>JBBPCY010000130.1:10493802-10512300 GCA_037974405.1 Brachyalestes nurse
ATATTCAGGTTGTGGGTAATCTATTATTTTCTTTCTCAACTTCTAAAAGTTTGATTTAAGGGGGCAGGACGTTTGTTCTTCTTTACAGAGTAAGAGACAAGGAAACCAATTTTCTTTTCATCTTTTAATAGAAACAAGATCTTTGGCATCATATAAAAACTGTAAATAAATAGCTAACATTGACAAGTCAAATAAATAGCGAAGACAAATATGATTTTTTATAAGGTGACAATGCTGGTAAGAGGAAGATCACAATTGCCCAAAACATAGTCTCTTTTCATGGTGGACATCTTGTTGACTACTTTAAAGCGCAATGACCACTGACTCAGATCTTCCTCAGATATGCCATCAAAAAAAAAGTCCTCATTGAAGATTGGGTTGCGGCTCTTTCTAATGACAGTGCTGCGCTGTTTCTGGACCTTTCCAGGCATGAGCGAGAGGCTAACACTGCAGTTAATGCTCTTGGGGTCTACGGAGAGAGAGTAAAGGCCTTCTGCACTGATGAGTCTGACTCGCAGCCTCTGGTTCTCTGGGCAGTATTCTGCGGACACTCGCAAGGCTCCATCCCTGCCTACAGGCACCAGGCTCTCCTTCATCACCCGTTCTCTGTGGAGGACCAAGTCCATGGGGAAGATTGCAGGAGGTGCCAGGCCAAAGCTGAAGGAAACCGGCTCTATAAGTGCTTCTGACGATCTCCTCATGACGTTAGGGCTGTTATCTGTGGAGCTACTCTCATCCGTTGATAGGGAGTTGTTCCTGGATACCGAGGCCTTCCGGATATTGCGGTAGAGCAGCTTCTCGTGACTAAGGGTTTTGAACAGGGATAATTTAGGTGGTGATCTGGCCAGGAGAGGGGAACTGAAAGGGGAAGATTCTGTTGAAGACGTGGTGTCACTATCTAGTGTGCCTTGTCTGTGCAAGGTGAAGCTCCTAGGGGAGAGTCTTGAGGTTAAAGTGTTCAGGCTGAAGGAGGAGGGTGAAGGGGAGGCCGGAGAAAGAGCAGCTGAAGATGTTCTAGAGCAAGTATTAGACCTACTTCTGGGCAGAACCAGGGGAATCCCACAGGAACTGGGATCATTGTGGAAGAGGGACTCCTTACGTCTGGTGTGGGGGCTCTCCAGCAGAGTGCAGAAACCATAGCAGGTCTGGGCTTTGGCCAGGTGGGGTAAAGAGAGAGCAGCCTGGCTCTGGGGATCTGCATTGGTGTTCTCTTCATCACTATTGTCATACGGCCCGTCGTCCACACTCTCAACCTGGATGATGTGGGTGTTGATTGGCTCTCGTGAGGGCATCTCTTTCTTTGGACTGCTTCTTTCCACCGAAACCCTGAAACAAGGGCTCGGTTTCCCCTGCTCCAGTGGGGCTGAGATTTTAGGTGGGATGCAGAACTCAGGGATGGTGTCTGGGGTGATGATGTTGGGGCACAGGGTGACTTTCTTGAATTTGTCGGTGGATGTTTTTTCTCCGAACATGATGTCACCAATTTTGAAGCTGTATTCCGTAACTGGAAGTAGCAGACCGGTTCTCTCCACTGACACACGGATCTTTTCAACCACCCACATGAGATCAGCCTTCAGAAACTGCAAAAGTCAAAGGTTTTATTAGTTAGTAAAAGTCTGTTCTCAATAGTCTTTGAATTGATAATTTACACAAAATCCAAATGCGTTAGTATAAACTACACATGAAGTAGGATGATTAGCTAATTAAGAAACTAAAGCTTTTTGCATGCCGCTTACCTTATAAACCAGAGTGCACACGTGCGTTCAGTAAGATTGTTCAGTTTGCTGCATTAGAGGAGGTCTGCAGGAGGATTGTCAAGGCTCTAGTTCTCTCCTCTCAGACCTGCATTTCTGTAACGCGTGAACAGAGCTCCTGGCTACTTATACAGTAACAGCAGGGTGGGTGGAGTCAAGCACCACTTGTGCACACCTCCAGAAGCTCTGAGGGGTTTCAGTGTCTCGCACTGGCTACAGTTCCCATAGGAACACACAAACCATAACATTACAATCTCAGGTCTCAAGCTTGGAAAAGCAAAGGCTGGAGTGATAAGCAAATTGCTTGAAAATGCAGCAGATCAGTCCGATACAATCTACCCATGTGTGTACGAGTATGTTTAACTTTCCATTCTTGAAAGAGAACAGAGGTTAAAATCATATAATTAATTGGATAAGGGCTTTACTGACTTTACACATGTGCTGAGCTGACTGCGTCACTAATGTGAGAAAATCTGACAAAGGTTATGAGAAAGCAAATACTGTGATGTCAAATATAGGTCAATCCATGTGAACCTATATTACCTATAGATGTTTGTCACTGCATCTTTGCGGTCATATCAAAACTTTGTATTTTCATTACTGTTTGAAACACTGACTGCACTTTATATTTCACTTCGTGTGCCCAATGAACCAGTAGGAATGGACCAAAATAACAAAATCTTGACGTACATTAAAAATGAAGACCATTTTTCCATCTCCTATAAAATTACCACTTTGGAGATGGGTTTTGTTATGACAACAGCAATAAAAAACATCTGCAAATCTGAGGCACCCAGTTTTTCAATATGCATTTATCGATTTTTAAAAGCAGCCGTGACCAGTCATGCCTGACAACACCAACGAAAGGACGTATTGTGTTGATTGTCTTGTAGAAGTGTCTGTTTGTCTTAGGCTTCAGAGAAAAATAAAAGTGAGCAAACAAGTATACAAATACACATTTAAAGGGCTGAGAAGGCAAGGTGAATTATATCGACTTGGCAGATAACATTTAGCCATAGAATAGTTCAGTCTATTAGAGTAATAGCTCAGCTGTTGGCATGGTACATTGTAAGTGGCTTACATAACAGTGTTTTAAAACATTTCAGCTGAAATGAAGTGATAAGCCACCACGAAAAACACAATGACATTAGGGCTTTTAATACACCTCTATCAATTCAACAATACAATAGAGAACATTCTGTGAGTACTATATGAAAGCACACGTGTACAATCAAGTGCCATTAAAATATATCTCAGGTACCTTCTTGTGCCCTCTTGTGGTAGCAAGAAAATGTGTGCTGTGCTGGGTTTCATATACCAAAAATACAAAAAACTTGTACATTACATACATATATATATATATATATACACTACCAGTCAAAGGTTTTGAGACACCTTCTCATTCAACGATTTCCTTTGTTTTTATTATTGGCTACATTGTAGATTAATATCTAGTAATAAGTAATAAAAAAACTAAAAACTAAAAACTAAAATCTAGTAATTAGTAATAAAACATCACTTATTGCTCTGATGACAGCTTTGCACACTCTTGGCATTATTTCAATCAGATTCATGAGGTTTTGATCTGGAATGGTATTTAATTAACAGGTGTTCTTCGTCAAGAGTTAATTAGTGGAATTTCTTGCCTTCTTAATGTGTTTGGGATCATCCACTATGGTTCTGCTCCACATTATGGCAAGAACCACTTAACTAAGCAAAAAGAAACAACAGTCCATTATTACCTTATTACAAAACATATTCTGGTTTGTTTAATTGTTTTCAGTATTAATCCACAATGTACACACAAATAACATTGAATGAGAAGGTGTGTCCAAACTTTTGACTGGTAGTATTTGACTGGTATATATAAATATATATACATGTATATGTATAATCATCTGGTTTACATCTCTCTTTACATCTATAGGTATACTGTATATGTGTGTGTGTGTGTATACATTTAGAAATATGATTATTTTTTACACATAAACATATACACAGATGCTTTACATGTAAAGTGATTTAGAACGGCTTTATAGATGTAGTAAATATCTTTAATGTTTCAGTTATGTTACTATTATGGCATCTCTATTGCATCAACACATTCTTCTCTGAGTTTATGGATCAGAGTTCAAGTGCAGTATCTCAGTAACCCTGAAAAACCACATCGTTAGACAGCTGCTCTGGTTACTGATAGAGCTGTAGTGGAAAAAACTGCGGCTTATTCTCAGAAATGTTCAAGCCCTTTATGGATTTTTATCAGCAGAGAGCGTACTATATCACCCTTTTTGCATTTTGTGTTTTGTGTTTTATGGCCTGAGGGAGATTTCACTGAGAATAAATGACATTTTACGTGCAAAACAGTGGTCAATGTTTTTCCCAAGTCGGCTTATTTACTACGAACAGTAAGGTCAGGAGGTATTAAAGATTTCATACTGAAGTAAGCATTTAAGCTAATACTCCACTATAAAAATATTCTGGCATACAATATTACTATGGTTTCAGCTAGAGGTGAATCAGAAAGCACACATCAGCTGCAGATTATACATGCATTCTTTCCCTGAAGATTTAAATGTCAAATATCATTTAAGGAATCAAAGCAAAGCAATGTCTGATATAATTTAAATCTGAACATGATAACTCCAGTGTGTTGCTTGGGCCTAAAAGACAGTTTAACAGGAAGCTTATGAGAATTGCTTGACAATATTCCAAAATTCCTTCTTATATACACACAAACACACACAATTCTTCTTTTCTTTGTATAATGAAGGTGACCCTTGTCCTAGTGAACTACAGCTGGTTCTAATCATCACTGACTCCTTTATAATCAGCATCATGTGTTTAAAGTCACCTCTAAATGTGCCCTTGCAAGACATTTTGTACCCCTGTGCCACTTCAAAGAGGGAACGGTCACACCGTTTCAGGATAAGGATCATGCTGCCAACTCTTTAATTAAATGTGAATAAGAGGGAATGGGTTTTATATGGCAATTTTCATGAGGACCACTAGAGGTCAGTATCATGACATTTGTTTGGTAAAGGCCCACCATTGATCCAGGTCAAAAGGTAAAGAGGGGAGAGTTGGAGGTCAGGAGATGCTAAACAACACAGAGCCAATGACCAGGACACTTGATTTAAATATTTAGTGTCTTCTGGGAGATGGTGACAGGACTTCATTGTTTGTACTCTATCCTTTTCTTACCTTTACCGTTCTTTCCCCTTCTGGTAATTTATTTCTTATTTGCTAGAGTAGACTCACGTGTATCCTGTCTTAAAAGCGGGGGGATCATCATTTTTGCAAAGAGAAATTTGGGTTCTTGGAGGTGGAAATGAATGTGGAAGTGATGAGGTTTGACTATGTCTGTGACAAAAAGCAATACAGATTGTTTCAGTTTTGCTCCTTTTCTTTGCCAAGAACCAGAGGCCCATCACCCACGCAAGTCAGGCACAGGACTATTATTGCTACCCACCTGCAGTGATTCATGGGCATAGTGGAAGAATGTGGTGGGAGTGGGCTCCCTCTTCTTCCCTTTCATTTTGCCGAACTAAACAGGGCATGGCACGCATGGCTCAGTCTTTTCTGTTATTCTGGTGCATCCTGACCCCTGTGTACCTTCTGACCGAGAAGAGTACTCCCGTCTCTTCATGCAACAGAGCTTGTCTCATATAAGACATGCATTGTTTGGTCAGAGAAGCAGGCATGTGGAAGGCAAGTCTACTCCCCAGGGGCCTTCAAAATAGACAAATACTTTGTCTTGATACCGAGCTGGCAATGGAATATACTCTGTTCAGAAGGAACATCAACATGACTGCGGATGTTCAATCTGAAGAGTACCGCTGAGTGAAAATACACATTTTCAAATGCACTTTTCTTTCACCATCTAATAAAATCCTATTCGCCTACACAATCTTTTTTCCCTTTTTATACCTCATTAATGGCAAAAATTCATCTCTAAGACAATGCTCTCACTTACAGTCAGCCTGGCAGTGAGTAAGTGTTTATGATTAAACCTGCGATGGCAGACACAAACACAACAAAGCTCGTCTCTGTCAGGGGTTTGTGGTTGTAGAAAGAAATCACAGAGGATGGGCTGTGTTCAGGAGACCGGCCTTCTGACCCCTATAAATGTTCAATGCTGGTCCTCCCTTCCCTGCCTTGAGTTGCAGTGACTCATTGACTCGCCTGATTCATGTAACATACGTGAGTCTTTGTAAAAAAAAAAAGAAAAAATGTAAATAAAAGGTATTGTTGGCATTTGACATCTAGGAACTGATAAGAAGGCCACGTTAAGAAGGGGCTTTGTACTCCAGGCCAAACTACTTCTGCTGTTCTACTTCGGGTCATGTGAAAGCAATTAGAACAGGCTGAGCTGAGTGGTCATCTGAAGCTGTCCTCCTTCATCACGTGGTAAATGAGGCCGTGCTCCTAAACCTGCAGTCACACAAATGAATCTTTTTCTGTGATGTTCTCCTTTTTTCCCCTTTGAACTGGTGTCCAGTCAGTGTAGAGCAAATCTGAGTGAGAGAAAGTTCTAAAGTGTTCAACACCTCTAAAAGCTAACATTACCTACAGTAAAGGGGAATTTGTGCACACTTCAATAGATGCAAACAGAATTATTCAGTGAGGTAATGTGAAAATGCTCTGTTCTGGGGAGCCAAGCCGAGTCAGAATTGTTTACAGACCTGGGTGATAGGGACCAGACGTCAGAGGATTTTAACGCCTGTAAAAGCTTCCTCACAGAAAGTAATTGTGTGAAATGGCTACAAATACATAGTCTAATGCCTGTGGCAGTTTTACACTACTCTGATAAAATATAAAATTTAAAATATAAAAAATATAAAAATATAAAAATATTTTTTATGAATTTTCAATTTCATGGATTCCAGCATAATCAACATCAAAATAACATCTACATGGTTGCTTAGATAAGAAAGCAGCTATGTAGACCCCTAGTTGTCATTAGCACTGTAGAAACACTCAAGTTGGTCAGATTCTCTAAGATGGACCCACTCCACGTGACTTGGCATATTTTTTATAACATGCGTGGACTTCTCTTTTCGAGTTTATCTATATGAAATGTTTAGAGTGAACCGTGTGCAGGACTGACGGCTCTGCTCAGATGTGCAGGGCTCTCCTCCCGCCAGCTTCTTTATGTTAATAGGGTGGCGTTGGAGCCCAGCTCCTCGGTGGGGGACCCTAATAACGGGGGCGGAGCTTGAGTGTGGAGGCAGGACCACAGGCTTGCTGCCTCTCTAACATCAACTCATCTCTCATGCACGGAGAGTGCTGGATTTTTCAGGTAGGAATGTGCGGTTCAGTGTGCATGCTTATTTATATTTGTTTATTTATTTCATTTCTGCAACACTCCGTGTCCCGGACGCGGGTCGGATGGAGAGGCAGGCGCGTCCTCCTCCTCCCACGCCCGAGCCTGCACCGCCTCGCTCCGCTAGGTGAAGGCTGCAGTGTCGACATGTGAGAGTGGAGAATGAATGGGCGGTTAGTCTCGTGTTTCCTGAGTTTAGCTTCGGATCACTTCTGGATCTGAGCCTCAACACCGTCCCTGGACGCGAGTCTTCCAGTTAGTTCGCGTGTTTGGCTCCCAGTAGCACCGGAGACACTTTGCCTGTTGATTCGTTTCGTTTTATCCTCGTTTGTGTGCACGGTAGGACCGTGTTCATCCTTGATGTGGTCTTTTGGGGTCAAGCAGTCGCTCGGCCAGCCCTCGGATGGCAGCAGTGTGGAGAGAAGCGAGCGCGCAGGGAGAAGGAGGGTCTCAGCGTCCTGAACCCCCAAAGTCCACAATCTGTGGAAACACGAGCTCCTTTTGCACGACGTGCATGTTTTGCATCCCCCTCCCAGGCAGGCAGGCAGGCAGGGAAGCTGGCAGTGGGGTCATTGCTAAAGGGCGATATTTGACGCCGCCATATTTCAATGGTATGTCCATTATCCTTCTGGTGTTCATCTCTACATTTCTAGAGCCCTCTCAGACTCAGTCCTGGTCAGTTTCTGAGATATTCCAGAGCATGTATGTTTGTTCGATCAGAAGGAGCCCAGCTTTACTGTGCAAACAGATCGTTATCAAACGGTTTCTGGTGTTTGTGGACGTGAAGTAGTCCATTTTTACCCGTTTTGACTCTACAGCCATCGATTGGTGATGATCAGCTGGAGAGTGGTCGAAGCGCCCCTCTGTACAGCTGATCCTCATCTGGGTGCGTTTCTGATGGATGTGTGGAGATAAGCCCTGTTCCTCCATTGCTGAGCCCCACGACGGAGCATTAACCCGTCTCTGAAAATAAAATCAGTCATAAATCCTGTCGTATTTGCTGGACAGCCCCGTTCTACACGGAGCATGGAGCATCTCCCCCCTTGATGGATTCTTGGTGCCCCACTGGAAGCACAATTAGAGAATTACTACAAGCACGCACGCACGCACGCGCGTCTCTATATCTCAGTGGAGATGGGATGGAGAGTGTATGTACTCGGTTGTGTGCTCGGAGAAGGTGGGCTTGGTCGGGAACTCGCCCCTGCATCAAGTCGTCCTTCCCGTGAAGTTCGGTTCGCGTGGGCGCTGAAACAGAGCCACACCCCTCCGAGCTGGGGTCCGCAGGCATGGCAGCCCCTCGGTGAGCTCCAGAGGAGCAGAGCAGCCTCCATCTGAGTGCAAACCCGAGCAGGGACCAGGCTAACCGGAGATGTAATTATCTCCTCTATTTATAGAGCTTTCTGCAGCGAGCCCTTTTTCATGACACATCAATCGTACATGACTTTACAAAATGAGTGGAAAAAAAGAGCTTTAAAGGGTCTTTAAAGGGTCCCTATCATGAGAAAGCCAGACTGTCTTTTAGAATGTACCTTGCGTCACTACCATATAATACCATACAAACTACCAATAATGCTTTGACATTATTTCTACCTTGTAAGTCTACAGTGGTTCCTTGTATTTCTGTGTGAAGTTATAAGGAGTGTTTCATCCTGAGTTGCTTCCTAAATCAGGCACTATAAGATAAGATAGAATATACCTTATTTTGTCTTCTCTTATTTCTTTAAAGGCTCTGTATCATGGGAATACCAATGTCTTCTCAAAATATACCCTTGACAAATGCTGTGAAAGTAGTCCATTTTGAACTGACTTTGTGATGTCACAACCTATTTCTGCCTATTCAATCTACACAGCAGTTCCTCAGATTCATGTGTGAAGTTATAAGGAGTGTTTCATCCCCAATTGCTTTCTAAATTAGGCACAATAAGATAAGATAACCATTGTATCTTATGTCTTTAAAGGGCCCCTTCTTGGTTAACCCAGATTGTCCTTTCGAAAATCTACCTTGAAAAATTATGTGAAATCAGCCCATTTTGAACTGACATTGTGATGTCACAACCATATCAAAATGCTTTTACACTATTTCTGCCCAGTCAGCCTACAGCGGATCCTCAGTGTTTCATCCGGGAATTGCGTTCTGAGTTAGGCACAATACACAACAGCCAATTAGAATGAAAGCCATTTTTCACACATATCACTCTTAAAGACACAGTAACACCTAATTTACATCCGAGGTGGAAAATGGACATGCGGAAATGTATGATGACTGCTAGTTGCTAAAGAGGTATTTGTCATGAGAAGACTTGAGGTGTAAAAACAAAATGCAAGAACAATGTAGGATATGGGCCCTTTATTTATTATTTATTTATTTCATGTGTGCATACATAATACAGCATACATAAACAACACGAGATTGGTCTTGGTAGTAAGATTACACCAGTACACATGAACATCAGAGATGTTCGCTTAATGTGAAAGTGCTGTCAGGTTGAGGTATTTCTGATTGTTAGTGTTGCAGTGAATGTTGTGCTCAGGTTAGGCCAAATTCAGACATGCTCCAAAATGCATACATTGTTTTATTTGCCGGTCCTGTATTCAATGCCAGTGGTGTGACAAGAATGTCCCAATTGTATTCCTGACCTGTGCACGGACATTCAGAGGCCTGGACTTTATGGCGCATGCTAGACGACATAGGCTGTGAGCAGGAAGCTGCACAGGAAGAGACGGATGTTTAATACTGCTGTGCAATAGACTTTCTGACTGTTACACGAGGTCAGGCCTGCTGTTGTCCCTTTTATCCTAAAAAGGACTTTATTAGTACAGGCATGGCTTTACTGTGCCTTGTGGGTCCAGCACATTGTGTTACTGGCTGATTAATGTGCATGAACTATAAATGTTAGGAAGGTGTAAATCAAAGTGTGATGTGATTGAATGGTGTGGTTGGAAGGTTGTACAGGCATTTAGTCTTTTGCTGTAACAAAAGTGCATCTGGTCCTGTGTAACATGTGATTCAGGTTAATAAGTGGGAGACACTTTGCTCTAATAAGGGCATAAAATGAAAAGCCCACACCTGCTCCAGATACACTATGCTGTCACTATGCAGTTACTATTTGCTATTAGAAGAATGAGTTTATTGCTGTGTAGTGTTTAGCTAGGCCTTTCCAAATGACATCTCAATGTGCTTGTACAGCGACAATAATGATATTTTCTATTAGGCTCATAAAGTCAGTAGTGACCCTAATTCCCTCAACCTGCTCAAACCACATCCAGCTCTTCATTAAGGTGGACCAGCCTTTTAATCTAAGGACTGATCCTGGATCAAATTCCTCCATATTTATGGTTTTTGACACAAGAACTGATTCGGTTTTCTATGCATAATAATTACTGTCGGGCTCAAATGTGGTCTAAATGAGATGTGCTGGAGAATGTGCTCTTGAGATGTAATGAGGACTCCCCTGCAGATTTGACGTGGAGAAAACACTTCAGAGGATTTATGGACAAACGGTTTGAAGGTCATTGCTGGTGCTGATGGACTCTGCTTGATTACTCAGTGTGACCACTCTCCCTCACCTAAAAACTTGCAACTTTTGCAAACGCTGGCCTTCCACTCTCTCTCTTTACTCCGTATGCATGGCTATAATTAGCTGTCTGCACAGCAAGTGTCACAAGCTGGGATACGGCTTTCGCCTGCCAACAGAGGCTGATAAAATCCGACAATTCCAGTGACATCAGGCACCAGCTGAGAGCAGTGAGGAAAGGCGGCCGCGTGGCCGGGTTTGTTCTCTGATACTGTACTGCGAGTAAAGAAGTGATGCTGATATCAGGAACAAGCATTCAGGCTCCAGTTTAGATGAGTGCTCAAGAGGACAGTGCATTCCTACTATTTCTGTGCAGATACATTTGTGGCTTGGGGCCAGGGCGGCACGTTATTACTCTCACTTCACTGATGCATGAGAGCATGGGGCCCTCCATAGGTGCCTGACTCTGGAGAAACTGGAGCTCTGATTGCTATCTGAGGCTTTATGAAGTCGTGCCTGATTGCATCATCTTTCAGTTCTTTCTGGTGACCTCATGTGCTTGAAGTTTAGTTATTTTTTTCTCTGTGCAATCTCAATGAAACAATCAAGGCAAAACATCAGATGAGCACAGCTGGTATGAAGCATTTTAATGACATGATGTTAGCAGAATGATGTGGAGAGTTTTCCAAAGTTGCGTAGTTTTCCATTACTGTACTGCATTTTAAAACATTTCATTTTGAAACTGTATTAGACCTGCATGGCATGGACAAAGTATTAGTGTTGCAATTATGCAGCTACATAATGCGATTGTGATGTGTCCAGTCCCAGACCCATACAGTACTTATACAGAAAAGAACTTGTACAAACACACTTGTTTTCAAATCTGAATAAATTGATTTATTTAAATGCATTGCTTTTTGGTGACAATACAAAAACAATGAATTTACAATGGGCTGTGTTTATAGTCTTGCTTGCATATTTAGACTGAATAGGGCGAGTATGGTACATTGTTACAATGTACATATACTTTAATTGTTTTTTTTTTCCAAAAGCAAAGGGAAATTTTAAATCAAAAGTCAAATTGACTCTTAGAATCTAGAATTATATTGAACCTGGAAATGTATTGTTACACCCCTGATAAGTTCTGAGTGGTCCATTCTTAATCCACCATTAAATTCATAGGGAGATTGCCCTTTTACAAAGATACCTACTGCAAAACTCTTCATGAGATCCAGGTCTGCAGAGAGCCTTTCTAAAGCTAGTAAGAAGTAATATGATAAGGTAATTACTGTGAGTGATATCAGCTTACCTCTTATTGTAATTCCCCTCCAATGTATTCTCATATTGGGAGAGTAATTAAAATCAAGCTCTCTAAATGATTTGTCCATTGACTTTGCCTGATGGCAGGCCTGCAGTTGAAGAGGCCATTATCAAAATTACTTTGGATTAAAGCGTGCCATTAAGGCTAGGGTTATAGCAAATTGCGTTTGTGCAAGATTGTCTTCTAAAAATGAAATGGCAAAAACTCGAGGTCGTTCTTTTGTTCTAAGGTTCACCTTAGAAATGAATTTAAGCAAAGTGTTGAAACACTGAATGCGGCTAAAAGACATGTTTAATTTGGCTTTAGCGTCTTAAAGATCTCATAATTACTTCATGCCCCATTCAGCACATCTGTAACTTCATGCTGCCAGATACTTGGGTTAGCATATGATAACACATGACAATAATGATTGTGTAGTTAATTATGTTTTGCCACACTTATGTGACCATAGTAAACCTTAATTAATTGTTTGCACTGATCAGTGTTCATAATAAGTAAGAGGTAATTATGGCCATTTATGTTAGAAGCGCTCATCGTTTATAACCTGAGAGCTCTTGATCTTAGGGCAGGCTTGCATAGGTGTTCTAACCTTTAGTTTTGGAGAAATCTAATTGAAACCTCAGTTTATATCTGTGAACCTCCATCTGCCAGTTGCACACATCAGTGCAGTGGCCTAGCATTTGTTACACAGATGCCATATTAATTTTCACATTTCACAGAAACAACTGAGCAAGGGATGTCGGGGTCACAGGTTGTGCGGATTACTTCACTGAAAGTGTTTAGAGCCTTCAGTGCTTTAGGCAATTTTGAAAACTAACACGATTTAATGAGTTAACTTAAACAGCACTAACACTTACAGTGCTCAGGCTGCAGTGTTTATATTTGTTTAACTGGAGACAGTCAAAACATTTTCTTCACAACAGAGTCAACACCGATGGCAAAATAAGAGCCACGTTTTGCATAATATTTAAAAAAAAACAACCTTTTTGCATGCTTTTGAATTTTACATCTGAAAGCACATGGTGAGAGGCATAAGTGTCCCATGAGATCATTTTGCCATTTAGCACCAAAACTGGCACAATCTCAAGGATGCTTGTTTTTTTCCCACAGCACTCAAGGGTTTACACCCCTACCATATCTTCTCAGTAATAATAGCATCCTGTTCTCTAGCCTGAAGTCCCAAAATGAAAAGCAACTCATCATGTATAGTTCAGCTATAGACTGTGTGAGGAATGCTGACCAAAATCCTCCAAAGTGACATCATGCTAAAGGGTTCTACATGAAATTATGGATGCTTTTGCATGCCTTGATCAATTTGGAGCCTCTGATAGCTTCAATGTAACAGAGTGACAGATTAATTCACCTGAGCTCCACTCAATTCTAATTCAGCGCAGCTTCATTTAGTTACAGTAGATGAAGCATAACACATAGTAGAGCTCTAATTCTGAAGCTATTGACTGCAGCATTCACAGCGTATGACTTATTAGATTGAATGAATTCATTCATTAACTCTGCTTATGCAGTTGATTCTTGCTTATTACTCATACCTAACGCTGGAAATGACCTTTGGAATCCTCTGTATCAGCAGATGAAGTATTACTTTGCTTTGCTTAGGCTGAGCATGATTTAGTCGTCTGTGTCCTGGCCTTTAGTAAAATCCACTGAGATGAGACACATTGAACAAAAACTTTGTGCTGTCATCTTGAATAAAGGCTGATATAATTGAAGTAATGATATCAGGCAGATTTCAGTTTCCTTATACACAAAGCTGTGCGGTAGAGATGGTGAATAAAACTAATAGAGGTCAGTCCAGCTGAGAAAGGTGACGTTCATACGCTTCAAGGTCATCCATTATAAAGATTGGTCATTTCCTTCAAACACAGTTCCGGCCTTCAGATGGTTCTGAATGATAAACTGTCATGTATTAGAGAGGCTCTCAATTTCCGAGCACAATGGGTTTTTTGCTGCTTTTGTGGTTGTTTCATCCCCAAAAACAACATGCCTGGTCAGGAAATGTTTAGTCGTGGTCTGGGAGCACGAAAGGCTCATGAGAAAGGGAGAGTGCAGTTGTGCAGAAATGTGTGTGTTAATGTTTGAGTGTGTGGGTGTTTTTGTCAAATTGCTGAACTGCCACACACCCAGTGCTCTAAAGGTCTGGTTGGTCCTTTGTGCGATCTGCCCTTCTGACGGTTCAGGCCAGGCGAGAGCAGTCTGGAGTTGCTCTGAGTAAATGTTCAGCTTTTTTTCCCTATTTCAAATTTAGCTTTTCTTCCGTAAAACCTTCCGTACTAATTGAAGAGACATAATTTATTTGGCTTTACTGATATTTTCATGTTTCTCACAGTTGTCATTTCCAGTGGAATCATTTTACCATTTGGTACCAACACTTTTTTTTCTACACTATCCTTTATATTTTGTCTATGAACTACATTCTCTTCCCTATGTACTTTTTCACGGCCTGCTTGTTTAGTTTAACACAAGTGTTCACCAAATTCCTCCAAACTGACATCACGGGAATGTCAATAAATTATAGATTTTATATGAAATGCACTTTTTTAACTTGCTTCTTGAGGTGTTTGGTACATTCAGAGATTTACAAGGGGAAACAGGGCTCACCTGAAAGCGGTACATTTTTTAGCAGCAAACTTCCAGCCCTGACTGCTGGCTTGGTAAGATCATGACCCAGCTGATAGCACTGGTAATTAGCGAAGACTCTTTTATCCATGGGTCAGCGAACAAAGATGAAGGACTGCAGTGTGCTGTGCCTTCATCCCTCATTGCAGCTGTTTGGGTGAATACAGTGGAGTTAATAGGGCTTGTCCATGTGAGTGTGCTCAATTAGAGGTTTCTCCTTTGACTCTGTTGTGCTGGTAAAGGTCTTGGGTGTGGAACTTCTTGTTGTCAGCATTGTTTCTTTTAAGGTATGGAGTGTGTTGTTTTAACTCCTAAAAAGAATGTGCTGTTTTCCTGGACATACATTAATCTTGAATTAAAATCCTGTCTCAATGGAGAATCACCATTTTTTTCATTTTCGGTTTTGGCCTAATCTGAAACTGACCCTAAAGGTCAGTACGAAGGCCCACATATAAGTTTCTCGCTCTGACAGCTACATAACTTACATAGCAGTTTCATTGTATCAGACAAATAATTCAGAGCATGTACTGAATGATAGGCCACAGGGCCATAGTGGTATTAGAGGGGTGTCACCATGTGGTTTGCGCCAGTTTCATTTTACATTCTGGGGAGGGCGTGTTGGTTTAGAAAATATCTGGAGATGTGTTGGGTGGGCGGAGGCTCTGTGGCCCTCATGTTTTTGAGAAAATCTGGACACATGTGGAGTGGGTGTGGGTGACCAGCACCATGGTATCTCCTGTTTAAGACCACTGTATCTTCAAGTATGGTTGTTATTATTGCAGCCCTATGCTGTATGATTAAAACTTTAAAATACGCCCAGAGCCCAGTTGTATAATGTGTCAATTGTTTGTGTATAGTCCTTGTAAAGTTTTAGCACTATCTGCCCACACTTTCCTATAGATTCCCACAAGAAAAACACATCCACTCAACCCATAGCACTTTTCCAGATGATCTAACCATGTTTCGGTAAAAGAGGTGGATCACACCCAGTTATACTGCTTGTTCTGCAAGTCTGTGGGGGGGTGGAGGTGGATTCTCAGTGAGGGTCTCATTGTTGGAATTATTTACTCCTCGTCCACATTTTCCAGCACTCCTCTCATTTCCTCTCCTCCCTCGAAGCCTAAGCTTTTCCGAGGGACTTTTCGGCCGGGCTCAGAAGTGAGCATAATAAAGGGAAGGCCGACAGAGTGCTTAAGAGGCCAGGCAGGCCGGTGCTGAGTGATTAGGGTTCCTCTATCTCTTTGGCTTTGTTATGGAACTGTTGCTGGGCTACAATTCCGGGGTTTCTCTGTGTGTTGGGAACTATTTCCATTGAGAGGAAGTCATTGTTCGAGTGAGTTAGTAAGGAGTTGATCGCAAACCATCAGTTGTCTTGCCATGGAGGACTGTTATCACATACAGTTGTATGAATAAAGCTGTATGTTTACTGTAAGTAGGAAGAGATTACCTTGATGGCTGTGGTGATGAAGAGCATGATGATAATGACAGAGTTGCTGTTGCAGCTAACAGTGATTGCAAAGATGTTTATGCTGATGGTGGTGCTGATGAGATAATGATGACGAACACGAGAATGATGTTGGTGTTTTTGAAGGGGGGAGGGGAAGGAGGCTTATCTCCTTCTAAGAATATTTAGGACCATTTGTGTGATACAAATATATATGGCATATCCTCACGAGGGATGTGACTTTTTGGCAAAAATACTATTCGAAAATCGATGAGAACTATTCGAATATTATTTGAAAATCGACCCCCTACCCTGCCCACACGCACGCATGCACAAACACACGATGACAGTGTGTGCAAAACAGGTATTTTTCCACAAACTGTTTAATCACACGACACCATCGTTTAACGTAAATATGATGCACATCGGCGCCAACAACAGAGCGCATTTTAGCCTTCTGAACAGAGCCCTTTTTACTTTTTGTTTGTTTTTTTTTATCTGTGCATCGCTTTCTTTCCGAACCTTCCAAATCACAGTACAGTAAATGAACATCTTCACTGAGCAACTCACCTATGAGCTGGCCTCACCCCACCGGAAGCACGGCCGAGCTGGTAAAGAAAGTCCAGGGCCGTTATAGCTCACAAACGATAGCCTCCCCATAGTCAGTTAGATGTTAGCCTGGTAGATCTGCTCTGACGCCGGCCCTGCGCCGTGCATTCAAGTTTCTTCTTCTTTAATTTTGGGAGTTTTACTGTTAGCGACACCTTCAGGCTGAATGAATGCGTTACATGAAATATTGGTTAGGAACCTTTATAATTTCTGTTCCGTGTTTTTAAGTGGCTAAAACGGTATTCGAAATAACTATTTGATATTCGAACGTATATCAAATATTTGACTATTCGAAAATCATGTCTCATCCCTAATACTCACATACTCACCTCACATCATACTCACAAGACATTGGTTGACTATATACCCATCCAAAAGTAGTAAAAAATATATTTGTCTGTGATTGCGTAATTGACTGTGATTTGATCATGACTCGTGTAAAATAATAAAATTATAATGTCATACAAAATGCCACAAATAAGTGGTGAACTTGTCTGAGACTGCAGTGTACATTTGGATTCATTACAAACAGCACAAAGGCTTAATGTGTTGATAGTGAGGCTGGCACAAAAGCGCCCAAACGGACACTGGTGAGAGTTTCCCTGCTGAAAAAACAGACCTATAGAGCGAAGAGAGGGAAAAAGGTGATGACAAGGAAGAATTTGTGCCAAAGACCGGGGCTTCGAATGTCATTTGTAAATGGGTTGGGGATTAAAAAGTCTGAATTAGCATAAAAGAAAATACATCGCAATTTGCCACGCCAAAGTTTTTTGTGGCCAGTGGTGAAACACTAGCAACCTGTTTCACCTCAAAACAAAACGTTTGCTGGAATACCAGGACAGCTCATCAGAGACGAGGGTCTAGGATACTCAGAAGGGTCAGGCACATGCTCAGACCTTGCTGGAATTAGCATTTTCATGACTGTAAAAACAAAAGCTAGATCAGTGGAAAATATACTGGTAATGATAAGTTTACTTATTTATTGTTTAATTGTTTTCAGTGTTTCGCACAAAAAAAATTTACCTGTGCTTCAGTTGTAAAATATTGTTGGTCATTGTAGCTAAAGGGACAGTGGAAAACAGATATAACAGAACAAGCTAGCTAACCATTTTAGCTGATTCATGTAGGGTAGGAAATGTCCCTAGAAATCAATATAATTTAGTATTAAACACTGAATTAACACAGCCTTCAGTACTACATGAGATTTATGTTTGCATACAGAAGTTTTTTCACTTGCAGTAGAACATAAACTTGACTATATGAGCCAGCAAACCGGCTAAAATACAGATGAAAACTCACAACTAAACAAAGAATTGAAAATGTGAATGTTTTAAACTTATAGAGGAAACCAGAAATGTTGTCAAATTCATTTCTCTGTTTGTCAGCAGACAAACAGTATGTCTGTTAACAACTATTTTGTTTTAACAGCGCTATAGCACAACATAGCTTTACAAACAGGTAGGCTAACTAAAATGATAAAGGCTAAGCATAGACCACAGCAGACCACGACGAATAAAGGGAGGGTCACGTCCTCCTAATATGATGGTTCCGCCACCCATGAGGACATCATAAAAACCTGTTTACTCACAAGGTTGAGCCAGTTCGACAGCGTCGTTCTTGCTGGTTTAATCTGTTACCTTGTGTATTACCATTCAGGAAGAGATACTATTTGCTAATATGTGAGCGTTGTTGCATGTACCACGACAAATTCCACTGTTCTTTTACTTCCACAGAATATCATAAGCCAACAGCAGCAGGTAAATGTCAGTGAAGTTGTATTCTTGCTTCTGTAAGTGCTTAGGTGGTTAAAGTATAATAAAAGGTTTAACCCTTTAAGCGCCAAAGTCGCAGAATTGCGACAAGACGTCATCATGAATAAAATAGACTGTAGTTACAAA
>JBBPCY010000130.1:10512400-10525893 GCA_037974405.1 Brachyalestes nurse
CGCTTTGATGAGCCTGTTGGTGTATAAACGTCATGATGACGTCATAATATGCAAATTACACAAGTATATTTATACCCCACATAAACTTTGGGTCATGCCCAACATTTTTCTAATTTTCAGTAAGTCTCTGTCTTTAACCCCTTTTAAGCCACAAGCTTTTGAAATATTGATGTCCAAATCCAATATTCCTTAAAAAAAACCCTGGCGCTTAAAGGGTTAAACCTGTAAGAAAGAATGTTTTTATTCCTAGATGTGTAGTGTAAGTATGCACATAAGCTCACATTTATTAAAAGTCCATTAGCAACGTTAAATTCAAGAATAAATGAGCAGTATTCTGCGATGATAAATGTTTCTGCTATGGCATTAAGTTCTTAGACCTACTCATGTCCAATTTTGGGGTGTCTTCATAACCTTAGCCCAGGCTTCATAAGACATAGTTGTGTAATATTTACCCTGTGAAAGTCATAGCATACAGTAAAGCGTTCAGCAATTGTTTAGAGGTGTATTTACAATTTGTAGCCTTCTATAGTATTCTAAAGTATTATAAAGGCCAAATGTCAGTCTGTTGATTAACAAACGCTATATTGTGCAGTTCCAGTGTTCAGGATGAAAATGCTCAGATGTGGCACATGCAGTCTGGAGCTTTTGTCTCCTTTCTCTGTGTCCTTCACCTGAATTCACACCGGCAGAAGAGACAAAGCTCCAGATCGCTGCAGAAGTAGGTCAGTATAATGTAGGCTGGTACAGCTCAGGTCACACCATCATACAAGAACTTCCAGCATATATGCATACCTACATACCATGATTTTTGAGTATTAAAATAGTTGTTAATTATATTATTAAAAATTAATAGTTTGTGCGACTGTCGTATAGATGTATATACAGTAAACCCCAAAATTATAATAATAATTGTTTGCGGAAACTCCTGCAAATTCGCGGAAACAGCAGATATCCTCTGGATTTTTTTGCTGTGTACATTTGGATTTGGGGCGTGGCAGACGAGGCCCGGACGTCACAGTCACCTGTACTCAGAGACGAGGGGGTTTTGAAAGTAGCCAACCCAAGAACGTTATTCATTTCTCCTTGCTACTGAGTGCCTGCTGCCCTGGGACACATCTCGAGTATTTCTCTGAGTGTTCTCGTTTTTTCGCTTGGTTCTTCTTAAAGTCCTGTATTTTTATTACTGTAAATTAAATTAGTTCATTACCGTATTGACCCTGCTTATACCAAAGAAAACGCACATGCTTTTCCCAGACAATGGTAAGTCAGTGGTGTGCATTATAAAAAGCATAAGTCTTTCTCTTTTGGGGTTTTGTGTTAAGCTGTCCAATGACATTGCATCAGTGACAGTTCAAAAAGTAGCAGTTGCTTCATGTGACTCGAAGAAAGCATGTGCTCACCCTCGTGTGTTAAACTGCTTGTACACATTACTGCTTCTTCATGTAAACAGGAAAAGTGAATTTATACTTTTTTTAAGTTTAGTATAGTTATTCCTAGTTATGCTTTATTTGTTTGAACTTTTTCCGTATTACATGGTACCTCGGGACATCAATTATTAATCCAACCACTCGTTAAAGGCCAGGCAAAGGTTGATCAGAGTGCAGGTTGTTGCTTTTAATTGCCTCTCTTGAAAGGACTACTTTAGAATGGGAACAGTAATTGGGGAAAAATGGGACAGTATTGTCTTGGGAAATAAGCGTTATCTGCCATCTTTTCGCCTATAGGATCATTGATTTTATGCTAAAGATCATGAGATATTGTCTTGTTTGCTCTCAAGCGGAATGAAAAAGCACAGTGTCAAACTCCCTAGGCCAATGATAACGCTTTGTGAATAAATGCTGAGAGGAACTGGGGTGAGTGAGTCAGTCCCCAGAACTGAATAACTGAATAAGGCTGAGGTCCTCTTGGCTCTAATATTGTTCTTCCTTTTTGATGATTAGTGGAGAACTAATGTCTGTGTGGTCTGCTTTACAATCCTTTATGGGCATAGAACAAAAAGACCAGTTTAGAAAGCATTTAGGTCCCATTTAACAGCTGTAAGAGAGCAGACATACTCGCACCAGGCATTACAGGCTGGAACATGCATGATTGCTCTTTTATTAGAGTGTTAGCTTTCTCTTTTTGTTTTGAAGCATGTCCTTGAGTAATAAAGCCTACATTTGTTATAGCACAGCTTCACTGAGATTCTGATGATAGTTATCACAGTATACAATGAAAATTAAAAGCAGCTTCCCAAATAGATTGTATATACATCTATTAACCACTTCTTTAGGTACAAAAACCTTATATCTACACTCATTGTCCATTTGATCAGCTGCACATACCATTTAGATGCATTTTGTAAGACTGTCTGTCTCTGCATCCCTTTACCGCTCTTATTAATGGTCAGACCAGGTATTATTTGGCTGGTGAATGATTCTTAACATCACAGTGATGATAACATGGTACTTTTTTTGTTAAGAACTTCAAAAACATCATCACTTTTCTACACAGTCACCTTTCCTTTGAGTCATACCGACTGTTTAATGCCATCAGCAAAAAATGTTTTTGGTTGAGTGCGTAGCCACTGATGCACCGCTGTGTTCACATCATCATCACATGAAAATCTTCTTCCTCTCAAAGCTTCTTCTCACACTAAATATGGCTAAACAGCTAATGATGTTCTCTTTATGAAAATCTTCTGATGTTATGTTTCTTATGAACGTGCAGTTATTTAGTGCTTTTCAATAACTGACAAGATCCTCACAATATGCTCAGAAGTAAAACATATTGGGCCGTAATGTAATTTATCACTGATAAATATTCATATTGCCCACTTCTGCTTTAGCTTATATTTGCTGAAACATCCTCAGTGATGCATTCAAAATGTTGGGCAATGTGTTCTTTTACTGATTAAAATTAGTGCCTTTTATTTTACAGTTTCCCATGACTTCATAAATGTGAGGCTGCATGTGCACATTCAGTAGAGGCAGAAATAGATGCTTTTTGCCTCCATGTTGAAGGGTTAATTGCCCTGTCCTGTTGAAAAGGCCTGCATTTGTGCTTGCTCCCGGTTCAGCTAGTGATGGACTTGTTCCTGACACGCTGCCCGACCAAGCGCAGAGACACCAGTCAGCACATGTGTTTATCAGGTCCGAGCCCAGATCCCTTTAAGCTTCTCCAGCAGCTTTCCTGCTCGCAGAGAGCGTGGGTACTCACTGTACTCTTGGCATTGTCACAATGACTCCTCAGTCCATTAAGAGAATTACCATGGGGCTCCCCTTGGGCCAGGCTGCGCGGGATTACCCCTCCAATCAACAGGCCAGGCCTGAGGCAGACTCGAGCTGAGACCGAGTTTGGCCCCTGCTGGCAGCCCAGCCCTCTGGGGCAGGAGGTTAATGGCAGCACTGCTTAAGAGATTGCTCATTGTGCAGCTCATTCAGAAAGCAGCAAAGAGGGAATGAAATAAACAGCATGAGAAAGCAGTGCCAGAGGTTTTCTGTCTACATTCCCCCACAAGAGCATTGATCGTAGTCTAATATTGATTATTTTAAATCAGCATATTAGGGCCTGGATTCATAATGCATAGCAATAAAGGCTGTTTCTTGTGTTTTTTAGAATCAGCCTAGGAAAGATACTATATAGTTAAAATAACTATAGAGTTAAAATGGTAATAGTGAAGAAGCAGCTGCTGATAAGAAAAAGATGTACCAGCCCTCTGCTTACTGTGTTATTATGACTTCTGGAGAGTTTAAAACAGAAATGACTTGTGTCCAGTGCATGCGCTGAAAATGACCACACCACGCGACATGTTTTCCTGAAGTCATCATTCGGCTAGATAATGTCCTTGTCAGTGTGTCTAGTGGACCATCCTTCTTCTCCTAAATAAGCAGTGAGAATGATGCTGAGGCACTCGGTTGTGTGCTGCTGACCCAGCAATAACTGCAGCAACCTCTCTCTTCCTCCCTCTCTCTTTCCTTCTCTCCCTTTACCCATCTATCTGTGTCTCTCTTACTCTCTCTCTCTCTCTCTCCCTCTCCCTCCCTCAATCTCTCTTTCTGTTTTTCTCCCTTTCTCTCTCCCCCCCGGCAGCTCCCTCAGAAGACTGTACTAGTACACACTGCATGTGACTGCACCACAGGGACACAATCTTTGAGTGAGTGAGAGAGAGTGAATGAATAAGTGAGTGATACAGAGAAAGCATGAGACAACATGAATGTGTGAGGAGGAGAGAGAGAAAGAGGGCTTATTTTAGTGCAGTGCATCGTTAGTGCCTTTGCCAGAAGGTCACTATCCATTTTTCCTGTATGCTCAGCATGTTTAGGAAAAGGAAAGACTAATATTTCTCTATTGTAGTCCAGCTGTAACAGAAGAACATGCGTTGACGTCTTTGATCGACCAGTTTATTTGAAGTTTTTTGGGGGTTTTTTTGCAGGGTGTATTCAGTATGTCACTGTGTGTGTGTGTGTGTGTGTTTCTTCCTGTCAGAAGTTAAAAGCACCCCACCACAGGGCCTAGTTTTTGAACTAGCTCTCACATTACCTCCCCATTCCAAATGTTCATTCTTATGGTCTGAGTAATTAGCAACACTATATGCTACCATGTGTCTGTTTGCATTCTTCTATAAGAGTGTGAGCAAAAACCTTCACTTGATACTGTTCTTATTTATCCTGCATGCCAAGTTTTCCATTTCTTAGCACTGCTACTCATGTGCTGCTGCAATTGAACATCCCATTATGCTTATATATGGAGACTGCATGAGCTATGTGTGCACAGTAAAACACTGATGTCGGCAATATGTACAATTTAACATCACTGAATTGGACATATAGTGTTTTTACATAGAAACAAGGACTTTCTATTTACTTGATTCAGATATACACATACAGGTCTATTTGTGTGTGATTGCTTGTTCGTGTCTACAGCGAACAACTGTGGTGATTGGTTAAGAAGGGGACTATCGTGGAGCTGTGATGACTGAGTTGCCTTTGAGCTGCAATTGTATCATCCACAATGGCTGTATATCATATTACAGGACATTCTATACCTGAACTCTCTCTTTTGTCTCTGTCTTCTTTGCTCTGCCACAGGCTTTAGCACTACATTTCTCTAACAAAAGACAGCAGATTCTGACCAGCAGCTCCAGATGCATACATTCAGAGCCTTTTGTACATATAGCTTGTAGAAGAAACTCCTCAGTGGCAGGCTAGTTTTTTGACAAATATGGCCGTTGCACTCAGGAGGGATTAGCCAGAGACATTGCTTATGCATTCATTTGTCAGACAGGTACCATAGCCTCTGGCAAACCTTGACCTTGTTAGCATTTTGATGGCCAAGGTTTGCTTCTTCTCCTTAACCTGCCCTATTTTCATTCAAATCCCTGTTCTTCTCTCCGAAATGAGGATTTTAGAAACCCTAAAGCAAAAACCAAAAGAGGAGCATTGTTGTTCAGTAAAGAGCAAGAACATTTTTTATTCAAGTGAAGGGCAAAAGTAATTGCTGTCATGACTTCGTACTGCAGAGCATGAAACAACACATGAGTTTAAAAAAATAGAAAGTTGAAAATACAGTGTTTCCCCTACCACAGAAACAGGGCTGCCCAGTATTCTCGATTCCTGACCCTTTAATTAACAGAAAGGCATAATGTCACATCACCAGCAAGACACTGATTATTCTCCATGCTTACAGCACAGTATGGTCACTTTTTGCTACTTACCAACAGTGGTATGCTAGCTAAAAACCTGGCATAACACAGCATTCATCAGTCAAGTCTAGGTTCCTTCTGGGTCACGGCTCTGCAGAAATGAGAGCTTTCTATTGTCTGAAAGTCAATATACTCAAAGTATTTGTCAATAAAATGAGTTAGGGGTTCTGAGGTCTGCAGTTATGTAGCCCACAAGGACCAGATTGTGACAGATCCCATAATCAAAACAGCAGATTAACATATTTCAACTTGTTGCTCTTTTAGCAGGGTCAAGCAGGCTAGGCTTGTGGTGGGTTTTATACTGCCCACCTGGTGAAACGCTGCCTACTAATGAGAGCTGTTTAGAGAAACTCTGGAATATATAATAATAATATGTGTAATATGGCCTGTATCAGTCTACATTTGAAGAATCATATAGAAATCACTGCTTCCCCATAATAGTGTTTTTCCTTCCAGTAGGATTTTCACTACTTCTCCCTCTCTCTCTCTCTCTCTCTCTCTCTCTCTCTCGTGGGCGCACTCTTTTAGGCAGAATAGGACATGCACCTCTCTTTATAGTATGTAATATTTATGGTCTGTGGCTTTGAGCTCTCCACTTATGGAATGTGAACACGGGACAACCTTCAGAGTGTACAGCCTTCCATTGATGCTAGGAGAATACATACAGCAATGATTCACGTGGGTGTATTAAAGCTATTAATAGCATCCTTAAATAAAGGTGCGCTGTAGCCCACTCAGAGCTGCGATAAAGACTACTGTATAGCTTCAGAAAACATGAACACAAATCCTATTTAAAGCGTAAAAAGAAGCAACGGATATGATGTGTTGACGGATGGCAGATCTATTAAAGCCTTGGTGTATAGCTAGTACATGACAGTATTTGAACGAATGCTGAAACATTTGTAGTGTGCTTTTTTAGACGTACATCACACTTTAGAGTAAAACTGTGTCCATAAACACACTAGGGTTCACAAGGGCCATAGTCTGGCCTGTGTACTAGTGGTAGGAATTATATATATATATATACACATACGTGTGTGTGTGTATAGGGAAACACAAAGTATACATAAATATGCTTTTTCCCTGTATGTATCTGGAACAGAATCACTGCTAGAAGCAAATAGCTAGCTGCAAGGCTTAAAGCAAAATGCAAAACTGGACTACCTCAGTCTGCAAAGGACTATACAGTGGGAGTTGGGAGATGGCATGAAATGTCATTCAGCTGAATGAGCTATCATAGCCTGGTTTGCATTGTTTGTATATTGCATTATTTATGCTTATGTGTGGCTTACTGATATAAAAGATATAGCAAAACCAGTATACCAGATAAACGGGTCTATCTTCTACTACCACTGTGTGGTGCACGAAGGTTCTATTTGAACGAGGGACTGCTACAATCATTGCTTCTCTGGAAACATATAGCACACAAGCAGACGCTAGATGGAGAGAAGTAGTAGCTACTTTATTTGTCTCATACTGAGCAGTGAAATGCAGTTTCTGGATTTAACCTTTCCTAACATCAATGAGTACACACACAAACACACATATGAGCTTGGAGCAGTGTGCACCCATCATCACCAGTGCCTGGGGACCAACTCCAGGTCTTTTTGCCATCACCTTGGTCGAGGTCACTGACGGGAGTACTATTCCTAGCATGCATGTCTTTGTGGTCAGAGGAAATTAGAGCACTCGGAGGAAACCCACGCAGTCACAACTTGCAAACTCCACACAGAGAGTACCCTGACCACCCTGGCCTGGGATCGAACCCAGGCTTGCTCTGAGGGTATAGTGTTAGTTTGAACTGCTGTCGTAAAAATACTTAATATACAAGTACAAAGAGCAAACATTTGACTTGAATGTTCAAAATCTTATCCTAGGTCTAGTCTATGGTGGAATGAAATTACATTCCTCCAGAGCTACAGTGCAACAGAATGGACAGTGAAAATATCAACAAGACCACACAGTACAGGTGAACAAGAAAAACAGCATATAGAGGAACTGAACAAGAGTGCAGTTCAGTATGCTAAACTGCAATACTGTAAAAAAAACAGGACAATAAAAGACAAATACTCAGATGTATCTAAATGAGACAAAAAGACCAAAATTGAACTAAATTATATATAATATATATAATTATAATAATATACTATAATAGCAGTCTAAAGAAATGGTCCAAGCGGTGAGGTACTAGCTTTGTCTGGCCACTATATTTAATTAAGGTGATGCTGATTTCTTAACTTTAAAAAGGTGGTTAAGTTATTTCTTCAACATTTTTACCACCCTTTCTCCTTTCATTCTAGATCATCAGCATGGCAGCACTTCACCAGCGTTAACTTTGGTATAAAAGATTCACAGTGATTCTGTTCTCTGAAATATCAGTCTAAAGTTTGACAGTTTGTGTTGACTTCAACTCACTGTTGTTGGCTTAGTATTACTACATGAATTATTACCCCACTTATTCTTCTTCACATGAGGCCTCCAATCACATGAGAGAGGAAGCAGAAGAAATGCAATATCAAAAGAAATATCTAATAAAATGACCACTGATTTTAAGCCATAAAAGAAGAGATTTATTCAGTAGGACAAACTCAGACTTCCTCTGTCAAGTGAGGCTTATCTTCAGCAGGCGGAAATGGAATGGGTGCCCAGTTTACTAGACAGTGACAGACAATGACAAGCAGTACAGTAGCTCTCTCTCTTTCTCTCTCTCTCTCTTTCTCTCGCTCTCTCTCTCTCACACACACACACACACACACACACAAGGCAGAATGCTGACCAGTCTCAGATGTCCTGTGAACATTCTGATAAATCACAGACATCTGACACCATTGGACAAATGTTCAGTCTTTTTAGTCTCTGTGCTTACAATAATGGCAATACACTTTTAATACACTTTTAAAATCTGACAATACTGATTTTAGGAAACTCCAGATGTAACCATGTAAAAAAATAAGGCAGGAGAAAAATGCCATAGTAGATTACCCTGCACACAATATACTTTCCATGCTTTCTTGCTCCCTTTTGCTTGTGGATGGAAATTCCATGCGTACGTTTAAAATGATACAGCGTTAGCTCCTAACCACCTCCACCATCTGCTGTTGGCACTTCGGACCAGCTGCGATGTACCCCCCCACCCGCCACACGGCATGCTTTAGTTTCCCTGGAGTGTGCAGAGCTGTAATCTCTGCCCTACCCTTAGTATCCACTGCTGGTAGCTGCTGCCCCCCCTGACCTACCGAGAGGGCACGCACCCAGCACAGGGTGCAGGGCGGCCTGGAAGAGTGATCTGTTAAACTTTACCCATCCTTTTTGGTGAACTAGGGCTGTCCTGGACGTTTGTCTGATACAGGGATGCATACCGGAAGACAGAACTCATTCTTACTTTATTTTCTAAGCATGAATAGTATACCAGTATACCGTATCGTATCTAATTATATAGCAGCATATTGCATTGTGTCATTGTATCATAACTAGCATGTAAGCCTGTGGCTAGTTTGTTTGGGTCTGATATATTGTGGTATTGGATCACAACAGTATTTAGCATAGCTTGCGTTTAACTTCTTTTTAATATTGATTTCAATAATACACTGAAAATGGAAACACCACTTTGATAGCTAGAGATAGATTAAATCTTTATTAAACCCTTGGGAACCTTCCTCTGGGAAGTTCAGCGGATGGATTGAATCAAGACACCACTGTTTCATTTCACTGTTTCACACCCGTCATTTGACATGACAATGCTAAAGTAATACAGCCTATTTTATATGAAAAATTTAGTAAAATGCTGTTTGCAGAGTTTACCATCATTTCCCACCAATCTCTGTTGGTATCACCTTTAATGATAATGAAATAGGAAAAGCAGAAAGAAAGAAATCAGGGATGCACAGATTATTATTTTTTAATGGCAGGTTCTGAGTTATTTACAACCAAATCTGGTCGATTTATTAGCCTTGCTTGCGCTGCATAGGCTAAAATTTCTGTTTGCAATATATTATTCATGATCTGAGCCACTTCTTCTGTTAAGGGTCGCGGGGGGTTTCTAGAGCCTTTCTCAGCACTCATAGGGTTAAAGGTCACTGGTTCATCTCAGGGCAGTTACACAGATGGAAACAGTCACACCATAGAGTGGCAATTTGGAGGAAACTGCATGTGTTAAGACTGTGGGAGGAAACCGGGGACTCCTGATAGAAATCCACATAGGCCTGTAAACTCCACAAGGAATCGAGCCCAGAACTTTCTCAGTGGGAGGAGACAGCACTGCCCTCTGCACCAGCATGATAACCAAGTCAAAGAAAAAACTGCTGCACTGAGTTTAAGAGGCAGTTTTGCAGAGGTCGTACGTAATAATGTTAGAATATTTTGGTAAAAATGCAGCAGCAGCATTCAGATACAGTGCAGGTGTTCTTAATTGTTATTTACACCATATCAATGGCCAGAAGCCAAGTAATAATTTCAAACAAAAGACACTGTGACTGATGAGTCGACTATGACTATGAGCCCTGTGGAGAACAATTACAAAATACAAAGAACACAGAAAAATCTAAACATAAGAGTGAAACTGCTAAAAACAGTCCAAAAATAACAATAGGAGGACAGCCGGTGCCGGTTTAGTGTGAGTTGATAAAATTGTACTTGTGATGTTCGTGTTGTAGTGCTGGAGCTGTGCTTAGTGTTTGATTGGCATGTGCTAGATCACAGACTGAAGTCAGTCAAGGTAGATTAGATACTGGAATGGATCAATGCCTGCGCACACCTTTGCTATCAATCTGTGAGACTTCTCCTTCTAATCCCAGGTTTCACTTCAGTGCAACGGACAGGATTATTGATGTGAAGATTTATTTGTCATCTGCTGGTAGAATGAGCTATACCCGATACCCAGGGAAACACGCACGGAGTTCAGGCCACGGTTTGATTCGATTTCTGCATTGGCTGGGAAAAAAGGCGTCTGTAATAAATTATTAGGAGGTCATGCAGCGAGAGCTCTGCAGTGGATTAATGCACAGGCTGGGGAGGAGGAGAGAAGTGTGTGCCTCAGAGCACAGGCTGCACTTTTACGAGGGCCGCTAGAGCCCTGAGTTACAAGAGAAGGAAGCTCTTCATGTTGATTTTGTCAGTGCAGGGCTGAAAGCCTCGGACAGCTTGTTCTGGCTCCTTCTGTTCTGCTCCCAACACAGCAACGTATGTATGTCCGGCACAGAGCTTCAAAGCAGTGTTTTAACCAAAAATGTACATTTACGCAGCCTTTTCCTTATGCAGGACACAGCTGATTTGATGTCTGAAGTTTGCGTCTTTAGTTTTTCATGTGTTCTGTGAATCAAATGTTGCTAATAAGCAATTGAAGCCTGTACCTTATCTGCAATTGTGGGGTGAGCTACATGCCTAAATTATCACAGACTTGTTTTTGTTTGTTAAATAATCTCAGAGGTGCTTGTGTCGTTTCCAGCACTGTCTGACACACTGTGATCTACAAAAAAACAGCTAAAGCTAAAAACAATAGTATTCATCTCAAAGCCTGAATATTAGCTATAAAGAAGTGTCAGTGTCGTACAGTGTCCGCTTAAACTGCATAAACAAGTCTATTTGAGATTTCTTACTAGAAACAGTTTGAGGCAAGTGTATGATGATTTCAGTTTTGCTATAAGTTATGCTAACGTGACTCTGAGCTCCAGCTATTTTTAGCAAGCCTTTTAATTGCCAAAAACAAATCCAAAAAAGCAAAGGGCCTGGTTACATCTGCGATACATTTGTAAATTTGATGTTTTCCCAAATCATTAATTTGACAGTGCTTTGACATAATCTACTAACAAAATATTTAGCAAATGAATGTTACCTCTGAATGTTATTAGAAAAGATTAGTGCCGAAATGTGCAAGGCTAAAGGTGGGCTAAAGCAGTGTTAGCCATGTGTGGATGGACATATCTGGTTCCTTTCATGGCTCTCAGCTAGTGAGCTGAGCCCTGGGACTAATTGAATTACAAAGCCCCCTCCCACACCCACCCACACACACACACACACACACACACACACACACATACGCGCCCCATGGCCACTCACACTCATGCGCACACACATATCAGTGGCCCCCCTGGGAGGGCATCGCTAATCATTCAGAATGTCTTTTTCCAGGAGAAGGGAGATAGAGTGGCTATGTGTGCTCTAAAGTGTCTGACTAAGAGCACCAGACCAGTGTGGTCTACAGTTTAATTTTCCAGGGAATTTTCACGGCCTGGGTTAGATGGCGTTTTTTCAGAAGGCTCCTTCCTAACCCTGCGACCTCTAAACAGGACTGGTAGCAGCTGTTCCGCAGATGTTGCGGGAAGAAAAACCGCACTGCCACTAATGAAGGATTCATCAGCCGAAACTTAATAAAAAGGCTTCAGAATATATTGTAGCATTCCGCTGACATTAGAGCCGGACTGGTACGATGCTGTCTCTCAGAGGTTTGCCGGTGATTTGCATGTTATTTGAGAGGCGCTGTCATGAATTACTCGACTGAGCATGCCCAGTCCTAAATCTCTCCCACTGCAACCTTTACTGACCATCTGCACAACTGCAGTGATTACAAACTGCAGGCCCTTCTGCAGGTTATTGTGTTGAATATATTGTTACAGTCATAAAAAGGGACTTTGTAGTACCATTATTTCTTTTTACAGCATTTGAAAACAGGAACTGCCCTTTACATTCTATAATGAATGAACCAACAGAAATGGACCAAATAGACTTAATACACATAATATCTTGTTACATTCACTTAAATGTTTATTTTGTTTGCTGTAAGTATACCACTTCAGAGATATAATGTTTATTCACAATATTTGCACTTTTAACTAATAATGTATTGTGCTGTTTTAAATGGCCATTTTAAAATCTGTTCTTCAGCTGCAATGTAATGTATGTTCATCTGACAGTATATTTGTAATGTGTTCCGCGCAGGCTGCTGTATTTAAACCCCCCCCAACCCCACCCCCCCGGAGGTTAGAGCAGTGTCAATTACGACTTCATGATGACGTGTTTTATGTTGAAGCAAAAGCAAATGTAGCATTTTATAGGGCTGTTAGTAACACAGTGTCTTTAGATAAACAACAGTGGCAAGTCAGTGGCAAGCCTGGTGGTTTCCTTAAGTGTTTCTGCCACTCACTTTATTTATTATACAAGGCAGTAGAGATCCAACAACGCAATGAATTTTATGACACTGCAATGCAAAAATGTGACAATGTGCATCATGGACATGTGACTGCCTTCTGGAGAATAATCATTCTATTAATTATGATGTTTGTTGTAACTGCACTGTTTATTGTGTTCAACCAGGGTCAATCAGCAACCCAGGCCTGCACATTCATGTCATACTTTACCCCACCGCCACCATCCAGCTCTACTAAAATTACTAAATTGTTTCTCTAAATGTTGTGAGAATATTAATTGTTTTGTGTCTGAACCAAATTGTCAACTGTTAAACCCCTACTAAGCATTATGGGGTAGGTCTGTTTAAAAATAAAATACACAGCTTTATATACAGAACTTAAAAGATAGGGAGGGGGGGGCAGAGAGAGAGGGAGAGAGAGGGGGGGGCAGAGAGAGAGGGAGAGAGAGAGAGAGAGAAGAAGACAGAGAGAGAGAGAGAGGGAGAGAGAGGGGGGGCAGAAAGAGAGAGGGAGAGAGAGAGAGAGAGAAGAAGACAGAGAGAGAGAGAGGGAGGGAGAGAGAGAGGGGGGCAGAGAGAGAGAGAGAGAGACAGAGAGAGATATAGAGAAAGAAAGAGAAAGAGAGAGAGAGAGAGAGAGAGAGAGGGAGAAAGAGAGAGAGAGAGAGA
>JBBPCY010000130.1:10525993-10545490 GCA_037974405.1 Brachyalestes nurse
TTCTGTCTATCTCTCTCTCTCCCTGTCTTTCTCTCTGTCTCTATTTCTG
Source organism: Brachyalestes nurse (assembly GCA_037974405.1). Lineage (NCBI taxonomy): Eukaryota > Metazoa > Chordata > Actinopteri > Characiformes > Alestidae > Brachyalestes > Brachyalestes nurse. The sequence continues at coordinate 10,526,043 of JBBPCY010000130.1, forward strand.
TCTATTTCTATCGATTTCTGATAAAGAGAGCTTTATCTCTCTCTGTCTCTCTGTCTCTGTCTGTCTGTCTGTCTGTCTCTCTCTCTGTCTCTCTCTTCATTCATTCGTTTAGTCTTTATCTGTCCGTTTTTCTCTTTAATAACCTCCTGTTTGTTTGTCCTTCACTGTAATAGTCTCCATTATTCAGAACTCACACCACCTTAAAGAAACGCCCCCCTTCTCTCCTCCTCTTTCTCTCCTCTTCTTCCTCTCCTCCTTTTCCTCTCCTCCTCTTTTCTCCTCCTCTTTCTCTCCTCCTCTTCCTCTCCCTCTCCTCCTTTTTCTCTCCTCCTTTTCCTGTCCTCCTCTCCCTCCCCTCCTCTTTCTCTCCTCTCCTCTCCCTCTCCTCCTCTTCCTCTCCTCTCCTCTCCTCTCACTCTCCTTCTCTTTCTCTTCTCCTCTTTCTCTCCTCTTCTTTCTCTCCTCCTCTCTTTCTCCTTCTCTTTCTCTTCTCCACTTTCTCTCCTCTTCTTCCTCTCCTCCTCTCTTTCTCCTCCTCTTTCTCTCCTCTTCCTCTCCTCCTCTTTCTCTTCTCCTCTTTCTCTCCTCTCCCTCTCCTCTTCTTTCTCTCCTCCTCTTCCTCTCTTCTCCTCTCACTCTCCTCCTCTCTTTCTCCTCCTCTTCCTCTCCTCATCTTTCTCTCCTCTTCTTCCTCTCCTCCTCTTTCTCTCCTTTTCCTCTCCTCCTCTTTCTCGGCTCCTCTTCCTCTCCTCCTTTTCCTCCTCCTCTTTCTTTCCTCTTTCTTTCTCCTCTCCTCTCCCTCTCCTCCTCTCCCTCTCCTCCTCTTTCTCTCCTCTCCCTCTCCTCCTCTTTCTCTCAGATTTAAACCAGTATAAACCAGAATAAAATGTGTACAGTTACACCGGTTTTAAAGGGTAAACTTTTTTTCTGAGGTGTAAACAACAGACCATTAGATCTGAATGGAATCAACAATCTACAAAAATTCATCCATTAACACAGAGACCAAGAGAGAGAGAGAGACAGAGAGAGGGAGACAGAGAGAGAGAGACAGAGAGAGGGAGACAGAGAGAGGGGAGAGACGGAGAGGGAGAGAGAGAGAGAGAGCACTAATTTCATTTGCCGTCACTCCAATTGCTGTCTGGATTCTTGGAAACAGACTACATACAACTGTCACATTTAAGGGGAGAGAAATTAAAGAAAGCTGTGTCCACTGGGAGTCAGAGGGTGTGCTCAGCTTCACAAGTAGATGTGCTAAATTGACATCTTAACTCTTTTTTTAATGCTCCTCTCAGTCTCTACGCAAAAACACACAGACTCAATTCATTTGAGGCCTAGCCTCAAATTAAGCTGTGTAGAGTAACCTTGTTCTTGTTTAAGGCCTAGTTTTAGATAGGGGGTCCACAGTGCATATATTTTAGGCTTTCTTTCATGTTTTATGTGTTGAAAAAATATGAGCCAGATTGATATACTACACAGATTGATTTCATTCACAATAAAAGAACATTTTAAGTGCGTGCTGTGCTGGCCTCTAGCAAAATAAGCCCAAATATGCTTAAAATTCATAAGTGACTCCCTGCTCATTTAACACTGATAGGGTTCCCGCATAGGCTTAGTTTTTTTTATTTTTCATCAATGGCAGTAAATAAGAGCAAAGACAGAGGGGTGTATCAGCAACACAGTTCTACATTTCGATACCGTTTGGAACGTTCTTTTATTTTTAATAATTTTGAAATATTGTATTAATATTTTTACAAATTCACCTTCATGCTGCTTTTTTGTATATCTGTGTGTGTGTGAGCGAGAGAGAGAGAGAGAGAGAGAGAGAGAGAGAGAGAGAGAGAGAGACAGAGAGAGAGAGAGACAGAAATTGTGCCCTTGTGTAGTGTTGTTTCTCACAGAGATCCTAAAACCTGTAATAGGGAGAACAGGGCTAGTTAGTGTTGTTCTACTGAAAAGTGCAGTCCTATCAAAACACAGTTTACAGACTCCAGTCAAGGCATTTGGGTATCCTTTGAGTATTTTTCTGCTCAGTTTTTGCATTTTTGTGATCCACCTAACACATGAATAAGTCAAGCCATCTAGCTACATATTTCAATTCTCTGCCTTCATTAAGCCTTCTGCTGGTGTGTTTGTGTGCGCTTCATCCTGGCATTAAATACCAAAGGTTGATTTCCAAGCATGGCAGAAATACAGTTTACAGTTTTGGGGTTTTTTTTAGAATGATGCTTTTTAGGTCACTATATCAATAAGCTGGCCTGATAGGTCAGCTAAAGTTCACTGGAGTTGTGGATTAGAAGGAGGATCAGATTATTTTTTATACACCAGTTTTTTAGACAAAGGTTAAGTTTAAACAAAGATTTTCAGTGGCGAATTACGATTTGCAGTATAGCTCTATCATTTACTGCACCCCACTGTATCATTTTTCTTGCATATACCGTATTGTGAGTAATGTGAAACAGCTTGTTGTTTTCTTTTTTTGGATAAAGTCAAATGTAAATAAAGCCCTAGGCGTACCGTGTTGATACTTGACCTTTGTTTTCAAACATGTATATGATAATTATCACTCATCCCTCTGCCATGTGGAATCATGGCTCTGATGTTATCTCTGTCTGAATGGAAAACGCAGTGGTATACACCTGGTGTGGTGTGGGTCCTTATGTCTGGGGGTGTGATATATGATTAGAGCTGTATATAAATACCATTCTTAAAAGTATAGTTTGGTAACAAAATCCAAAACAATACTGTCACATCGTTATTTCCCATTTAGACAAAGTGATGCCCACCGGGTTTCTGCATAATTCAGTTTTTCAGATGGAAATAAAGTGATTCAAGGTGGTTTGATGGGAAAGGGTTTATTGCAGAGAATGGTTCAGAGGTTGCAATATGTACAGCACAGATGTAGAATAATATATACTATACAAACGACCAGTGAAAATTTCCATGCATTGTGTGTGTTTTTGTATGTAAATTAGGGCTGTAACGATACACCAAACCCATGATTTGTTTCGACCCACGATTCGGTTTGTATCATGATTTTTTTGGGAGGGGATGGGCGGAGGAGAGGAAAAAAAAAATTGAGAAAAAAAAACTCGCTCAAAACACAACAAAACTCTTACGAACTCACAACTAGACAACTTCTAGACACTTATAAAGCAAAGTGTCATAATTTCCTTTTACTTACATTCGAAGAAATTCAGCTCGGACACGCACACCTCCCCAGTGCGTCTCTTCGGACCGCCGCTCCTATTTCCACTTGAAATTCTTATTTGCTGGACAATTATCCCCATCAAATGTCCACAAATATCCTGAATTGGGTCTTCTGTGTGTTTTTTCCTTTGTTTGAGCCTAAAAAATCGACCCTGAGACTCAAACGCACATGAGGCGCTCCGAGCTCATTTATACACACAATACACATGGTTGGGAAGCTCTAGGGATTGGCTACAAGGCTATAAATGTAAATTACGGCTACAGGATAAGTGGACTGAGCAATTGTCCGTCAAAGCTGGACCGCCTCAGGTGGTCCTTGTGGATTTTGGACTATAACTCCGCCTAGGAAGGTCAGAAAGACTCGCGGGAGGGCTCTTTTGCATGATGGGAAAGAGGGTGGTCCATCACTCAGTATAACTGTCCTCTCTCTCTCTCTCTGGTTGGGTAGGGTGGTCCTCCCTCTCCCTATCACTCAGTATAACTATCCTCTCTCTCTGGTTGGGTAGGGTGGTCCTCCCTCTCCCCATCACTCAGAGCCAACCGTGAGTATAGCAGATGATCGTAATGTTATTTGTGATAATACACAACCTCAAGTATTCTGTTGTTTTCATAAACCTGTTTGTAAACCATAAACCAGAAAGGAAGCCCTAAATTATATGCTTTACTTGAATATGGTTTGGTTCTATCTACTCTGTAAAGCATTTCTCAGTCTGTTGTGTTTACCAGTTTGTATTCTATTCACTCTTGTCTCCAGGTTGTTTAACATTAAGATCCTTGTTGCGACACTCTTCTTCTGAATGTGACCAAATGGGCTGTATTAAAAGTAATCTCAACACAGTTATCTTAGGTATAGTTTAGTGTCTACTGAAGTAGAAAATTACTAATGTTAGATGCAGTGTCTAATGTTAGAAGCGAGTCATTACTTAGCAACCTTAGCAACCAACTTAGCAAAAGTTATTGTAAGAAATATATTTTCTCAAATAACACAGGTAGAACACTTCCCAGCCAATCAGATTGTGTCATCTGTTGTATAATTAAAAAATGTATTTTAAATTATACAACACACAGACCTTATTTCCAGACTATAATAAAACTCTATCTGGCAACATTTTCATATTAGGCATTAAACATTTAAACACTTCAGACGTCTGGTTCCTTTTACCCTTACTGTGAAAAAATCCCAACCTGTTTCTCTTGAATGGATTCCCTTTAATTCCTTGTCTAATGCACTCCCAAGGAAAAGTCATGTTGTTTGTGTACAGTTTTCTAGGGCTGCTATAGTTCACGCATGGGATTCACAACATCAGTGTGCACATATTTTTACACCAAAGCAGTTCAGTAAAGAGCAGCTTTGTTTTCATTTCTTTCTCCATGTTTCTGCTAATCTGCTGTATAATAGTCACAGCGGTGTGCTGGGTTGCTGGGATACAGGGCTGTTATTAAAAAGCCGTGTGCGTGACTTTGTGGATGTTAATGACTGGACCTTGGTGTATGCATGCTTTCCGTAATGAGATGAGACCCGGCTCTTTAATAAGGTGAATGGGAGAAGCATGCCACGCGTTTGGCCTGTAGCTGGAGAGAAGCAGCCACTTAGCTAATTACTGCTTCTCCGGCAGTAGAGTCGGCATTCAGGAATCGTTTGTAGGACCAACTAGTTTCCAAGCCTCCCAACTCACCGAAAATGTTCTTCAAGCATGGTGAAATCATGGTGAATCATCAAATTATGGACATAGGTGCTTAATTAGTGGCCTGGTGGCCTCTGCCTGGGTTTTAGCCTGTTTGTAAGACACTATGTTCTGAGTGATAAGCACAGATGACTAGACAATTAGGTTACCTTTGCCAGCCGACAGGGACGTTAAAAGAGGCTAGGAAGCTAAGGGACTCCTTGTAGTTGTCTTTATTATCACATTTGCCCCATAAAGTATTTTTAAACCAGTTCTTTTTTACAATCTTCAGAAAATCAGGTTGGCACGCTCACACATGCCTCACAAGCCTTAGAGCATGGCCTTGAAAACACAGTACACTGAGCAACAAGCTGTCCTTGTGGAGTAAGTTAATCAGAATAGTACATTCAAGGAGCACAGCTCCAAATGTTTTAATTGTAGCGGTGAAATGGCAAGGAACAGCAGGGCGACACTAACGATTCGAGGCAGACATGTGTTCTCAGAGGACCCCTCATGGAGAAGCACTAGACCTTTGGTCCAGCTGGCAGGAGCTGCAAACTTGTGGCCCCTCCAGCATGGAGGCTAAATTATGGCACAGATATAAGAGGAGCAACTAGTTGTTGTTGTTAACATTGTTGACTCCTCCCATCCTCAGGGCACCTGCTATGTCCTAGGCACATAAAGAGTGTCACCTGATCTCCAGCTTTACTTTATGGACTGTGAGCGAGTCTTACCTCCAGGAAAGGTATCACCATAAAGCTTAACTGTGCAGCTTCAGATGTTATGATGCTTTCATGCATCTTCAGTATGGCTGCACGATATGGACAGAATATCACTATTGCGATTATACTACTACATATTACGATTGTGATGTCTTTCATTGTATTAAAGAGCCCATATCATCACTTTTCTGCAATGGTGCTTAAATTATTTAAATATTGTTCAAGTTTCAAAATGTACATTCACTACTCCATCCATAAAATCTATCAAAATAAAAAAACATTATCCGTAATAATCCAAAAAATAATATTGTAATCTAAAAAAAAAACACATTTACATACATCTCCTTCTACAGGTAAGTGGTCATGTGAGAATGAATGATGATGAATTTTGAGTTATATTTTTGGTACACAAACCTGCAGGAATGTTTTGGAAAAATGAAATGGACAGAATAATATGGCCCTTTAAGAAAATAAAGAAAAAGAAAAGCAAATAATACCCAAATTATGTTATATATGCTTAAAATTGGTGATTCGTTCTGCCAAAGAAACATTTTGCATTACGGATAAACTTTTCTGTTTTTCACCAAAAAGTGAGTCAATCATTTTGTGATGTCACAAAAAACACATTTATATATCTCCTTATTCAGGTAGTGGTCATGTAAGAATGAGTTGGCATGGAGTGGAAAATGAAATGGGAGGAAACTGTACAATATGACCCATTTAAAAAGCGAGTGGGCACTCAGTTCCTTTAATGGTCAAAAACTGGCCAAAATAATTGTGCTTTTGTTGGATTAGTAGAAAACCTCTATTCATCAAAACACCCAGTAACTTAACAGCTGTAAATGTTTGTCCTGTGCAATATGCTGTTATTGGTTTGAAAGAATATGTTGTGCAGCCCTACTTCGGGGCAATGGAACGTATTCAGTTTGTGTTCTAGATATGCAATGAAGTCCTGCAATGCTGTGATCGCTGCTGTATTCCGAACAGAAGAAAATAATGGAAGAGTAAAGAAATATTTTACAGGCGTAGGTGGTTAAGGGCTCTGTGTGTAATAGGAAATGCTCTACAGGCAGTCAGCTGTTGATTCGTAATGAGAGCTATAATTGTGTCTCACATTAATGGGCGCATGTGGCCCCTCTCTCGGTCAACACAGATTTTAGCACAAATCTGTTTACCAGACTAGCAGTGGAGTAATAAGGCTGGTGTTGTTCATAAACATTTTTACACACTCACTCCATTATTTACACTCAGTCAACACTCACTGTAAGACTGCTGGCAAATTTAGGCCCACGCTCCCTGTATAATCTTTTTAATCTTCACTACCACTTCACCACTGCTACTTCTACGGGGATTCTTCTTATATTGAAGTTGCTTCTTTTTTCACAAATGTACAATTCACAATATGGGGCAGCTGGTGGCCTAGTGGTTTGGACGTTTGCCTGGCGATCAGGAAGTCGTGGGTTCGATTCCCAAGACCGCTAAGCACCACTGAGGTACCCTGAGTAAGGTACCGTCCCCACGTACTGCTCCCCGGGTACTGTGTTCCTGGCTGCCCACTGCTTCACTTGGTGAATGGGTTAAATACCGAGGAGGAATTCCATGCTGTTCACACTGAGTGCTGTGGTGTGTTCACGTATAACAGAAAGGTCACTTTCACTTATGAGTTCATTTTCACACTGCACTATATTCACTTCAACAGGACTAAAGATGTCCCCTTTGTAATGATATGCTTGAAAAGCATATTGTGATAAACTGTGATGTGACACAGTTTATCACAATATGCTTTTCAAGCATATCATGGATATCGTCATTACTTCTTTGCTATGTCATTACAAAGGGGACATCTTTAGTCCTGTTGAGGTGAATATAGTGCAGTGTGTGAATTGTACAGAAGCAACTACTCACTATTTTGAAATTGATTTGATGTGGCACTACTGGACCTCTTTCAGTTTCATGCTGCAGAAAAACTGCATCAGACATTTCACCCACCTGCCCCTATTTTACATGTATAGACAGTTGCTTTACATTGAAGAAAACTGTGCAAAACCTCAAACGTGCAGAAATGTTCTGTCATGATGCATGAAAAGCCATTAGAAATGACTTTTTAATGTACCATTAATATAACATTATATTTAGCCTATGCTGGTAATTTAAAGAACATGACATGGGCCTAAAAATGGTTCTAAAAAATCCATCACTTCATGCCGGTGCTGTTGAGGATTGTATAACTCACCCAGCATGAACTAGTGTCTGAATTCGCCTCAGTCCTCAGTGACACTGCTTCACCCGTTCATTTATCACATCCCTGAATAGCGGCATCGCTCCTCCGGGGCTGAAATTCTGTATCCTTCAAACCCGAACTCCAAACAAGGGGCTCATTCCATAGCACAGAAAGATTCCTTCAATACCCAGCGGGGCTGACGTCAACGAGCAGCCGCTAGCTGAACCATAATGTCGCCGCTGCTGACCCACACAAAGTGTGGCTTTTATTCTCATGGCCTTGAATTCTTATGCTCTTTGGACTGAATCCCTGCGTTCTGGGTTCTGTCTCTGAGCCGTTTTACTTGAGTGGTCCTTATAGTTTTAACTGATGCATTTTCTATGATGTATGAAGGAATTTGGTCTTAGTGTACAATGCCTTCTCTTCATGTCAAGGAACCTATAGACCAGCCATTTAGGGGACAGTGGTTCCTTAATGCTCAAGCAGACATGACTGTCCGTATTGTTCCACTGTGTCACACTGTCCACATTTGACATGTATAGATGGCCTGTGCACACATTGCTTAAGTCTTTTTTTATTTGATAAAAATACTTTCCGAATGGAGGTAATTTGTAGGCTTGAGTAAGTTCTAGCTGTTTGTGATTGCTATGAGACAAGTGAGGAAATGTTCTCTAGTCCTCTGAGGCTCCTTTTCTCTGTCTCTCTCTCTTTCTCTCTCTCTCTCTCTCTCTCTCTCTCTCAAGCCCACTCTTTGCAACGGACAGGCTACAAAATGACTCTCTAGTGGTCCCCAGGCTGCAGCAAAAATTATAAATCATTGCACACTTTAATGGATTCATCTTGCAAAGTGTACGGAACTCTACAAAGTGCAGCCTGAGCAGGAAGAGATGGGATCAGCGTATGGACATTTCAGCGGGTTTAATACAGCGCACTCTTTAAGTGTGTTTTAGGCAAAGTCCGCCCTGTCAGCAGCACCATCTCATCTCAAAGCCCTCTAGTCCACATCTTTCAGGCGATGCAGGGAACAGAATGTCATGCTGGATCTAGTGTGGAGTGTAAGCGTGCCATCCGATCACTTCTCTTCAGAAAGCTGAGGAACAGAAGACGAGGGCATTTTGAACAGTAATGCAACACATATTTAATACAGTCAGTAACTAAAATATAGAAGAAATCTGAACAGTGATTACTGTTGACACTTTTACCAGAATACTCACACTTGGGGGGAAAACAAGCTGAATTGTAACTCACCGCCAGTAGAATGCAGTTGCCAGTTCTGCACATTGGTTGTAAAACTTGGCTTAAAAACCTTCATTATTCCCTGCTCACTCTTTTCTTTTTTTTTTCACTTTTTTCACAACTTTTTTCTCCTCTCTCCTGCTCTGGCACTCACTTGCTAAAACAGGGCTCCAAATCAGCTCTGGGTTGCCAGATTGATGTGCATCCCAAGTATAGCATTGTGGTATGAAATCACTATTTATCAGTTATGTTTTTTAATTGTGGTGTAGTAGTTCAGTTACATTTATTAACTTTAAAGCACAACAACAATAATAATAATAACAATAATAATAGTAACAACAAAAATAACAATAATAATAATAATAACACGAACATGAGTACCTGTTTTTTTCTGACATTTCTTCTTTGTATTAGTCTTATTAAATATACGAATATCTGATTTTTTTTTTTTTTAAACGTTATATTTTGCAGCCTTTGTTTAAAGCAAAATGCAATCCTTTGAAGGATGTATGAGAATATAAAGTTGAACACAGCTTGGGTTTTTATAGAATGATGGTGATATCAGTGCACAATAACTCAGTTCTACACTCTGTCCATCTGTCATTTGACTTGTGACTGAGGAGCTCCCCTGTTGGGAGTAAATTTTAAGGTGTGTTAGGATGTCTGAGGAGGATGTGCTTCTGGAAAGAGTTATCTAACCATTAGCAGTGAGACTATTTAAATACAGATATGTGATATACACAGATAGGGGAGTGGCTGGTATTATGATGTACAGTACTGATCACTGATATACAGTTCTGTGCAAAACCTTTTAGACAGCTGATAAAATTATTAATTACATTACATTTAATTGGGAAATGAGTCGTGTGTAGTTCCTCAGAAAACCAGAGACAGCTGGTGTTCTGGTGCTTAGGGAGTTGCCTTGAGAAGGTCGTGGGTTTGAATCCCAGGACTGCTAGTGGCACCACTGGGTTACGCTTGAGCAAGGTACCGTCCCCACACACTGCTCCCTGGGCCCGCCCTGTTGGTGGTGCTTGACTTGGTGAGTGGGTTAAATGCAGAAAAGGAATTTCACAATGTGTGCTGTGCTGTGGCGTGTTCATGCGTGACTATAAGGGGCCGAAGAAAAGAAAATAAATACTTTAAATCAAGATATCAACTACTTACCTAAAAATATGACATTCTTGGTACTTTTTAGTGCATTACTGTTTGTCTGTATTTGTGTCTATGTTGATTTTCAAACATAAACACCATCTATTACCTCAGATAAACGTTCTGACAAGTATCACAATATAAGTTTGTTGCCACGTCAACCATGTCTGAGTGTCTTTCTTTCCCAGGCTTCTGCAGTCCATCTCTTCGTTTAGTTGATAGATTAAATGCACTGGGGCACCATTCACTTTGTATATCATTTCCTTTGTTTCTGGATGATTCGATTGTGCTGTCTGCTACTCCAACTAGGAACTTTGTTGTGCTAGCAAGCATCAATATTGCTCTTTGTAAGAGCCAAACATTTGGCAGCATCTACAGTGTTTGTGTTGTTGTTTTGTCTTTTCCTTGGAGGATTCTTTGTGCTGTGTCCAGACAGATTGGGTAATACGCAGACTGTATTAAGTTTCACCAGCCACAGCAGAGAGGCACGCTGTTGTTCCCCTCGTTTCCCTGCATCTTGTGGAGCTGAATCTCCATGGCCTGCTGTATATGCTGTCTTTCAACCTCTGTTTCAGCTGTGCCTTGAAAGCTTGTAAATATTTGCAGACTGTTTACGTACAACACAGTTTTTACCATTCTTCACGACATTCCAGGGCCTTCTTCAGCTTCTAGTGGTGCTTCTCGCCTCTCACCAGTTTACGCTTAAACATGTATACAATGTACAGTCTCTGCCTCCACTTTATCCACAAACCTTTAGCATGTTGTGGTTGGCTGAGTTGTGTGATTGCTTGTTTACTTCAGAGTCTTTCTGTGGTTTAGAACTTTTCAGCAGACCCACCATCTGATACCCAGAATCTGCTCTGCTGGTGTCCCTGGCAAGACAGCAGGGAATACAGCCTCCTTAGACACTGATTTGAGAACAGATTTGCCATCTCACACGGTGGTTAAGTGTAGAAGAGGCAGGTCCCGGAGCAGTGTAAAAAAGCGAGTGCCATGTGGAATGTCTAGGTCTGAGCTGAGCGGAGTTTTGGGCAGGCCTCTAAGCTCATTACTGTAATCAGGTTAAAGGCGTGGGCTTTTGGGAAGGACTGGGCCTCTGGCTCTTTCCCTCTGGCTGTTCGCATTACTGGGTGTCCCCCTGCTGAGGGACTAGGGACTGAGCCCCCACATCATCACTCCAACTTCTCTTCAGTCTCTCTCTACAGCCACTGCCTTACCCTCCTACCTTTTTTTCTCCAACCTCTCTCAAACCTCTTACCAAACTCTCTGTAGTTGTTCTCTACTCGTCTGCATCTGGATAGTTTCAATGCACATACAATAATCAAGGATTACAAATGTACATATTCTTTTTAATGTATTTAATTTGGATTTAGTAGTGTGTGGTTAAAAAGGGTTACCCCATCTTGCCCCAGGTTTAGTAAATATTTCAGTGTGCAGATAGAGCTATCTTCATGAGATACTGCATCCCAGAATGAATTCAGTCATTTCAGGAGAGTGTAACCACTGACACATACACTATATGGACAAAGGTATTGAGACTTAAATAACATTGCACTCAAATACATAGACAATAATATGGAGTCGGTCCCCCTTTGCAGCTATGGCAGGTTCCTCTCTTCTTGGAAGTCTTTCCACAATATTTAGTTTCTGTGGGGATTTGTGCCCATTCATTCTATAGAGCATTTATGAGGTCAGGCACTGATGTTGGATGAGAAGGTCTGGCTCGCAATCTCCATTCCAGTTCATCCCAGCGGTGGGGTTGAGGTCAGGCCAGTCAAGTTCTTCCACACCGAGCTGGGGAACAGTCATGCTGGAACAGAAAAGGGCCTTTCCCAAACAAGTTGGAGGTGTGTTCTAATACTATTGTCTATATAATGTATTTTCACTGTAAAGCCTGTAGGACAGGATATGACTTTTGTCTTATACTGGATACTATCCTGTATTCTACCGAAGCAGAGCAGATTACAGGATATACGGGTCAGTATACATTACACTATATGCTGTTTGGAACACAAGCAGAGCTTCAATTTCAGTCTGTGACCTTTTGTTTGTAGTCACAAAGTGGGAGTAAAATAGTCAAGCAGGTATTTGTCTTTTCAACCACATGCACAGCCAAATTAATTAGCAATTCTTAGATCTGAAAAGATGTAATGTTCTCAATATTTTATATTGCTATGGATAAGAATGCCTGCTTAGTAATGTTTACAGACATACAGGATGTGTGTAATTAGAGCTTGCCTGTGTTTTGGTGAACACAGGCAAGGCCTGAACATTATTAAAAGTTGCTGGCTTATGTCTTCTATTTCATGGACAGTAGATTTAAGGAAGAAACACACTGTCTAATCTACCTTGGTTTACTGAAACAGTGACCTGTGTGGTCTTGCAGTGTTCTGTGTGGTGACTGAGAGTAGCATTTCTCAGAATGATGATGTTTTGACCATACTGGACAGCAGCAGACCCTTCGCCAAGTAATGGGTTACACTGGGAGTGCATTCTCCCCAATTCACACTGTCACATTTCTGCTTCTTAAATTTTGCAGAAGCACCTGTTATTGTCGGCTGATTTGACGGACCCTCTTTTCTGCTATCGACCAGGTCCAGTTTAACACTCTGAGCTGGATGGTGTGTCCTGAGATGTTCCTTCAGATAGCTGGTACTACCACACTTGGTAATAAGCTGATTCCTGTACAGACAGCAAAGTCACTGTATGACCAAACGTATGTGGTCAATCCTTGCAGATTATTTAAAGTATTTTCACCACATCCATTGCAAACAGGTTTTAAAAAAATGAAGCACAGAGTCGTGCATTCTTCATTGACACCAGCAGAAGAATGGGTTGCACTCAAGAGGTCAGTGATCCTAAATGTGCCACTGTCATAGGATGCCACCTTTGCCATATTTTTAGACAATTATATGTTTACAGTGTTGTGGCAACAGTTTTAGAAAGTGCCTTTCCTGTTCCAGCATGACTGTTCTCCTGTGCGCCAAACAAGACCCATAAAGACTTGGTTTAGCAAGTTTGGTGTGGAGGATCTCCATTGGCCTGCACAGATCGCTGTCCTCAACCAAGAGGAACACCTTTGAGATGAACTGCAATGATTGCAAGCCAGGTCTTCTCCTCAGTTTCTGATTTCACAAACACAAAACGGGTACAAATTCCCACAACAAGCTCCGAAGCCTTGTGGAAGGCCTTCAACAGATTTATATTAATCCTGGTGTTAATTGCATTATTATATTATATTATTTGCTGTCTAGTTAGGTATGATGGTCAAGTGTCCACATACATTTGACCATGTAGCATAACTTTTACTATATAGTGGTTCTCTGCGTTCATTCATTTGGAAACCGAAGGATTGCCAAATGGTACATAGGAAAGTTTTTTATAGACAAGCTCATCCATTTACTTTCTAGCAAAGAGCAGATTTCAGGTTCATATACTGAAGGTTTTGACTTGCGCATCAATATTATAATCTTTACAAGTGGCATTTAAAATGTATGCGTGTGTGCAGTTAATTTGATGGTGCTCTGTTTGTACATCCTATAATCAAGTACAGTCATTTCTATTGAATTAATGTTTAAACTTATAGTTGAATAGAATGATACATTATTTGACATTTAATAGTATCATTTGTTGTCCCCTCACCCATTGTCTCTCCTGCACTTTTGACTGGCTCAGATGACTCAACACTGTGATTCATACTGGCATAATGAGGAGACTTTACTAGTACAGCTCTCCAGAACAAAACATAAACATACACCAATGGATGGCCTAGTGATTAGGGCGTTGGCCCTGCAATCAGAAGGCTGGGGGTTCGAATCCCCACTGCTAGTGTTACCACTGAGGTACCCTTGAGCAAGGTACCGTCCCCGGGCAGCCCTCGTTGGCAGCAGCCCACTGCTTCACTTGGTGAATGGGTTAAATGTACAGATGTGTTGTGGTGTGTTCACACATGACTATAAGGGTTTATAAGGTTAATAAATTACATTTTAAAAAAAACATAAAAGTGAGTAACGTTGATTTTCTTGTTACAGTGCCACCTGTCTGTGGGTGGGATATATTAGGCAGAGAGTGAACAGTCAGTTCTTGAAGTTGAAGTGTTGGAAGCAGGAAAAACAATCAGGTGTAAGAATCTGAGTGACAGTGACAAGGTCCAAGGTGTGAAGGCTGCATGACTTGGTCAGAGCATTTCCAAAACAGCAGGTGGGGTGTTCCTGGTATGCAGTCGTTAGTGCTTACCAAAAATGGTCCAAGAAATGACATTGGGTCATGCATGCCTAATGTTCACTGATGCATGAGGCAAGCCACTCTGTACTGGAGCATGGAGCATTTGAAGTCGGTAGCCTGTTCTGATGAGTCATGTTTTCTTTTACATCATGTGGACGTGTGGGTCACTCACCTGAAGAAGAGATGGCACCAGGGTGCGCTATGAGAATCATGAGAATAATGCAGGCCGGCAGAAGCAGTGTGGTGGTCTGCCTGACAACACTGGGTTCTGGCATTCATGTGGATGTTAAACACATACCACCCACCACAGCACACTTTCAGAAGTCTTGTGGAGTCCATGCCTCAAAGATTCAGCGCAAGTGAAACCTACACAGTATTAGGCAGGTGGTTTTAATGTTATTGGTGATTGCTGAATGGCTGCAGTGGCAACAAAAGCATCTAATTCATTACTGTATTGTGGGTATACAGAATTGAGCTTGATGTTTTAAGCTGCGTCTTCTGTAGATTTGCAGTGACTCGGTTTCATATTCAGCCTGTCAAGTGCTATTAGCGGAACGTGCTCTGTTCAAGAACAGTGATTCAGCAGGAATCTGGTGTAAATCCTGCTGATCTGCTTCCTGTTCCTAACTGGCTTTTTGTTTTATTTTCAGCCGTGGAGAGCCCCTGAGGTCCTTCGCCATTGTATGTGCAAACAATAAGGTAAGACTCATTTACTTCTAATCTTTGGAGAAAACTGTATAGGGTTCATTTTTAATGAGCAGTGCACACTTACAAGAGAGTAAAAGCTCAGTAAATTTAAGGTGTTTTTTTGGCTTTTTAACCCGTCTCTCAATTATTTGCACAGTTTTGCAGTCCACAGGACCAGGTGTTCTTAGTCAAAGGGTCTGCAGTCTCGCTGGTGATTAGTGTTAAATGTCGCAGTCAATGAGTGCGTACTCTTTGAGAGGGTTGGTAATGAAATTCAGGGCTCTTTTGTCACTCTTAGCAGGGGCCTCAATGCTCTGAATAGTCCTGGGCTGCTCAGAATGAGGCCTTATGCTCTGTTGACTGGAGCCAAGCGAAGCCACCAGCCCTGGGAAGGGCCCAAACTCCAGTTGCCGTGGCAACCTGCGGATGTGGCGCATGAAATAGTGCCGCCTGCAAGTCGCTAACAAAGCGTGGCAGCATCCTTGCCTCCTTCATGTACTGGGGCTCTAATCCTTTGGCTGCTCTGTTTCTCTGCATCTCTCTGACTCCCTCTCTCTCTATCTCTCTCTCTCTCTATCTCTCTCGCTTTCTCTCTCCCCTTATCTCTCCCTCTCCTTCTCTGTTGCTACCACAAGCCCTGTAGAAGCTGAAAGAGTTCTGCTTTTTCTCCAGAGTCTAAAGAAGTTCTCCCCTGTGGTCTTTGCAGACATTTCTCTAGCTGCTGTGGCAGAAAATTCACGGCCAGCTGTGTGAAGAGACTGGACCCAGCCCCACACACAGGGCTTTTGTAGAACAAGGGACATTTGAGCCCAGCTCAGGCGTGATGGCTTTCAGGGAGACGGTGTAAATGCACTCTAGTGGTTTAGCAGTTTGGGAGCTTATGAGGCATGCCGCTGTTTGATAGCTCTCTCCCTGTTAGCGTGTTATTCACACTCTGAAAGGGTTCGTTTGGGCCGGACCACAACTGGCAAGGCTAAACGTCCTCGCTGTATTCATAAGCTGTGCTCGGTGCTATGATAGGTGTGGATGTTTTTGTCTGTGTGGGGGCATCTATTAAGGACATGTAGAATCAGGAAGCGGTCCTGTCAGACTGGCAGGCAGGAATTTCTCTGTTGTTCTTCAGAGCCACCCTAATTGCACATAGTCCGACAGAATCCTACGCCTTCAGGAAAGCTCTGTGAAGTGAATAATGTGCTGGAAGAAAAGCTGTTGTTTTCACCTTTTCCAGTCAATTGAAACAGTTGATTTTTCAAACACTTTTCAACTCGTGCTGCAAAAAAGCCTGACACACACACACACACACACAAACTTGAAAAGCTGTATGTTTAGAACCCTCTGTGATTTCATGAAATAATTAATCTGTTGGTTGCCTTGGATTTCCAGCATTTGCTTTTCGTTTCTATCAGTGGGTCTGGATGTTGACCAATCATTAATCATCTGGAGAGGGAGCATCCAGTCAGAGAGGTGCACAGCTAATTGAGTGTGGGGGGGAGAGTTGTGCATGAGTGCTTTATCTACTGGCTGGCCCAGCTGTCTCGTTTGGGGTTTGTTTGGTTACCTCGGCTCTTTCTCCACAGGAGGAAAGTTTCACTTTGTTTGCGGGCCAAGTGTGCGCTCTGTGTGTTTGTGGGTAATTGGTAGGTAAGAGTAATGAGTTATGGCGTGTGGAGGAGCAGACACGCAGGCAGGGTTGTGTACTGTAGCAGGATGAAAGAGAACCATCTGAACTCCAAAACAGACCTGTTACTGTATAACTGGACCTGGGAGCAAACACTTATCCTGTTATTTTAAACTTTAACTAAAGTTTAATTCCTCATCAGACTCTAAGCTTAACGTTGTTAAACGTACAATAAGGTGATGGAACATTACACACTACATATGGTTACATACACACACATTACTGACCACCAAATTCTTTTTGACTCTGTCTTGGTTTTTCCTTTTATGTGTCAGCAACACACATGTATGTGTTGGGTGTCTGCCTCATGTGCATCATTGTGCCTTGAAAGCTAGCCTATCTGGTCCAGTCCCTCAGAAAAGCTACTGTAGCACACATTTCTGTAAACGTTAACACTGGCTATGATAGAAAGGTGAAAGGATCCACAGTGCATTGCAGCTTGCTGTGTATTGGGCTGGGTAGCTGAGTAGTGGACTGATCAGAGTGTCTGTGCTGACCCAGTCCACCACTCAAAATGCCTACAAAGGCCATGTCAAGACCAAGTACCAAAGTTTTGTAATTTGTACTTTACAGTTACAGACTGTATTCCATCTCTGCATTCCATTTCTCTGCTTCATTTTTAGTCTCCTTTACCTCATTCAATAATTAACAGGACAACCAATGAGAAGATGTTATTCTGAGCGGTGGATTCACAACACAGAAATGGCACTGGCATGGTTGACATGCTGCTCAAGTTTTTTTTTTAATACAATGATTCCATTTACTTTTTTAGATACATCTACTTCGTTGCACCAATTGCAGATACAAAGTTGGAGATGACAACTCATCTGTTGATGCACAGTTTGTGTTGGTCTTCCTCTAGCTATTCTTCAGTGATCAGCGTCTGGCTGGATATTTTGGTCAGTGGATTATTCTCAGGAGCAGTGATAGAGGTGTCAGAGCAAAAATGTGTCTCCATCACCTTTTTTTTTGTCATTTTCCTTTTTTGATACCACTTGAAAATACTAGCTAGTGTTTCATTAGATACCAACAGGAATGGTTCTAATGGAGGCTTAAGTGATCATGACAGCCTTATTGCTTAGTTGAATGTGGTCTGGGATGGAGCATAAAGAAGGCTAGTACTATGAGTGAGGGTTTTTTTTGCGTTGGTACACTCAAGTTTTCTGTTCCTTCTGCCCGGCTCTCTGCAGGAGCTCCTGCTCTGATGCAGCTAAGAAGAGGTGACAGACGGTGTCCCCCAGTCGCTCTTTCAATTTCTTACACCTGGTCAGGACAGATCAGATTTATTCCACCCAATCACATCTCCTCCCCATCAGCCTCTCCACAGGAATGCTGCTTTCAGTGAAAGGTGTGGAGGCTACTGCTTACTCATGCTTCCAAATAAAAGCAGTGGAGAAAACTGATGAGGGGCTGTGGTGAGAGGGAATTTGCATGTGGAGGTATGGACATGCAAATGATTGGGTTAGGCATGAAGCCTGAAGCACCCTTCCAAAAATATGAATTTAAAGATGTTTTAAAGTGTCCAGAATATATGTGCACACGCAGAACAGTTTGCATTGCTGTACACATATTTGTAGTTATATTTATTTAGGACCAAAATATAATGGGAAGTGTGAAATACGTATTCAAATATACATACATTTTGACATGAAATTCAACATAAAATGTAATCATGAAAGTGTAGCTGACTGTAATCGATGAAAATTGTTCTTCAGTTGTACAGGTTTAATCTCAGAAGTAGTTCATTTATAAAGCTGGGGTGAAATATTTTTATCCTAGTTGTTGTTTATGAAGAGACGTGAAAGTGAATGAAAAAGAATAAAAATGTATATTAAACTGAACATGTGGACAGCATGCTGGTGCAGTGGTTTTCTGTAAGGAGTTTGCATGTCCTCGCCATGTTTGTTTGGGTTTCTGCCAGGAGCTCCTATCACAGTCAGATGATGTGTGTAAGGTGAACTGGAGATGTTAAATTGGCCCATGTGTCTGTGCAAATAAATATACTTAATACAGTAAAGATATTATCATATAGTAAGCCATAGTACATATATTGACATATTTCACAACATTTACGTATTTTAAATGTATTTTTTCGGTCAAAAAATACAAACACGTATGTCTGCACACAAAAGCACCCAGTGGTCATGCTTTCCCCTAAACCACAGGAAAGAAGAGAACAGGTAGATGGGCTGTCATGGCAACAGAGCCAAGGTAGTGAGAGAAATACATCCAGCATGCAATCCCATCTCTTTATCACCAAACACGCTCAGCAACACTTTCCCTCCAGTTGAGGAGAGCTGCCTCCCCTCTTTAACAAAACTTTCAGTCTGTGACTAACAGCAGTCCACCTTTCTGAGCCAGAACAGTAACTAGACTAGCAACATGGATCTGGTCTTGGGCACAGCTGTAACCTTGCTGTTAAAAGCACTTAAACCCATCTATACTGTCGCCACACCTTGATACTGCTTTTCTTATGTTATCTCCTCTGTTGTTGTTTCAATATGAGATCATTTGGGAGTGCGCCTACACTATATTGACACCTTGCTAAAATAATCGCCTAACTCGTTTTTTCAAGTTTTCCAGGAAACACAAAAAAATCAGCTCCTATTCATTTCAATGGGCAGGCCCTTGTCCTAAAGTGGTAGAATCATATTACC
>JBBPCY010000130.1:10557426-10568877 GCA_037974405.1 Brachyalestes nurse
AACTTCATGAACGTTTTGTATAGCCCATAGACCTATTATAACTAAAGTGAGTTTTGCATAATATGTCCCCTTTAATTCTTGCTGAGAGAGGCAAAATGCAAGGATGTCCTTGTTATATTCTGTGCATTCTGTATGCACATTTATGTTGCATTCAATTTTGTGAAATGGAGAGTATGAGTAACCATTACGCATCACTTTACTCAGTTTTTTTATAGTTGTGACAACAAAAGCCTCCAAACTGCATGACAGTACCACACGAACAAAGCAGAAACAGGCTTAGCGTTCTGCTGTGGAACTGTTTTGACAGTCATCCCCCGGCCACCACTGGTCTTTCTCTGAGCTCACAGCTGTAGAGCGGTATTTAAAGATCACAGCTGGACATCCGGGGGTTTGTCCTTCAATGCTGAAATTCTTGCCCTGGTTCTGAGTAAAAAAAACTTTACTCAGAACCATTTTCCATGGAGCCTGACTTTCATAGCAACCGAGGCACAAGAAAATGAAAGCAAGCAGACTTATTGCAGAACTGCAAAAATGCAGAGCTCTAAAGTCTGATGGCTGGGAATCTAAAATATTTTATGATGTTGACAAAAGCAGTTGAAAATCCGACATTATCTCAGATGTACTAAGCACTGGAATTTTTATGAATGAAACAGCAAAATACAAAAGTGCATAGAAAGGCAGCAACAAATCAATGTTTATCAAAGACATCTGCACACAAATAGACATAATGACTGTGCACTGAATCAGGGGTTCTCACACACATCGACATAAGCACACATAAATTAGCACAAAAAGTCTCTAGGAAAACCACACATAGGATGAAGATGATCAGTAAAATAACCCTTTTTTGATTTGCAGTGATGGACATTTTCTTAGCGTCAGTGGAGGCTATTTTAGAGTATGACTCATCTGACCATATCACTGTGTGCTCTATAGATTAGTGACTGCTTTGTACACCACTAAACTCTCAAATGTGCATGCTTTGTAGTGAGAGGTTTCTGCACTGCAATGCTACTGTAATACCCCTCTTTACAGAGTTGGGATGAGCTGTTTTTACTGACAGTCCTTGACTGAATGTGTGCTTTGCGCCACAATTTCCTGCAGTGTATTGATACACTATATGGACTAAAGAACTCACCTCTTATTGATTTCAGGTGGTCCCTTGCTTCCAGTGAAGGGCAATTTTAATGCTTCAGCAAACCAAGACATTTTGGACAACGCCATGTTTCCAACTTTGTGGACACAGTTTGGGAAAGAACCTTTTTTTATTCCAGCATGACTGTGTCCCAGTGCACAAAGCAAGCTCCATAAAGACATGGTTGGATTAGTTCAGTGTGGAACAACTTGAATAGCTCACACAGAGCCCTGACCTCAACTCCATCCAACACCTTTGGGGTGAACTGGAACGGAGATAGCCAACCATGCCTTCTTGTCCAACATCAGTGCCTGACCTCAGAAATGCTCTACAGAATGAATGGGCACAAATTCCCACAGAAATACTTCAAAATCTTGTGGAAAGCTTATCTGTTGGTGTAACTGTCGTTCCAATACTTTTTTGTCCAAAGTGTATCTTTCCCAAATATCAAAATACAGATTTCACTTTAGTCACTGCTTCTGTTGAAACAATAGTGAGTTAAGCATTCTTTGTGACTGAAGCATCTGCCACCCATGCCCAAACAATTACTCCTCTTTCAAAGTCTAGATCTTTTCCTCTCACCATCTTGATCCAATATTGACGTCAGCTGGACCTGTTCGGGATTTATACATGCCACAGAGCATGACAGGATGTTGCCTAATTCACTCAGTGCACCTGCCTGGAAGCATCTGTACTTGTTATGTTTCTCCACTCATTTATTCAGGTTTTTCCTTTAACTGGCTGCCTGAATTAGATTGTCTCAGTCCCTGTCTCTCTGAGAGTCCTTGTATGTTGCTCTTACTGTAATACCTGGTTTTACTCAACTCTCGGAAAGGACGTATCGTTTTCTGATCTTGAATGATGCAAACATACACACACGCTTCATAAGGAGGCTCAAGGGCTGCACTCTCTGCTGTTGTTGTTGCTGAAAATCACCACACAGCAAGCCCATCCAGATGGCCCCTGCTCTTCCCAATTGAATTGTCCATGTTTACGGCAAGCAGCCTCCCAGAGAAAGTCCTCATACGCGCTTGTCTCAGTCCTAAAGCCTCCTCTTAATGCTTTTTCAGCAGGACATAACAGCATAACTAGATGTTTCTACTGCAGTGGAGGGTTAAGGAGCATGCCCTAGAGAGCCACTTCAATGCGTAACTTTGAAAGCAGAGATGCTTTTTGTGTGTGGTGTGTGTAAGATGTCGTGAATTTGGTATCTTAGAATCAGCAGGGACTGATTAGGTGCTACTGTTCATTTGTACTCAGTGGCTTGGATGAAAGAGCAGCTAATCTAATGGTCGCAGGAGGCGAAACACATAACACAGGTTGATCTGTACCACTTGTAGGCAATTCTATGTTTTCATTAACCCGGTGCCATTATCTCTTAACCGAAGTACAATTTCGCTTGCTTTTCAAATGTCATTTAAGATTAGCAATAATGATGTAATGGTGAGTAAATTGTTCGCTCTGGTATGAGCATAGTAGCACAGTTTATATTATATTTAATTTTTCCAATGTTCCAAACTCAGCAAATCAATAGAATTTACAAAAATGATGTGTTTCCCATAGAGGATGTGTATTTATATTTTTTTAGAAATGAAAGAAAATGCATTATTTGGTGTTTAAACTTTTGCATGTATACCATTTAAGTGTTGTACAAACTGCATGTCTGAATCACACACCTGCTGCAAACAACGTAATGTGGTTAAGTAATCTCTAATAGACATGTCTGTGTAGCTTCTGATTGTGTTTGATACAGTATTATCAATAGAAACAAATCAAAATATGGAACAAATTGTCCTCAAGATGGCTGTTTTTAGCTATGCTTCATTTCCATTTTGCCACATTGTCAGATAGCATACAAACATGTCTGAGACGACTTTACAGTCCGAAGTGCTTTGAGGAAAGTGTGATAATTTTGACATGCAGATTGTGCAGAACTCATTTTTGGAGCTTTAAAATCCAGTATCTTACTTCGTTTAGATCATCTCATGGCTGAATGATTAGACGCTCACCTTCAAAGCATGCCTGAGTTGACGCTCATCTTGAATCACTTGTTCGCTGGGGTAGGACCGTAGAGGTGAGCAGATGGGAGGAATGTGTACAGGCTATGTGGAAATATTCAGGAAGACATAGTAAAGGGAATTCTCCCTCAGTGCTCCGTCACATAGCGAGGGCATGTGGGGGAGGGCAGTGTCATTCTGGGGGTGGTGGGGTTAGGGCACCAGAGAAAACTTAACCCCTTCGTCACCCACCGTCACACACACACCAGACATCAAATCTGAGCTGTGGGTGGCACTGTCCATCTGCCACAGTCCATCAGGTGTCCTGGGGCAAACTAAAACTGAACCTCACATCTGGAAGCTAATGGCTCTACGGGATCCCTGAGTGTCTGAGTAAGAGTAAAGGAATCATGCAGAGACATTACCTCCACTTCATACTGTGCACGTGTGTGTGTCTGTGTGTGTGTGTGCAGGAAACCAAAGAAAAACAGTAGGGCTGTAATAATTCATCTAAAAATTGTGATACCACAAAAGCATGACAGTGTGGCTTGTCGAGAATGTTATGTTATTACCGTAACAAAATTATCTTTGAAATGTTAATTTACAGGAAATTAAATAAAAATAAAACACTCCCTAATGTACATTAAGAACATTTGATTTTATGTCAAGACACTGCAGGCCTAAATGAGCAGCTATTCAACTGATATAAACAATTTGAAGATTTAATAAAACAAGTACATCTAAATACACTTTATAGCACATCCTGATAAGGTTTAAAAACGTGTGTGTGTGTGTGTTTAAAAAGACAGCGGGAGATGGTGCTGAATGGATACAGTGAGTCAGTGGGGTGGCCCATGTACTAATCCATTGTCAGAGAAGATTATTCGCCTCTCTCCTCCTCTATCAAATCTACTCCAGTCCTATTGGAACGTGTCAGATAGACATTACTCACTTCAAACAGAGCATTTCGTTACACTGAGCCGTTTTATCCAGTCACTCTTTGTGCCATAAATTTTTGGAGAATAGCTGTAGAGGCTGGAGATTTCATACAGAGTGGGAGAACTTTAAGGTTAATTTAACAGTATTTTGTCTATTTTAACCCACCAGTGGCAGAGCTAGAGTTTTAGACATGGGGCAGCCAAGGCTACTTAAGGGGGTCCGTAGACCATGACAGAAAATTACTGTGATAATTCACTTTGCTCAGAGTTTTTTTTTTTACATATTATGAATGGCTGGTGTCTCTATTCTCATTTTCTTTCCCACGTACACACACACACACACACACACACTCACACATGCACACAAACACACACATTCTGGAGAGACGTGGGTCACTGGATGCTCTGACCTGGTGGTGGTAGACAGGGTCCTTGTGAAGTTTGACCATACCATCTTTGGAGAGCTGCTCTGGGGTCCAGTGATAATTCGAGGCCTGGGGTCCTGATCTGCCTGTTCTCATTTAAAAAAAGAAGTGTGATATCTCTCCCTTCATGATTGCTTTAATTAAAGACAATGTGTATGTGTGGTGAGGATTACAGACTGTATACTGTAAACACAATGTTAGGCTACATTGGGGGCCGATCTCTCTTATCTGTTTTGGTGGAGCCAGATTGTCAATATGGCTACTCATCTTGCTTAAAAAAAACCACAATGCTGGCCCTCAAACTTTCAAAACGATGCTTTTGCAACATGTATGTTATAGTTGTTATATAGTTATAGTTGGCCAGTGAAAAGTGGGAATATTGCCTACATTCCAAACTGCATACTACCACACTAAATCATGCATAAAATAGTACACGGGCATTAGAAATGCATTCATTAATGTAGCGCATGAATTATAGAAGTGTGGTTTGGTGCACAGCTAGTCTCTCGTGCTCATCATTGATTTGAAAAAGGCACCACTGGATGTCAATATTATCACTTCTTTCAACAAGAGGTGAAATAAAATGTGAGCAACATCAAATTGCCAGTAATGGGGAAGAGAATTTTAGGGTGACACCCAGACTGGCCAATCAGAAAGCAAGGATACCACACTCAGCCTCTCCTGTGTTTTCTTTGCACCTTTTATTGGGTCAGGTGACTAGAATTGTACTTTTTGAATAACCAAACCTCAAACTTTCGAGGGTGTTTTCTAGAACGACCTGTACTGGAAACTTTTGCTTAAAGGTTGCATTGCCTTCGGTGTTCCGCTGGGAATTAGTAAGCCTATGCTGAACACCTCATTGGCAATTGAGTGTTTCTTTTTTTACTTTTCTTACCCTTTAAAGGGCACAAGTGCACCTTTAATCCTGTGAAAATACTGCAGGAAGCACTAAGTAGCAGGAAGAAACTGATACTGTAAGCTTTACACTGTAAAGCTCAGCTCACATAGCCCTTCTCTTACTGCAGGTGCAGACAACTTGCCATAATCTGAGCATGTTTAACTACGTATCTGCTCACCTTTCACGCTTTCAGGCATTCACGCTGATCTTACTGCTCTGGATCAGAGTGCAGTAATGTTGTTTGTATTTGGGTTAACTGAATGATTTTACTATAATTATTCACAAGATGCCTTTCCTTGTTTTTTGGGTTCTTTCTCATGCTTGGCATTATTGATCTGTACTCTCTAGTTAATATGATCTGTTGTATCTGCACTCCTGTTTGAGCAGAGGTCAAGATGGTGGCCCTGTCGCTGAAGATATGCGTGCGGCAGTGCAACGTAGTGAAGACCATGCAGTTTGAGCCCTCCACCCCGGTGTACGATGCCTGTCGCATCATCAGAGAGAGGGTTCCAGAAGCACAGACCGGACAAGGTAAGAGACTATCATGGTACTGCACAGTGTGTAATTTGTTCCTTTGGGTTTTTTTTCTGGCTGTTAATCTTGAATGAGCCCTCTAACCAATCACTGTTGTGTCCTGTGAACATCACAAATTTACTTGATAAATCTTATGCTCGTACTTTAATGAATGAAGCCATGTATTCAATCAAACGTGAATAATTTTGGTTCAAATTATTGCAGTTATTTAATACATCCTAAAGCATATTGAAGTAGCAATAGAGTTATGGTATGGTACTTAGCCCTACTGTATATTTAGCAATCTATGCATATTAAGTCTTAAAACAAAAATTAGAAGCTGTCTGAATAAGACAATATGTCAAAGTAACACTTGTGGAAATCTCAGCAACGTGAGTATAAAAGTGTTTTCAATTTTAATTTTCCATGGAGAAAAAATAGGTCACATTTCTTTTCTGTGGCTGTGTATTATAAATATTTGCCTCCCAGTTTTGAGCGATGGAGCTGATAGGCTGCGCAAGGCTGCTCTCTAATTCTGGCTCAAAGTGAACCTGATGGATGAGAAGGCAGAACGCTAGCTGGGGAGATCTGTGTCACCACCATTCTCTCTCTCTCTCTCTCTCCTTCTCTCTTTGTGTCTCTCTCCTCTCCTCCCGTCTCCAGTCATCAAAGTCGAGCGTTGGAGGCTCAGTGTTTATTGAGGTTTGCTGAGTGCAGGGCTGTGGGCTGTAATGTTGTCTCTGCAGGAGGTGCCGTTTAGGCCGAGGCTTCAGCGTCTGTGTACACTCATTAGACTCCGGGCCAGATTTACACCACCCTGTGCTGCATGGCCAGCACGATTGCCTCCTTGAGTCACAATGAATTGGATTTTCCTTTTAAATGTCGGTTACTTTCACAGAGGGGCGTCATCAGCCTCAGTGACAAAAAATACTTTGGTTGGATTTAAGACCTGCCTTTATTTCGTTAGGCAGCTGGTGGCCTAGTGTTTAGGGAGTTGCCCCAGTGATCAGAAGGTTGTGGGTTTGAGTCCCAGGACTGCTAGTGGCACCACTGAGGTTCCCTTGAGCAAAATACCGTCCCCACACACTTCTCGTTGATGGCAGCCCACTGCTTCACTTGGTGAATGGGACAGAATTTCACATGATTCAGACTGTGTGCTGTGCTGTGGTGTGTTCACGTGTGACTTTAATTTAACGGCGAAATATGTCTGTAATGTTTGAAAATATACTCAGTTGTTTGACTGATATGAAACAAGGGTGTGCAGGATAATACTGATAAAGCCAGATTGGGACAGATAAACAAATAAATAGTTCACTGACTTTAGTTCCAGTTTGATATGATGCCTTTCTCAGGTCTATCACTGTGATTAAAACATTTTATCTTGCTCTGTTTCAGCATCAGATTATGGCCTGTTTTTGTCCGATGATGACCCCAGGAAAGGAATTTGGCTAGAGTCTGGACGTACGCTGGATTACTACATGCTCCGGAATGGGGTAAACTGTTCAGTGTTTCATACATCAATTCAAACAGTTAAATAAAAATCTAAGTAAATAAGGATCTTGCCTTACTTAAAACATGACCGCATAGCTAACAGCCATGGGTGCTCATTAAAATATTATCACCATACACAGACAGTTCTCTCATAAGTCTGATCTGCAGTTTATTTATCTTTTCATTCCAGCTTTGCATGATGTTTATTTATAACACTTCTTTTTAGTATCAGTTTAGAAATACACATTTAACATTTAAACTGCTCCCTGAGATTCAAAGGGCGAGGTAAAAGTGTGTATTTCTGCCTTTTAATCTCCCTTTTTCCTTTAATAATAGGATTTCTCAGTACTGTTGTTGCTTTAATTTTTATATGTTTTATGTATGATCTAATAAAGCTGAGGATTTACACTATTTTCAGAGAGCAGACATATAATTAGCAATGTACAATACAATATACAAGTCACTCTTCATTTGCCTTTTATTGTTTCTCTGATTAAGCAATCCATATTCAATAATAAGCTCCTAGTTATCTGAATCCTGCTCTTAATTTGCATACGCTCACTCACTCTCACAGTGAACACACATATTTTAATAAGTGAAAAATACTTGCGGTTAAAGCAACCGTTGTGGAAGAATTTCTCAACTCAGAAAATAACAGCACTTGCATAAATCTCTGTGTAAGTTTGTCTGTGCTGTGTCTGACTCGCTTTGTCTGACTCTTACAGGACATTTTGGAGTACAAGAAGAAGCAGAGGCCA
Source organism: Brachyalestes nurse (assembly GCA_037974405.1). Lineage (NCBI taxonomy): Eukaryota > Metazoa > Chordata > Actinopteri > Characiformes > Alestidae > Brachyalestes > Brachyalestes nurse. The sequence goes on from JBBPCY010000130.1 coordinate 10,565,582, forward strand.
CAGAAAATTAAAATGCTTGATGGCGCCATCAAGACCATCATGGTAGATGACTCTAAAACAGTGGGGGAGCTGCTGGTCACCATCTGCAGTAGAATAGGTGAGCGCTACATCCTTACCAGGCAGCTTTCCGTCATTCATCTGCGTTCCTTGTGTGCTTTGAGTGGATTTTTTAATACATGCTGTGGAACAGGAGCCACCGCTTCTTTGATGAAGAGTTCTCAGGAAATACTAGTGTAGCCAGGTGTGTTTCAGAGGAAGGGAGAGAGTTTGGCTTCGGTAGTGCTCCACCACACCCTCCCCTCCCCTCCCATCTCAAAACTGAGCGATTCCCGCAGCAATAGATTTCAATTACAGCAGAGCTGGCCTGGAATGAAGCTGGGTGTGTTTTTGTTGAGGGAAAAGAGGTGACTCCCTGGCATATATCTTCATAATTTGCTGTTTGTTTAGAGGTTTTCTTCACCACTTGAGATCAGTTTACATGCCTGGCATGGTTGGTTCTTGTGGGGCTTAAAGGGATAACTTGGCTAAAAGAAAATTACATTTGTACAATTACTTCAAATATAGCAGTTAGTAATGTGTTAAATAGGGACTGTTACTAGTTTTAGCTAAAGCACAGAGTAGATTAAAAACTGTACTGTACAGTCACAGGCTGAGTCACAGGGGTTCATGTCTGAGTTGAGTATCGAATATGTTTCTTTAATATGTTTTAAAAGAATCTGGCCTGTAATTTAGAGAGAGAGAGAGAGAGGATTAGTAATGGAAGGATCTCAAGCTTGCTTTTTCCTGTATGTCTCTTTCTTGCTCTCAGGAATAACAAACTATGAGGAGTACTCACTGATCCAGGAGCAGGGTGAGGAGAGGAAAGAGGATGGCATGGGCACGCTGAAGAAGGACCGGACGCTGCTACGAGACGAGAGGAAGATGGAGAAGCTCAAAGCCAAGCTCCATACAGATGATGATTGTAAGTCTGACCATAACATGACAAATGTTTGTCTCTTGAGTTCCCACACATACATATAAGCTCTATTTTAACATATGCAGGTAATACTGAGCTGCTTTGCTGCATCACTTATTGCTTCCTTAATGCTTTCCTTATACTTTGTAACTACAAAAACAGAGCAAGGGCAACTCTCAGCACAGCGTCAATCCATTCTTAAACTAAAACGAATCTTTGTTTATACTGTGGAAGTGGAATATTATTACTATGTTTATAAAGTCAGCAAAGCTGTTGGGATTCTTCACGAACTCCCATATCATGTGGTTCTGCCTTGGAACATTGTGGCCCTGCTTTCATCACCGTCCTCACCTTCTTCTTGTCAGTTTTGTTTGTATTAATAACTCTTGTTGCATGTATTTTGTTACTACAGTTACTGGGTTGCTCCTTGATTGTACTGGTTTGTGTAACAGCCCCATTAAAATGTCCTAATAAACTTGACTTTCATTAAATCTACCTTAAACCCTCCATGTTTTAATTTTTTTTAATTGCCTTGTTGACTGGATTTTGACTTTGGCACTTCATAAAATAAACAGCCTAACCAACATTAATGATTTGTCGAAAATCTCATTGTCTGTATTGATTTTGTAATCTGTTCTCCCTCTATGTGGCCATGCAGAATGTTTTATTTTATGCAGTATAATAAGAACAATTTGTTGGCAGTTATCAGGCACAGCGTGATGTAAATGGTCACTTTGTTGTTTACAGTAAACTGGCTGGACCACAGTCGGACGTTCCGGGAGCAGGGAGTGGAGGAGAGTGAGACGCTGCTGCTCAGAAGAAAGTTCTTCTATTCTGACCAGAATGTGGACTCCCGTGACCCCGTCCAGCTCAACCTGCTATATGTACAGGTCAGCTGGCTGCTAATTCAGGCTCAGTGTGAACTTGATGGATGAGAATTCAGACTGTGCTGAGAAAAAGAATATCTATCACCTCCACATACTTCCTGTCCCCTTTTGTTTCTCTTCCTTTCCCAATCCCTCTCTCTGTTTCTCTGCCTTCCTTTCTCTCCCTCTCTCTCTCTCTCTCTCTCTCTCATTACTATGTTAACTGTTGATTGTCTCGTGCTGTTCTGTCAAGGTATCTGTATCTCTGTCCTGTTTGATAAGTGATTATGTTTTTAACCTGCCCTTTGTTCTGACCACTGAAAGCATTGTTGTTATTGGCTGAGGTTCATAGGTTTAATATAATATTTCCTTGCCTTCAAACCTGAACTGCTTGAAGGCCCACAAAGCAATTACGCTTTCTTCATGCACTTCTGGTTTATCAATTGCCTTTTCCGCTTCAGTGCATACATTAGTGCTAGAACAGCCTATGGCTGCCGTGCTTCATTTCTCTTCAGAATACTTTATGTCCATGGGTTAAGTGACGACTCTCTCTCTCTTTCACATACTTTCCCTGTTTTTTCCTCTCTCTCTCTCTCTCTCTCTCTCTCTCTCTCTCTCTTTCTTTCTCTCTCTCTTTCTCTCTCTCACACTTTCTCTCTTTTCCCCATCTCTCTTATTTTCAATTTTCTTCTCTTTCTCTCCCTCACTCTCTCGTTTCCTCTCTCTCACTTTACTTCTCTTTTTCCTCTCTCACTCTCACTATCTCTGAGTTTGTTTTCTCCTGCTCTCTCTCATTTCTTTCTCTCTCTCTCTCTCTCTGTCTCTCTCTGTAATACAATTGCTAACAGGGTGTTAACACTTATAGAGCTCCTACTAATAACAGTAATGAAACAGTTTGAACCTAACTCTCTCTTTAAAAAATAGTCCTGTGTGTGGTTGTGTGTTTTAACTCTGATGGATTCTCGTACTATTTGTTTGCACGTTTGCTTGTAGGCCCTCGTGAGTAAGACACACTCGCGCAGTATGCATACACACACCCACATCCACTCAGTGTTTGTACACATTTGGAGAGAAAGATGGCTCCCTCCCCTCTCCTCCCTCTGTGTCTGTTTCCTCTCTCGTAAAGCCACACACCCCCATCAAATTCTCTGACTCAGTGCCACATACACCCACACCCATTTACTCAGGCAGAAACTGCTGGAGATATACACACACACACACACATACACAAAAGCAGCAAAGCACTCACTATGATAAACTTAGAGCTCTATCCTTTTGTGAGGGTCAAACACACAAGCACACGCACTCGTACACACATGCACGGATCTTTTTGGCAGTCTGCTGCAGGGGATTTCTCCACCCCACATGGTTAGTCCAGTGATTCCTCCTCAAACAGGGTTGTGTGTGTGTGTGTGTGTGTGTGTGTGTGTGTGTGTGTGTGTGTGTGTGTGTATGTGTGTGTGTGTGTGTGTGTG
>JBBPCY010000130.1:10582833-10621934 GCA_037974405.1 Brachyalestes nurse
TGTGTGTGTGTGTGTGTTTGTGTGTGTGTGTGTGTGTGTGTGTTTGTGTGTGTGTGTGTGTGTGTGTGTGTGTGTGTTTGTGCGCGCGCGCGTGTGCATGTGTCTGTTTTTCCCTCTCTCCCTGCAGCGTGCTTTTTATCCGTTCTGGGCCCAGGCTCTGACAGAATCTGATATACAGATGGGCTGCTCTCCTCTCAAGCAGTGCTGGGTAGTGGTTGTTATGGGAGACCGCATGTCGCATCTCTGCCTCACAGCCTCCTGTGCGAGACACTGGGCAACAGTGCCTGCATCTGTCAGCGTGCCAGTGCACTCGTGCCTGTCCACGTTACAATCCAAAAATTGAGGCCTCTCACAATGAGCTGTAATTAAGCATTAGAGCACGGAGCGCCTGAAGCGCGTGCGGGAGAGAGAAGAGGCTGCTCTATGGCTTCTAATGTCTGGGTATAATTACCACCACTCTGCCCGCTCTTCTGTATCATTTAGAGACACAGAAAGCAAGTAAGAATCTCTACACTGTGCACTAAAGGGGTCAACCTATTCTTCTTACCTTTCTGAAACAAAAGCATTTGAAATACTGTGAAACAGTTGTTAAAGCACGGTTCACTCATTCTATATTTGAAACCGAGCCTAAAAAATCATTCATTATGGCTGTGATGTCACATCCATGAGCATATTAATATGTTATCATATATACAGCCAGCAACATTTGGCCACCCATTCACATGCATGTCGTTAGTGCAGATAGTCTGTAGCAGTGTCATTAAAGCAGAAGGTAAACCCTTACATTTCGTCCTGTTCTGGCAGTGTTTACAAAATTCATTTTATTTGCTGCCTATAGCAAAAATAAGAGAAGCTAAAAAATTCATTAATACGTTCATGCTATTTTTCAGCTTATTAAAAAATATATCAATTGCAACATTTGAAATAAAAGCTGTGCTTTATAGTGACTGTGTAACAGTCTAACCACGAGCTATAATTCTAGTCATGAACAATGTGTTACAGTACAATAGGACATACTGTGATAATTCTATGCAGTATCCTATGAAGTACAGTTACATTCTTGCTTTAAATAGCTCCAGACACAAAAGAGTGGCTGATGTTTATTTTTTAAAACAAGGTCAATACAAGACAGCCAGTCAAAATGTTTTTTTTTATGTAGACTGCAATAAAGATTCTAATGGATAAAGAGAGTTTAGAAACTGGTCATGCAGAAATGAATGATGATTGTTTTGGTGCAACACAAAGACCACACAAAGAGCACAATAGTTTTGTGGTGAATTAAAACTGAGTCAAATGAATGTGTTTAACACTGGGTTTTGTTTTCGTGTGTAGGTCCACTATCCTGCAGCAACAGTTTAACCGGGTGGGGAGAGTAGAGCATGGATCAGTGGCATTGCCTGGTATTATGCGTTCAGGTTCCATCGGTGGGCCAGACACTTTTAATATGGGTACCATGCCTGCCCCCCAGCAGCAAATCACTATAGGCCAGATGCACCGAGGACACATGCCCCCACTGGTGAGAACCACACAACCACCTGTGTAAATCCACACTACCGCTGTGCACTGCAGTACACTCTCTTAATTTGAGTGATTTGAATGTGCAACCTTGTCACCTGTTGTTGGTACTGTGTGTGTGTGTGTGTGTGTGTGTGTGTGTGTGTGTGTGTGTGTGTGTGTGTGTGTGTGTGTGTGTGTGTGTGTGTATGGTATCAGAGCCTGGCCCAGCAGGCACTGATGGGGACCATCAACAGCAGCATGCAGGCGGTGCAGCAGGCCCAGGCTGACCTCGGGGAGGTGGACAACTTGCCTCCACTTGGACAGGACAGAGTGAGCACACACACATTCACACACCCTGCACTACAACCATCTGCAAGTTCAAATGAAACCTGGTTTAAACCTTAGAAGTGACCATTCTTTCCAAAAGGCAAGCTGTAATTCTCACTGACAAAACAGGACCATTAGCACTTCTTTTCAGTTTGGACCATAAGTATTAAAAACACCCCTCTGCAATAATGCAAATATTTGCATGCATGTTCTTATGTATTAGCAAACCTTTTTTATCGTCTGTGAAGAGTTTTCTAGTGTGATTCCTACAGTAAATAGCTTCAGCATAGAGCTGCCACTGTCAAGATCTGACAAGGAACTTCCAGAAGGCCTAAAGTGACATTTCCCCTCATTAAATGGTTCCCACTCTTTAGAATTTAGAAAGTGATTTGTCACTTCCTAAATATGTTGGTGATCTGACATATCAGGACTTCAGTGCTTCTCCTGAAGGCCTAACCAAGGTGTTTATGATGCCTGCATAGATACCATAGAGAAAAAATGCGATTGGACAGTTGTATGTAATCATTTAACCTTGTTGATTCCAACTTTATAAAGAGTACAGTCGTGATTCTGTTCAGCTGGACAAACATTTAGAAATGATTAGGCCTTCTGTGGAGTCCTAAAAAGCTCTAGGAATTCTCTTCTGTAATCATTATTACTTTGCAATAGTGATGGAATTTAAATCACATGTATGACAATATTAGCTATTGGCTTTTAAAGATTGGTAGTTTCATTATAACACTACTTGATACAAACAATTTTTTGACAGCAGTTTTATCAAACTGGCTGTGACCCAAAGTTTATGAATTTTTGGGGGTCGGGGTCGTTCACTCGGCCAAGTCTCTAGATGCAGAGCAGGCTCACCTCGCTTTGACATATTACAACAGTGTATGTGAAAACCATTCATTGTTTATTTTATCTGAGATAACACCAATGTTCTGTAGTGGAGAAAAGCCAAGGAAAACAGAAACTCATGTAAATTAGACTCCCCGTATGTGAGGATTTTGTGTATTGATGCTTGTTTCATTTCTCTCCCTTCTAAAAGGCATCCAGGGTTTGGGTCCAGAATAAAGTGGATGAGTCTAAGCATGAAATCCACTCACAAGTCGACGCCATCACTGCTGGAACTGCGTCCGTAGTCAATCTGACTGCAGGTAGAGACGGCTGTAATATCATTCCATCTGTACTCTCTTCATCTGTTGCCTCCATTCCTGCTGTTTGTTTCTGTAGTGGAATGCTTTTAAAGTCAGGTACCAACAGATGTATCATGTTTCCTAATGGCCCTCGCTGAATCGAAAATCATTTTATTAAGTTGCAGAAAAAAGTGCTGACAATGAAAACATGAAACTGACGGCTCGAATATCAACACGTCTTCATCCAGTCCACATCAAGGGCGCAGTCAGGAAGCAGCGTCGACTCGATGCTAAATAATGAGCTACTCTCCATTTGCCCTGATAAATATTTCCATTGATGAATGAATATGGAGTGTGGAGTCCTGAAGCTGAACTGGTTGGCAGGCTCAGTGTATTCCTCCTTGGCTTCTGGAGCCATGCCATTCTGGCCCAGGCCAGATTTTGCTGGATTTAATCTCAGAGTGCCATCTGTTTAATAGGCCAGAGATTTGCCAGAGATCAGCCTAGAAACTTTTACACTTTCCATCCCAGCCTTTATATTTGTTTCTTTATAAGGGGAAACTATGCGAAATAATGTGAGGAGTGTGTGATTTCTTATTTTTATTGTGTTTTTTTTGTTCCTTTACGTTATTTGTTTGTTCGCGTCACAGTATGAGTAAACTAGTTGGAATGATTAGTAATTAGAATCTATAAATAAGACGTTATATACTGTTGAGTTAGATCTGTGCTCTCTCTCTCACTCTCTCTCTCTCTCTGTCTTTTCAGGTGACCCTACAGATACGGACTACACTGCTGTAGGCTGTGCAATCACCACCATCTCTTCTAATCTGACGGAGATGTCGAAGGGTGTGAAGCTCCTGGCGGCTCTGATGGAGGATGAAGTGGGCAGCGGTCAGAACCTGATGAGTGCAGCCAGAACCCTTACTGGGGCGGTGTCAGACTTGCTGCGTGCGGTGGAGCCTGCGTCTGGAGAGGTATTTCTATACACGCGGCCCTGCAGTGTTCTGTTACTGAGGGTGTGGTCAGTTGGGTAACTTTCACGTTCTTTTTCAGCCCAGGCAGACGGTGCTGACAGCAGCGGGCAGCATCGGGCAGGCCAGTGGAGACCTCCTACGGCAAATGGGAGAGGGAGAGACAGACGAGAGATTTCAGGTCAGCCTTTCACCTCTCTCTGTCTGTCTGTCTTTCTGCATCTGTCTCTCTTCTGCACTTGTGCCAGTCTTTCTAAAATGTTGTTTCCGAGATGCTTATTATGCACAGTGTGTGTCAGCCACAAAAACTGCACCCCAGAGAGACTTGGGTAACCCTGTCACACACACAACCCCTTGAATCCTTCACTTATTATTCCATTGTTAATGTTAGGACTTAAGACTGAAGTGAGGATCCAAGCAGTTTAAAATAAATGCATAAATAAATAAATAAACACATTTCTTTGTTTGTAACGGCAGAAGTTATTATGAATATTTTTTGTTCATTCTGCCATAAGAAATACATTGAGAGTGCACTGAAATCTCAAAAAAATGTGCATCATTTATGCGAATGCTGTTTTTAGTACAAAGAAAAACACATTTGGATTGGAAGCAAGTGATATATGATCTTTATAATGACATAATTCAGTGATATATAGCATGACATGGGTGGAGCTAAGCCCTCATTAATGTTGCTGCATTTTTTAAAGAATACCGTTACACAAATGGATGTGAATGAGCTAAATTTCTTTGTCAAAATAAAATATTTCTGTTTAGCTCCATGAGAATGGCAATAGCTATAATCCAAAAATCTGAAAATTTTGTTGTTAAGCAAACTTATATGAAATTGTAAGTACAAACAAGACAAAACCAGAGGTTCCAAATATAAAACCCCTTAAACTCTAACTACCTGTGTGGGGCCCACACTTCTGTTCCTCACTCTCATAAGTATATTTAACAGTAAATATATTTAAACAGTAGTTTTTGAGTAATGAATAGTAGTTGCCATTAATAACGTAATTAATTATTAAACAATAATCTTGCACTTCCTCCACTATGATTCTGGTGTCTCACACAGCGTTCTCTTACAGTCTCCACTTTATCTGACCCCATTCCTCAGTTTAGGCTTGTACAGCAGGGGACAGATTGCTTTATAGAGTGTGTTTGCCAATGTTTCAGGACATCATGATGAACCTGGCCAAAGCGGTGGCCAACGCGGCTGCCATGCTGGTCCTGAAAGCGAAAAACGTGGCTCAGGTGGCCGAAGACACGGTGCTGCAGAACCGCGTTATTACTGCGGCGACACAGTGCGCTCTCTCCACCTCCCAGCTGGTGGCCTGCACCAAGGTACTGCCTCCCACATTCTACAGGCCTAGCAACCACACTGCATGCTGGTTTAGGTGAAGCCCACTGTGAACTAAGTGAAATAGCTCAGTGAGAAGTGTCTGTGTCTGTAACAATTACATTTGCCTGCTGTGCTGTGTGCAAAAATATGCAGTGGTCTAATAGAAAAGACCCTTAGGCCTCTGCAGGCTGTCTCCAGCTATCAAGCTAAGAAAGTTGTGTAGATAAAATGCTGGTTTTAGTCATGAAACATTTTTGACCACCCTGTATTGTTTTATAAAGCCATGCTGTGCCATTCTATGTCGCTCCCACTGTTATTATAGGTATAGAGTAAAGTACTGGTATCCTTTCTTGTAATGTGCACTTTCTAGAAAGTCTGACGGTCTGTCATAATATATAACACTCTCTCCCTGTCTGAACATTTGGCGAAAAATCCAATTTGCACAATTTTCTCCTGCTCCCAGATATGGTTGATCAGCTAAGACAAAAGTACAGACACAGTACAAGCCTCAAGATATCTGCTCCTACCACAATCTTTTTTTCATGCAGCATACATTTGCCTTCTCCTAATGATAAGACTGAGTCACATAGTGTCAGAAAACACATGGTCCAGCCGGTTTGATATTCTTTAACAGCCTAACATGGTTTAAAATGTGTAACATGTCTGTGTGCTTTGCGGTGCGAGGAAAATTGTGTAAATTAACAATGAAGAATAGTCATGCATCAGCGAGCTCTTATGCAGCTTAGGCAGTGGGAGGATGATGGTGACCCTATATCTTCTGTGCACTTCACATGAAATCTGATGGCTAAGAGGGTTGAGGAAGACAAATTAGTCTCTCTCTGTTTCTCTGTCTCTCTCTCTCTTTCTCTGTGTCTCTGTCTCCGTCTCTCTCTTTCTCTGTCTCTGTCTCTCTGTCTGTCTCTGTCTCTCTGTCTCTCTCTCTGTCTTTCTCTCTCTCTCTCGCTCTTGCTCTCTCTCTTTCTCGGGATCCCTGCTGTAGGTGGTGAGTCCAACCATCAGCTCTCCCGTGTGTCAGGAGCAGCTGGTGGAGGCTGGGCGGCTGGTGGAGCGCTCAGTAGAAGGTTGTGTGAAGGCGTGCCATGCTGCCTCTGAGGAGGCAGAACTGCTGAGGCAGGTGAATGGTGCGGCAGGGGCTGTCAGCCAGGCCCTCAGTGACCTGCTCCAGCACGTCCGCCACTACGCCAGCTGTGGAGAGCCAATCGGCCGTTACGACCAGGCCACTGACACAATCATGACCGTCACAGAGAGCATCTTCACCTCCATGGGAGATGCAGGTAAAGCTAAACTTCCCATTAGCTCTACCAAAGTATCGCTTTGTATGGCAAGGAGTTCAAAATAGCGTTAGAGTTTAAAAGAGCAAAACTGGCCCCTCTCTCTCTCTCTGGGTGGGCTCTCTCTGCTTGTGTATAGTAGCTGCTGTTACAGAATTGGAAGTTAACAAGCTCCTCCAAGCGCGTTGAACTGTTATTATTTCTTCATTTAAGATTCAAGAGAGTTTATTGTCACCCCAGCCAGATATGCAAGAACACAGAGGGTTAAAATAGCGTTCTCTGAAGCAAATAGTATACAAAGCAAATAGTGTATTAAAAAAAAAGACAAAAATTGCAAAGTACAAAAACAGGCAGGTGGCAGATAAATGTGTATGGTATTTAGCTAGTTATAGTTATTTAGTTAGTTATCTAGCTTTTATATTCTGTTGTAATGATGTACAGTACAATATACATACGAAATAAAAATCTCAGGTATTTATCAAATCTACAGAAGCTTGGTGTATTGTTTTTTATTGCCGATGTTCAGAAGCTCTGTCAATGTGTTTTTTAAACAATTCTCAGTTATACCTGAATTATTTGATCACACTGCAGTGAAACATACGCTTCATGATTTCTTTAAAAGTCATAAGTGTTTGGAGTTATGCTGAGGTCAGAGATCTGTGGTCTACCCAGTGTCTCTAAATCATGATATTGTTATAGTAGCATCAGACAGCGGAGTCAGGTCAGGGCAGAAGGGCAGAGACTGCCTGGCAGGCAGCCAGCCGGTCGAAGCACCACGAGCAGTCAGCCCTGTGGCTTGAATTGATGTCAGAGATTAGGTTTTCATGCCTGGAAGGGGTTGTTTTAAAAAAGGATATCTCAGGATGGACCGTGATACAATAATACACCATGGGTCAATACAGTCTTTCATTCCGATCTTCCAAGCAAAGCATAACTGTGTTGTGGCTTAAAGGGATAAATATTATTTTAGCCTTTCTATCTTCAGCATTGCATCACAAAGGAATACAACCAGCGCATGTTTCCCAGTAGAGATCCCACTAGTTCCTGTTAAAGGCCTTCTCATACACCACATTGCGCCGTCTTACACAGCCATCCAAATGCCTGTCAATGAATAGTGAATGCCAGTGTGGCCAGTGGAAAGCCCAAAGCTTTGATTCATCAGGTAGATTATCTAGCTTTGTCTTTCTTTTTTCCAGTGTTTCATCTTTATAGTGCTGTTCTTAGTCTTCCTCAGTTTATTTTAGTCCCAGCAGGGCTGTGTTTTTTTTTTTTTCTTAACAGACTTTAAGATACGCTGTGCTGTGGGGATGTTTTCAAACCCAGAACTATTTGTTATGGTATGGCCATGTGGCTGAAGGACGTCAAGTCTGCTCTCCACTTGCTGGCTTGTTGAAAACATGTAATGTAAAACCGCTACACAGCTTCAAATCTGGTCTCAATCAAGCTCACTCGCTTTGAAAAGTTAGAAGAAAACACATGACAAGAGGCTGACTTGGGGTTTGGCTGCTGGTTTTCCAACCAAACAATTACTATAAAAATACATCAGTTCAGTTGATCAGTTTCTAGACACAGTGCTGAAAGTAGCTTGACACTACTGAAGAGCACATCCAACTTTGTAGAGGTTACTCATCCGCCCGCAGAAACATCTCTCTTTTGATAACTGCATCAGTGGTTTTATTTCTGGCTCCATGTAGGTGTTGGGGTAATCCAGACACTAGACACATCTATACCGGCTTGTACAGATAAAGAGTTAGTGTGATTTAAAACGCTCTTGAATCGATGGTGAGCTTTAGGTCACCTGTATGCTTTTATATAGCTCCTGCAGCTGTAATTCCTAACAGAGATCTGTTTCAGTGTAGCCAGTTTACTGAACAGCTCAGGAATGAGGAATGCCTGTGTTATCTCTTTAATGTCAGGCTACACGATGTGGACACAGCTCTTGCGCTGTGATTGTATTGTTATATCTGATTGCTACATCCTTTGTGTGGCTACATCTGATTTGCCTTATTTTATTTTAAAAGAATGCAGTGGTGAGTTAATAATGTTACATGGTTGATCTGCATCACTGTGCCGAAAACATTTTACTCCTGTTGCATTTCTTTGGACTGCATTTAAAGAATGTTTTGATACTTGATTATTTGTGTGCATTCATGTGAGTTAAGTAATGAATTTATCCTCAGAAATGTGTGCTTGTAATAATAATGTACAAGAAAAAAAATGGTATTCTTTTCCCCTAAGTGTAGAATAACAATTATATTAGCATATAGTTAATGTACTTTTTCAATTTTAGGAAAAAATAATTGAAATGTATGCAAAAAGTGTACACTGCTTTGTTTCGCTCTTAAATCTGCCCTTAAACTATAGCAACAGTAAGTGATATGCAACAGTCAATATAATATTCAATATGGTACAATAATAAATATAAGGTTATATCTCTTGAGGCTACAGCATCATTGAACTGGTTCTACATTTTAGTGAAGCAGTTTGATGATATTTTTATCTCCCTAGACAAGCTGTGTATGAAAAGGTTTCCCGGATGAGTTGGTGGTATTTTTCATGTGGCAGAAAGAGTTGTATTTAAGCTAAGTAATCAGTTTTATGTTGGTAGATAATGTAATTACACTGACAGGATGAGCTATTGAATGTTCACTTGTATTTTGAAGAAGCTGCTAAATACTTTTGGTAAACACAATAGCTGAGAATATTCCAGTGACTAGCATTAGTAATGTAACACGGCGAGCTTTAGTGCTTTTTGTTATGGTAGCTCATTCAGACAAATCACTCACAGCGTGAGCAGGGCATCCTTAGAGAGCAGTTTGGTTTGTCAAAACACCAGCATCCAGGGAAAGCTTCTGTCAACTGGCTGTTCTGGTGCTTCAGAACTGACACTCTGATGTTTTCAGCTGGTCAAGGGTAACGTTCTGCTTCTGTGGAAAACTAAGCCAGAACTTCTAATGTTGTACTGTGTGTAACTATTTTATTCATTTTCAGAAAACCTTCCCACATTTAATTAGAGTGTTGCTTACTTCTCTTTGATCTGTATTTGATCTTTTTTTGTGGCTACATACCATATAGGTAAACTGGGACACCCCCCACCCCACCCCCAAACAAAAAAACCCCCAAAAAAACAATTATTACATTTCTCTTGTTTGGACACCGCTGGACAAATATAAACGACAAAAAGGAAAATATTTTTGCCAATTTTTATTGGTAATTTATTATATACATTATCACTAAGATTGAATACAGGTTTCAGCCCTTGCTGGATTACCTGAATGCCTTAATTTACCAAAATACACACAGAAACACTAGAATTGTGATGATTCAAGAAGGAACTTGCAGCACTGAGTACAAACAGTTTTTTGGCTCATTTGTATGTTATACCTTTTCAGGGATATCAGTATTACAAAGACTACTATTGCGATAGAGATCTGTTGTGCTACTGTCTTATACTGTCATGGTTGGAAGAGAAAATGGAGCTGAAATATGCTGGCAGTTTTGGTACGTGAAATAAGTAGCTAGTGTTCATTTTCTTTATTTTGATATGTATGTGTGGCTTTGTGCTCGTTCACAGGTGAGATGGTACGTCAGGCCCGTGTCCTGGCCCAAGCCACCTCAGACCTAGTGAACGCCATGCGGTCAGATGCTGAAGCAGAGGTGGACGTGGATAACTCGAAGAAGCTACTGGCAGCAGCCAAACTACTGGCTGATGCAACTGCCAGGATGGTGGAGGCTGCAAAGGTGAGAACTGGCATCATAAAGACAAATTGTAGGAAAAGCCGTACCAGATTCTGCGCCTGCCTGGAACTGATCCATAGAGATAATAGAGACAGAACACCTTTCTTCTGAAAGATAAACGTGCCATTGGTGTCTAACACAAGTCCAAAATCTTCCACAGATATTCGGTTGATTTGAGATCTGGTGACAGTGAAAGCCATAGCATGTGATTTGCATTATTTTCATATTCATCAAACTATTTACTGACCCCACATGCCCTGTGAATGAGCGCATCCAGTCCTGGAATAGTCCACTCCCATCCGGATAAAAATGAGGATAAAAATGAAGGCTGAATCAGTCAGACTGGTCAAAGTATATTTGTACTGATTTATAGGGGACCTACACCATCCAACAAATCAAGTCCCCAAACTGTAGCGGTCAAGCATTCAGGTCTGTACTGTTCGCTTGTTGTAAACTACATACGAATTCACCTGCTTGTGTAGAATGTGGTGAAGAATGGCTAATCTGACAAAACCTATTTTTGCCACATCTCTGTAGATAAGGGGTTTTAATACCACGGAACTCTTAAATGTGCGTTCATCTTTGTAATGGACCCCACTATAACATCTATCTGTACGTAGCTGTGGATAGACTGCTTCAGAGTCTGATCATTACTGGGACTTATTGCTCGTTAGAGGCTTTAAAAACCTGATATGTTAGCCTCGATATCCCTCATTGCAGATACAGGCGGGTGGCATGCAGTTTCCTAGGTAACACTGAAAGCTGCATTGAATATATGCATTAAGAGAGCGAGAAAGTGTGTGCACTTGCATGCTGGTGTGTGTGCCTGTATGTGTGGATTTTGACATTGGGAAGGATATTTTTCCTGCTGGCAGCTGAGGTATAGTCTTGATCACATTGGACTGGCTTGGTTAAGGTGAATTTGCTATAACCCCAGCTATGTTCAGATTTCTAGGTTGAAGTGGTACACTACGTTTTTTTTTTAGTTAATTTGAATCTGATGCTGTGTGGAAACCCAAATCTGATGATTTAAAACGGTATATTAGCCATTTTTATATGCGGCCCTTGATCAAATACACATCCTGGCCATGTGACCTTAATTAGAGCAGTCATATCGGAATTCATTTTTTTTGCCGTTGAACATGTGCCAGTGTTCGTCTTGCTCTAATGATGATCAGCTGACAACCATTTAGAGCAAATTATGTTTATGATGGCCTTTTCTGGTACTTTCCTGGCGAATCAAAATGGTTTCTACTCCCGATGTAGTGCATTGTGTAGGTCATAAAAACGAGTGCATATGTTTAACAAACAGTCATTTGGGATTTTGTTTCTATGCACAGATCCCTCCTGGACTATTCGGGTGTAGAGTTCATGGTTTCATTACCCACAGAGTGCACAAGAGAGAAGGGATCCATTTGGGATTCAGCCTTATTTTGATTTTAATGAGGCACATGATTGAATGAAGTCAAGATTCGGTTGATTTGCACGCTGATGCGCACCCGCAGGTCATTTCAGGATGCAGGTTCATTCACACAAAAGACTGATACACATACACACAAACGTGAACCAGCATGGTATAAATATCAGATTTCAGCAAAAAATGGAATTAAGCAATGAAGCGTGAAATGTGAACGTAGCCTCCCTGCAGATTTCTTCGAAACAACTGATCCATAATTGAAGATTTAATATTATTTATTGTAAATAAATATTTAATTTTAACGCCAGCCTTATGCTGGGTATTCCTTTCAGTGACAAGCAGTGAAATCAGAGAGCATTTTACAGATTACACACTCACAGAACAGTCCGTAGCGCGAGTGTGTGACAGCAGTGTGTGTATTGGGGCAGGGGGCTGCAGCACACCCAGAGAACGAGGACCAGCAGCAGAGACTCAGAGAGGCCGCAGAGGGCCTGCGCGTAGCCACCAACGCTGCAGCTCAAAACGCCATCAAAAAGAAGCTTGTCAACAGACTGGAGGTGAGAGATGCACTCCGCACTGCTGTCAGTTACTCTTCTCTCTCTCTCTCTCTCTCTCTCTCTGACACTACTCTGACACAGCCACTCCAGCTTCTACTCAGCTGTTACAAGCCCCTCTGCTGGTGTCGTACAGTTAAGTGGTGTGGAAGTAGTTAATGAAGTGTAAGAATGTGTGATGAGGCCTAAGGAGGACCAGGGCAAAGGGCACTGCCCAATCTTATTCACACTACGGCCACTTCCAGCGCACTGCCAAAAAAGTGCCAGGACTTGAGTAAGAGACGACAATCAGCACATTTTATTTATGTGCATTCAATTTGAATCATCCGTACTACTGTGTGCCCAGGTTTCTGCCAAGATTTTGTTCACATAAAACAGCTTTTTACTGTACGTTTAGTTGTATTGTGCAGCTTTTGCACTGTACAGTACTTTGGGTACATTTGAGCACTATGGCTAATGTTCATTAAAAATCTTTATCTGTGTGAAAAGTACATTTTGCAGAAATCATGATGTGAAAGCTTATATTAAAATACGTTTTCCCCAAAAGTGGTTTAAACTGCGGAAAAGTGCTGAGAATAACAGCAAGGGGTAAAACGGCAAAATGGGCTGCATCATTCCCAAAGTATTGTCATGATTGTTTCTTTAAAGGCTAAATTCATAAACGTTATTGCTTATACAGTTTTTACTTATACACAAAATAGGTCAATACAATACATAATAAATAATGTTTTCCTATCAACACTGCTGCTCAGTTGGTTAACCTGCTGCAGACCCTTTACACTGTTGTGTCTTTAGTGACTTGATTCACTCTTTCACTTTCAGTTTCTGGAGTGATAAATCACTTTACATCAAAAACTGATATAATCACACATATGTATTTTGAACTTTGTTCATGTTTATCCCATGTGAGATCCTTCGATCATCCGACAGTATTCATACTGTTTGTCTTTGAGGCTGTGAAGGAGATCAGCTGATGCAGGTGTCATGTTCACAGATGCACACGCACTCACACGGGTTTAGCTAATTTTACTCACACCTGGATTTATTTAAACAATAACTTGACAATCTTTGTACTTTCTCCTTTTCCTGGAAAAGAATGTCAAAGGCAGTATTAACACTGGTGCTAACAGGCTGTTCTTTTCATCAGCAAGTTACTTCTCCTGAGAAACATAATGTACCATCCTGTCCTGTGTTGCCCCTTCATGCGTGTATTCCCCTGTGCCATGTGACTTGTGTTTCCTGTCTATCCACCTGTGTGTTTGTAGCCGATCCTCACTCAGGTGTTCCCTGTTCCTCGCCCCGTATATATAACTGTCGATCCACTGTA
The DNA here is from genome assembly GCA_037974405.1 of Brachyalestes nurse. Classification (NCBI taxonomy): domain Eukaryota; kingdom Metazoa; phylum Chordata; class Actinopteri; order Characiformes; family Alestidae; genus Brachyalestes; species Brachyalestes nurse. The sequence continues at coordinate 10,596,432 of JBBPCY010000130.1, forward strand.
ACCTCTACCTTAGTTTCCCTTCTAAGTCCTTTTGTCTGTCTTGTCTGTCTTCACTGATTGTTTCTTGTTGTTTTGTTTATTCATGTAGAGCTTATGGCTTCAAATGTATATCCTCCTTGCACATGTATCTGCCTCACATCCTCCTGTAACCATGTTACACATAAGCATTAAAGTCAAGCTTTCATTCATAATGATGTTCCAAAAACTAAAAACAGAATCAAAATATGTGACCAAATCTGTTTTTTTTTTTTTTTTTTTTTTTTTGTACTTTTTCTGCAAAATAGACGTCTATGTCAAGGACTAGCACTGTCCCTGTATTGTCACCGATATTTTGTACATAAGATGTGTTCCTTAGAATAAGTCAGATAAGTTTTTAATATGTTAAGTAATTGCAAACAGATGCTCATTTATTTGTAGAATACTTTTCACAATGGATAATTATATATATATATATATATAAGCACAGGACTGATCTTGTAACAGCGTGTGTTACTCTGAGACCCTTCACACACAGGTCCTGATATACTGTTAAGATAATAAAACTTTCTGAAGCTACCCAATATTTTCTGCTTGTCTTCCCCAGAGGTTCTCCTCAGACCTGCTCCGTTATCTTACGTTCACGCTCCTATTGTGCGCTGCTCTTATCCCAAGCAGCTAGTCTCAAGTGTTGCTAACAGAGTGGGCTATTTGATTGTGTGCTGCTAGAAGAATGCGTTCTGTGTCCCTGTTGGGACTTCTCTCCTCCAGAGAGATCCGCCAGCGTTTGGAGCCCTATTTGGCCTTCCCTCGTCAACAAAGATGGCATTGTTGTTGCGATTCCTCAGCCTTCATCTTTCCTCCTCCAGAACGTGGAATGCCCCTTCTTTCTGCCTCTTTTCTCCATTTTAACTTCAAAAGCTCATCGTGAAGCTCAGCAGTCATTTGCACCGGCAGCCACGCAAGACTGAGTGTTTTAGGATTATTTGACTGCACTTTTTGTAAGAGTAATCAGCACATTAAAGGAAGGCAGTCGAATGCAGCAGTTGTGACAGAATAAAGGATGAGCAGCTCGGAGACTTCAGAGGATCACAGAAACATCCAGAAACACTCCACACTCTCACTTGTCTCTCTTATTTGTCATAGTATTGAGTACAAGTTTGGGCTTTAAAACTTTGTTTAATGTTCTTGACCGGCGTAACTGCTTCAGGTTGTTTTCATGTAGCACTAAATTATTAGTGTGTTCCTGCATCCCTGTACAACTACCAGCACAAAGTGTAGAGGCTTATTCCGTTTACTGTATGTATTTACTTTGTTACAACGGACAGTTGTAGTGTTCATGGGCAATGTTTTATTTATTTGGGTCAGATCGCTGCCAAGCAGGCTGCAGCAGCAGCTACTCAGACCATCGCAGCTGCTCAGAATGCAGCTGCTTCCAACAAGAACACTGCCTCTCACCAGCAGCTTGTGCACAGCTGCAAGGTACAGTGGCTGATCGTTTCATTTAATTCATTAGATTCACCGTGTTCATTATTAGTGTTCATATCCATTTAATTTATTAGCTCTGTGATATTCATTAGAATCATTACTGAATGATGAAAGCCAAAAGTTTGTTTTATCTGGCTTTGGTTTGTGTGCGTGTGTGTGTGTATTATTGAAGGCTGTTGCAGATCATATCCCACAGCTGGTTCAGGGCATGAGAAGTAGCCAGGCCCAGCCAGAGGACTTGAGCGCCCAGCTGACCCTCATCATCGCTAGCCAGAGCTTTCTACAGGTGCAGTCCCAACTACTGAATTGCATTCTGTTTGGAAACACTTCTCAGTCCATCAATATTTAACCCCTAAAGCTCTGAGGATCTGTTGACTGGTCTGCACCTCAGTTCTTTACTCTCATAACCAAACAACCATGGAAATCACTTTCTTAGTTATTGGTTAATTGATAGCAGGTACTCAAGGCTTTAAACTCTAAATTACCTCTGTGAGCAATCAGATTTAAAAACATGTTTTCCGAGCATTTTCTTGTGCTTAAATAGCTAAAAGATTGACTTACTGTTACTGTTGGTTTCCTCTCAAAGCCCGGGAGCAAAATGGTGACCTCAGCAAAATCAGCCGTTCCTACAGTAACTGACCAGGCCGCAGCTATGCAACTGGGTCAGTGCGCCAAGAACCTGGCCACCTGTCTGGCAGAGCTACGAACAGCTGCCCAGAAGGTAGCCTTAACTCTTCATCATTCACTCCAGACCCCGTGATTGCAAGAGCTGTTGTACAATTACAGTTTATTTTCATATTCCCGAGGCTAATGAATGCTTTCTGTGCTGTTTTGTTTTGAAATTCTCTTTAGTTGTCTACAGTATTATGCTGCCTCTCTGTAGAAGTATGTGAAGAGTTTTTCATAATTCATTTTGACCTGTTTTTAGGCTCATGAAGCTTGTGGGCCTCTGGAAATAGACTCAGCTCTAAGTGCAGTTCAGACCTTGAAGAACGAACTCCAAGATGCCAAGATGGCCACTCTTGATGGGCAACTTAAACCACTACCTGGAGACTCGGTCAGTGCATTTCTGACATCTGAATCAAGAATTTCTATCTTAAAATGCATTTTAAAAGCCCTCTTACCAACATTTCTCTTTTCTCTTGTAATGTGTATTTAAGATGACATGGCCATGGAAACTCAAAATTAGGTTTTGAAGCTTCATGAATGTTCTTAAAACTATTGAAAGAAAATACGAGGATAATTCACCATTGTGTGGGTCCTATGAGAATATTTATAAGAACTCGTGTCTCTTTTGCATTTGTAGCTAGAGAAGTGTGCTCAGGACCTGGGAAGTACCTCCAAGGCAGTGGGCTCCTCCATGGCCCAGCTGCTGACCTGCGCTGCCCAAGGCAATGAACACTACACTGGTAAGACCACCTGTAGCCATTTTATGTCATAAGAAACCGAAGTAGACAGGACCCACGTATTATGAGCAGACCATGCAATGCAGTGATTTCCTTTTGGCAGACGAGGCATTGTTCCTCGTTGTCCAAAGACATCATTTAAATCGCAAACAGATGCAGAGATCCTAATCACTATCTAACAGAGATTTTAATATAACAGTGCTGTCTCCTCGGCTGACAGACTGACTGTGAAGCCTCGGCTGCTGCCCTCCTGTTTAGCGTGGTGATTTTTCACTCCCTCTACTGTCTCGATGGCTCGTCTCAGAGGACCTTGTGGTGCTGGACTGTAATGGTATTGCTGGAACAATGTGCTCTCTGCTCTCCTTGTCCTTCTTGCTTACCCAGCCACTGCGACCCAGGGTGCCACTTCCCTCCCTCATTAATCTTATTTTCACTACATTTAACATAGCATCAGCAATCAGGGGCTACTTGGCTGGGTAATGCAATTTGATGCAGTTTGCCTGCATTGGCGCTCTGCCTTTTTCTTCCTGCGGGACGAGGAAAGGCCAGCTTTCACGTGGAGCTTCCGTTTGTTGCATGGCTCATCCACTTGAGCACTGAGGAGAGTTTTGCTTTGGCCCACTCCCCCATTGAGGCTGTGGAGAGGACTGAAAGCTAGAGCTGACTGGTGGGCGATTTTTGCACATTATGTTACTTAACAGTAATAAAGAACACTTTGAGTGGACTGGTTATTTCGCACCCTTTTTTGGGCCATTTATTGGGAGACATTATGGAGATTGAGATGGTACAGTGTGGGACTTAAAAGCGCTGTTAGAGTGAATGGTGTGTCTTATCTGCTCTGGGGGGAGTGATACAACATTGAGGAGCATTAAATGTAATGATGGAATTTATGACAACCGAGGAAGCCTTTCAGGCATGAAATTTCCTGGCTCTGTGTGTGTGTGTGTGTGTGTGTGTGTTCAGGCGTAGCTGCGAGGGAGACTGCCCAGGCTCTGCGGACTCTAGCCCAGGCTGCTCGGGGAGTGGCTGCCTGCACAGCGGAGAGGCAGTCTGCCGCAGCCATGCTGGACTCAGCCAGCCATGTGATGGAGGGCTCAGCCATGCTGATCCACGAAGCCCACCAGGCCCTGCTCTCCCCTGGTGATGCTGAAAGCCAGCAAAGACTAGCCCAGGTCAGATACACTGGCTGCATGTCCTGACCTTCACACTAGGCCAGGTCACATCAAAATAAACACCTCAGAGTTAGCATTTTGCATCATCATAGTTGGTAAAATGCAGCCATTCAACATCTTTATCAATCTTAATGGATTAAGTAGTATTCAGTAACTACTATGAATATGAATGATGTATCTGTGTCATATCAAAAATATGGAAGCAGTGTAGTTAATATGGTACATATTTGAAATGCTCACATTGCAGTTTAAGTACTCTTTTATTAATGATTGAATGATTTTCCTGACTAGATATGCAACACAATATTTCTTCTCCTACTATGAAACTCAGAACAATTCCTCATAAAAGGAACTAAGTCAGCCATTTCTGGAAACGATGTGGATTCTGCTGACTCTCTTTCACTTCCTCACTGACGTTCTCTGCCACTGTCTCTGTAGCGCTCACTTTCTCACATTTCACAGAAGAAGTTGAAAAGCAGTGCACCACCCACCTCCAAAGCAATTATGTCCTGTTAACCAAGCTATTTTCTATTGTCTGTTCAGGGCTCTGCGGCCTGCTTTCTGGAAGGCTGCGGCATTTTTCCTGATTTGCTGGAGCTCCTTTGGGAGATAAACATATTGCTTGGCATATGTCTATGACAGTGGCATAAATTAGGGACATGGATTTCTCTGCTCTGTTTTGGGGCTGATTAGCATTTTAGATTCAAGCTGCTTTTCCCTAGGACATTGTAGGGTTGTTAGGATGCCTGATGTAATATCACATCACTGACTGTGTGTGTGTGTTTGTGTGTGTGTGTGTGTGTGTGTTTGTGTGTGTGTGGGTGTTTCAGGTAGCAAAGGCTGTCTCTCATTCTCTGAATAACTGTGTGAACTGCTTACCCGGACAGAAGGATGTGGACATGGCTCTGAGGAGCATAGGAGAAGCCAGCAAGAAACTGCTGGTGGAAAGTGTAAGTCTTTTTTGGTTGATTTATAGAAGCACTCACAGATTCCATCATATTTGTTTTATTTATTTTATTAATAGGTTATACTCAAATTTCATTACTAATATACTAGTAAAATTGAACCAGATTTATTTGCCCTAAAACCTTTTTACGTTAACATACATAGGAAGCAAGTGTTTGTGGTACTACTTCACAATAAGGCTTTATGTATGATTTAAAATAAACGTTTCATTTTAAACTGTATTTTCCATTTACAAGGGAAATCGTACTCTAAATGTATACCATTTCAGAGATATAAACCTTTCTTTTGTCTTTATTGCAGTCAGCTTGCGTTATTGTTTGATATAATAATTCATGATTCTCATTTATTTTTTCTCATTGTGGTAGTAAATGAGGGTTCAAAGGTTGTTTAATTAATTGAAATTAATACATAAAAAATATTTCCTTTCACAGTTGCCTCCGTGCTCCAAGTCTTTCCAGGAGGCTCAGACGGATCTGAATCACACGGCCGCTGAGCTGAACCACTCAGCTGGGGAGGTGGTGCACTCTTCCCGCGGCACCAGCAGTCAGCTGGCTGTGGCCTCTGGCAAATTCAGCCACGACTTTGACGAGTTCCTGGATGCTGGCATAGAGATGGCTGGACACACTCAGGTACACACATCTGTCAGCACACAGCCCACTGCCACCAGGAACAAGCAGCTGCATTAACATATAAAGGAGCATTTAAGCTGGCATTAAACAGGCATCATGCTGACGTATCATGTCTATTAAACATCATTTGCTTGCAGACTAGAAAGTTTTGACACAAAAACACAAATGGGAAATTTGTGGCCTGATCCTGTACAGTCATAGCTGATTATTTATCAACCATGCGTTCTAAATAGAACCAAATATATTCATTTAAAATTACCTGCAGTTAAGCCTTTTATCAATACTCCTATGCACTGAGAATAGTATATTATTATCTTATCCCGTGTTATCACTGTCATTGTGACTAACTCCAACTTATTAAGCATTATTTGATAGAGTACTGCCTACTGTATTCATGTTACATACATATTTGCAAATTGCATGGATCACTGACCAGATGACAGAGAAGATCAGTTTAGTTTTGAATATTCAATCAAGTTAACCTGTATTATCAACAGGTTCCACTTCATGATGGAAAATGGGAACACAGATCATTAGTATCTTAACAAAATCTAGCGAGTTACTGAAAACTGGCTAAAACCGTAAAGTAGCAAGTATTGAAGAATGACTAAAACCATATCATGCCTGGCAATTTTGAAACACTTTTGATTTGTTTGTTAATTAGACCTTCTCATTTAATTCATTTAGGCACATGATCATGCCTGGGAACGTGCAGTGCACTTCATCGTAATGAGATCGTTGATGATGTTCTCGTTCTGCTTATTTTGCTCATTAATTTGGAGAGATGGGTTGGGGAAGGGGGGTGATGGAGCATGACATGCCTAATAAGAGTAAGTGAGGGATGGGGAGAGAGCAGCCATCAGCTGGTGCTGCCGCTAGTTCAGTATTCATGTCTGTTTAGCTCTGAGGACTATAGTGTAGTGTCACTTTAGAGCAGCAGCCCCCAACCTTTTTTGTGCCACGGACCAGTTTCATGTAAAACAATATTTTCACAGACCGGTATAGATACAACAAAAACAAAGTGTGTTTGTTTTTGCTCATTTTTTGCTAGCTTGTGGGTTTAATTTTGTACTATATCACATGACTGGGACAAGGGTTTTGTTTTTTTCAAAATAAAAGATCTTTAGGACGCTGATAGTCATTTAAATATTTTTATTCTTGCTGTGTCTTTCTGTGCGGCCCGGTACCAAAGGACTCATGGACCGATATAGGTCTGCGGCCCGGTGGTTGGGGACCTCTGATTTTAGAGGGTCTCTTTGGCCCTGTGCCAACCAAGTATTGCAGCAAAAATATACATTCTGACATTGATACTGAATTTACACACAAAGGGTGTGTGGTTTTAAAAACCATTTAGCACTAAATCTAACCCAAGGCAAAGATTACTGAGAACAGTTTGTCACTGCTCCCAACTTTCACCCCTCCCCAACTTTACCAAAGATAACTACATTTATGGCGCTCGCTATACATGATATCTATTGTAATTGACTTTATTTTAGGGGCATCTTCAGACTTTAACAGTGTGTACATAGTGTGTACATACGTCAACTCTTTCGTTTAGAAGTAATGATTTTCAATTATATGACCCCTTTAAAGAAACAACACCAATGTTTAGAGACTGTTCATTGTTCCGTGCAGTCTAAAGATGACCAGATCCAGGTGATTGGCAACCTGAAGAACATTTCCATGGCCTCTAGCAAACTCCTGCTTGCAGCCAAGTCCCTGTCTGTGGATCCTGGGGCTGCCAACGCCAAGAATCTTCTTGCAGCTGCAGCAAGGTAAGTATGTTTCAGTTGCTGGCCCTCTAAGCCATCATCGCTTGGCTAGCCCGAGAACATGAGCCAGTGACTTGCAGACATCATTGACAATAAATGACAGAATTTTGTACTAGTCTTCCACACGAGGACTCAGGCAAAGCCAGATCAGGATTCTGGACGCAAAGAATGCGTTGGAGCTGTGTGTGGCATCTGATCCTGTTTGACTCCATGGAGTGTGTGCAGCTGAAACCGCCTCAGGTGGAGGAGCGAGGCAGCTGCTCCGCTGGGCTTTGGGCCTGATTGATTTCTCTCTCCTTAATGAGGGAGATGGAGGCTGGGAGATACGCACGAGCGCACACACACACACACACAAACACACACACCCGTGTCTACACACATAGGCACAGTTGCACACAGACAAACAGTCTGTGCTCAAGTGAGAGAAACGGGCACCAGTATTATGACAGCTTTGTGTATATGTGTGTAAGATTTATTTCTGATGTCTGTGTCTGGTAGCTGAACATCGTGTGCATTTGAAAAGAGCAGTTTAAAGCTCACTGAGTCTTACGAGGATTATAGCAATTATTTCACTGCTACCATCATGATAGTCTTTGTACATCTGGCCACTTTTGACTCTGCATTTATATGTGTATTTCTGGATGTGTGTGTGTGTGTGTGTGTGTGTGTGTGTGTGTGTGTGTGTGTGTTTGGTGCTGTGTTTCAGAGCGGTGACAGAGAGCATTAATCAGCTCATCACACTGTGTACCCAGCAGGCACCAGGCCAGAAGGAGTGTGACAATGCTCTGCGTGAGCTTGAGGTTAGCAAATACACCTGAGCATACACAGATCCGTACCCACACAATGTTTTGTCTTCTATACAGTGAGCTGTATTGTGTTTTTACACTGTGTCTTACTGAATCAAGGAGCCTTGAGGTGAAATGTGTTTCTATATTGAACTTATTTTACATTTGCTCACCAAAATCAGTGAAGATTGAAATGAGCATCAAGCATCAAGTCCTGTATCTCTCTCTCATTCTATCTCTATCTCTTTCTCTTTCTCTTTCTCATTCTCTCTTTCTCTCTGTCTCTCTGTCTCTCTCTCGCTCCGGGTCTTGCTTTTTTTCTTCAGGCTGTAAGAGGAATGCTAGAAAATCCGAATGAACCGGTCAGTGATCTCTCCTATTTTGACTGCATCGAAAGCGTGATGGAGAACTCCAAGGTAAAAATTCTATTAGCCACACAGACATCATAACTCTTAAGGCAGCCAAACGCTAGATGCACCGCACTGTCACAAAACGGTGAAAAATCGAAATTACTGTTTTTATTGAAAGTGCATACATGTGGCAGCACTCGCCATCTCCCAACACTCTCTGCATGATGCATCGCACCATAAACCATGTTACCATTACTGCGTTAAGAAAAAAACAGTAAACTGTGAAAAACAGTAAAGTCTTTTGAATGGACAGATAAAAGTCAATGGTGTTTCCTAAAATTAGGAAATGTCTCCTCTTTTGCTTACAAACATAAATGTGCTATTGGTGGAAAGTTTGCAGTGCATATCGGTACGATAGACTTCTGTGTAAGAAAGTTAATGTTCCCTCTTGTGTGTATTAGGTACTGGGAGAGTCCATGGCAGGGATCTCGCAGCACTGTAAGACAGGCGATGTGCCAGCCTTTGGGGAGTGTGTGGGTGTGGCGTCCAAAGCACTGTGTGGGCTGACGGAGGCAGCAGGCCAGGTGAGTTTCCAGACTGCACCTGCTCAGTGGGCCGATGGTGCTTCAGCCTAGAAAAATCCCCTGCACTCAGGCCAGCAGTGCTTCACTGATTTTCTTTTGAGGTTTGAGCTTCTTTTGGCTGATGGTATAAACAAAAAGGGAAAAATTCTGTCTACCACAGATCCTCTAAAGCAATGGTACCTTTTTCCTTGAGTCCAAGACAAGCCAGGCCCCCCAACCCCAACTCCTACCCGCACAGACGCACAAAAAGAATAAAGTGATTAATTACAAACTTTTATTTGCAAAAATACATACGTTTTTGTTCTTATACTCTCATACTCTCATACACACAAACACACACACACATACACACGCATATACACACACTTGTACATTTCTCAGACATTTTAAATAAACAAAATGTAAATAAATTTTATGAATTTAATGTGTACAGTTGTGTACAATTTTGGTAACCCTGCAATCTCTAGCGCCCCCCCTAAGGGGTTCCCGGGCCCCAGGTTGGGAACCACTGGTCTAAAGCACCGTCTGGTTGTTTGCCAGAATGAGCTGAACTGTAATGACGGGCCCAATACTGAAAACTGCCTTTCTGTCTCTGGTCTGTAGGCTTCCTACCTAGTGGGTGTGTCAGATCCTAACAGTCAGTCGGGACATCAGGGATTAGTGGACCCCATCCAGTTTGCTAAAGCCAACCAGGCCATTCAGATGGCATGTCAGAGCCTGGTGGACCCCGCCAGTAGCCCCTCCCAGGTCATGAAATATCCTTTATATTTTACTGGTTACTTTTATTTCAAAGCCAAGCCTATTTATACACTCATTGTCTTTTTATTTATGAACATGTTTATTTACGTAGGTGCTGTCTGCAGCCACGATTGTAGCCAAACACACCTCAGCTCTCTGCAATGCCTGTCGCCTTGCATCATCCAAAACTGCCAACCCTGTCGCCAGGAGACATTTTGTGCAGTCAGCCAAAGAAGTGGCCAACACCACAGCTAATCTCGTCAAAACTATTAAGGTGATATCCCGAATGATAAAATGTTATTACCAGAGTTCATAAACCGATAGTAAATAATGCACTTTCTTTACTGAAAAGAAAGCTGACATTTGGCTTAACCTATTATTATGGGTAATTCATTGTTACCAGTTTTATAGTCTGTGTGTGTTTCTTGCAGGCCTTGGACGGGGATTTTTCAGACGAGAACCGCGAAAGATGCCGTGTTGCCACAACCCCTCTTATAGAGGCTGTTGAGAATCTTTCCACGTTTGCCTCAAACCCAGAGTTCGCCAGCATTCCTGCTCAGATAAGCAATGAGGTGAGAGAATGTTGACCAGTTCCACTTCGGATGCCTTATTTATGATTTGTGTGCATGTGTACGTGTGTTCCCTTGAGGCATTTTTCATCAAAATTACAGCAGGTTCTCAGCAGCTCTTGGCCTTAGAATGCTCCTTTATGCCCTGCTCTTTTGTTTGGAACACATGATAAAATGGACCTTCTGACTACTCCCATTGCCTTCATGAATAAGTAGGTGACTACATTGCCTTTGATCTGTTTCCTCTAATGCTGTGCCAAAACAAAGTGGTTTCAGAGAAGTCGCTAGTGGTCGGATGAACCACTTCCCCTTTTTTTTAGTCGAAAAATTACTCAAGGTGAAACAAGGGTCGCCTCATTTTTACGGTGTTCCTAAAACACACTTCCTGTGCCTGTAAAGCGTTTATCACTGCCGTCTGTTTAACGGCTGTATGTGACTATGGGCCTGTTTGGACAGCAGCTGTTGTGGAGGTAGAGTTTGTTAATGTAATTGTGTGTGCGTGTGTGTGCGTGCGTGTGTGTGCGTGCATTCTTGGGCTCAATTTAATGTTTCAAACCTTTTCTTTTTTGTGATTCTTTGATTTGCATTGACAGAACTGATGGTGATCACTTTAAAAAATTTTTTTTTTGTCCTTCAACCCCAGGGCTCAGCAGCTCAGGAGCCAATCCTGCGCTCAGCCCGGTCCATGCTGGACAGTTCCACCCAGTTACTGGAAACTGCCCGCTCTCTCGTCATCAACCCCAAAGACCCGCCCACCTGGTCCATCCTGGCAGGCCACTCCCGCACCGTGTCTGATTCCATCAAGGGCCTCATTACTGCTATCAGGTTTGTGCACCCTCCATTTTATTAGAATGGAAAGGTCATTGAAGTTTTTCATTGAATTGTGTTTTTGTTTTTTGTGTTCTATTTGTGTTTGTTTGTTTGTTTGTTTTGGGTTTTTTGGTCCTTTGAACCCCAACATAATCCAGAAACTTTTAGAGTTTGAGGATTATTCATCACTTATCAAACATGTTCAACAACGAACAGTGTTCAATATTGTTGCTTCTAACAATGACTGTGATTCATTTTGTTCAGTTATTGATTATAGTATAATAATCATGACAACTCCACTGAGCATGTGTCTGCAAGATGTATAGTATGTTTTTGAAAGGTTAGCTTGGCTTAAATTTCCTACTTTTGAAATTCCAGCTCGGCTTATGCCTGGGGAATACCCTTACTCAGCCTGAGTGAAGGAGAAATGCCAAAAAAACAGTCGTGCATCAACATGGCTCAATGGCTCAGACCAATCAAAGAGCTTGGTTGGAAGAAGCTCTGCAATCTTGCTTAATTAGTGAGCAACAGAGAAAAAGGAGAACTTTCTAGGAGGTTGAGGTTTAGGTGTGGCTGTCAGGAACTATATTTTGAGTATGTAGCATTATATCAGCGAACACCTTAATTTCACTATGTCATGCTTCTTTCTGATGATATATCTATAAACTTTCTGCCAGCCTTTCTTCCTATAAACATTAAACAGATTAGTATCTTATGTTCTTACTTTTCATTTTCCTCATGTAGTAGATCAGCTGCTGACCTCTTCCACTGTTTCTTTTTTTAATCTATAATTCAAACTTGGCCATGATGCACCAGCCTTTTAGAAGAAGACGGCTCTTTAATGGCTGCGCTCTACCTCTATAATGATGGCTGAATGGCTGTCTCAGGCACACTGCACTGAGCTGTGAATTGCCATGTTAATTGGTGCTCACTGTTGTTTCCACGTTCAGTGAGAGTGTCTCTGGAGATTGATAGGGTGGAGCAGATGAGCTGAAAGGGGATCAGGTCGTAGCCCACACTGATGTTTTGTTTGCATAGACAGGCTGATGTGAGATCAGTGGTTATGACTGCAGGTGAAGATATGCTCTCGTCTGCAGCCTACTCAGCAGGAACAGTAGCAGGAGATGGGATTTCTGCCCATTTGGCCGCCCTCCAGACCCATTGTCCTCCCCATCCATCCGCTCGCAACTGGAGCTCTGCCAGTGTGTGTGTGTGTGTGTGTGTGTTTTGTGCGGGTGGGTGGCCATAAACAGCCAGGTCTGCAGTAACTCTCTTGCTTTTTGGGAATGGTAATGTGTCTGATGTCTAGAGTAAAGAAACACAACCGCCTCCCTCTAACAATGCCTTCTTTTTGTTGCTATAGGGACAAGGCTCCAGGCCAGCGGGAGTGCGACCACAGCATTGACAGCATCAACAAGTGCATCAGAGACATAGAACAAGCGTCCTTAGCGGCTGTAGGCCAGAGTCTGCCCTGCAGAGACGACATCTCTCTAGAGGTGCCAGCATCCCTCAGTCTACCTGTCTGCTGATTCTATTATTTAGTATACAATTATCTAATATTATTGTTTCTGTTTATGAAAAAACAGCACTGTCAAAAGTAAGCTTGGAGCCACCTATGTGGGTGTGTTTGTTCACATGGTGGTATTCATATTTAAATGCTTATTTCAAATCATTGCACCATGCCATAGACATTGTTTTAAAGTTTTGGCACCCTCACACTCCTGTCTATGCTTGTTAGTATTATAGGAGCTAAGGGTCATGTTTATATGTCAGTGATGTAGTATATGGCGTGTGCTGGTGTCTCTGTAGGCTGTACAGGAGCAGGTGACCTCAGCTGTGCAGGAGATTGGCCATCTCATAGAGCCCATCTCCACAGCAGCTCGCGGAGAAGCTGCGCAGCTAGGACACAAGGTGAACAACACACTCTCTCACACACACACACACACACACACTGCCCCATTCCCAGGGAATTACAGCAAACAATACCTCTGTGTTCTGCTTATAGAACATGACAACATTATACAATTAAATTTAGTCTTTATTAAATTTATTCTGTTATGCACCTGAAATATATTCAGTCTAAAATAGGCACAAGGACCTTTTGGTGTTATATGGTGTATAATTCAATTGTTGAGATGTAAACAAAGTTATTCTTAGTGTTAGGTGTGAAATGGCTAGTGGTGGCTGGCTCAGATTTCTTTATAGTGTTGGTGATAGAAGCAAGGGTTCACAGGGTCTGCACAAATTAAACTAGTTTTATTTGCTACCAGTGAATCTACATGCATCTTTTTGAGTTTATATATGTAATGTTAACAATAGTAAAAATGGTCTAAAAATGTAAACTTTATTCTTCGAGAACTATTTAGCCTTCCTGAATGTAGGTCTTCACTATGAATAGATTTTTAAAGATGTCAAATAGAAAAGAAATGGATAATTATTACATTATTCACATAACCACATACTGTGGCATTTAAAGACATTAAATCTCTGTAAAACAAGCCTTCAAGTTAAGAGGTTAACACTTTTGTGGTGTCCATCCGCTCCCAGGTGACTCAACTGGCAAGCTACTTTGAGCCCCTCATTGTGGCTTCGGTGGGGCTGGCATCAAAACACATGGACCACCAGCAGCAGATGAACATCTTGGACCAGACCAAGACTCTGGCTGAGTCATCTCTACAGATGCTGTATGCAGCTAAAGAGGGAGGAGGAAATCCTAAGGTACAGAATCTGATCACTACCACGCACACGCACGCACACACACACACACACATACACACACAGTGGAATGTGTGCAGGCTGTGATCAGAAGAAAGGGAAGCATTATTTTGACATTGTTGCTGTGCCGTTCAGTTTTGGCAGCTTGTATAGGGCCTATTGTTTTGGCTCTGTCTTGCATGTCCACTGAATTTGAATGGCTGGATATTATACATTTTTGTGATCTGATGTGTGTGTTAAACTTTTTTTCTATATTATTCAAATTTATCAAAGGAAACATTTAATCTAGGACTGCCTAGCACAGTTTCATTCTATGTTATGAACAGATAACCTCATCCTAGATTAGCCTTTTTAATATGAAGTTATTAATAAATAGTTTGTACCTGTGTAGATGTGTGTTGTGCTGCTGCCTGGTCTTTACTCCCACTTTAGTGTGAAAGTAATCAGGTCAGATCATGCTGTGTACATTAACTGGAACACATACACACTCCTTGTATAGGCATCCCATACCCATGATGCAATAGCAGAGGCGGCACAGCTGATGAAGGAGGCAGTGGATGACATCATGGTGACACTGAATGAGGCGGCAAGTGAGGGAGGGATGGTGGGCGGCATGGTGGAGTCCATTGCTGAATCCATGGGACGGGTGAGAAATGTTTTTTCTGAACATTTTAAACTTTTATCAAATTTGCATTGAACAAAATCCTTTACAGGCATAATAACAAGACAAAGGTTGAGACATTAACTAAAAAAAGAGAGAGGTTTCAATTGGATAAAAAAAAAGAGTAGGGAGCCCAAGCACACAGGGTCTGAAGAACCAAAATAACTGCAAAATAAAATGCTATTAAATTGTATTAAACAGAAGACAAAATATAAAATCGTAAATATATAGAAAGTAAATATATCTGTGCGGTACAAATGTGCAGTATTAAATAAAAATATTTCAGTGCTGTTTTTAAAAACTGCTGGAGTCTGAATGTCTCCAGCTGTTACTCTGTTGCTTTTTGATATTGTAGGTGTATGTTCTGTATGCATATAAAATGATGGCTGTATAACCTCAGTAGCGTCTAGCTGCCTGGTTCTTTCAGCTCCACACTAAGCATTAGCAAGTGGCAGCGGATGCTGGAAGGAGGGCCTTTCAGCAGCTGTTATTAGAAAACTGCAGGAGGCTTTTCAGGTTCAGAGCCCAAGTGTCTCCAGCTGTCACTCAAACTTGCAGGGACAGTCACCGAGACTGTAGCCCTCCATACAATTCCATATTAGCTTCCATTTGATCCAATATCGCCCTTCATCTTGTTTAAGTATGTCTGCGGTCTTTCATTATGTTGTCAAGAAGACACATGAAGGAGGACAATAGCAACAATTGAAACATCGCTACTGTTTAATTTTCACACATTTTTCTCATAGACAGTAATTTGTATCAAGATGATATTCAGTTTTTCAAGAAGCCTTGTTTAGCACAGAGCTAAAATCAGCCTTCTTTGGGGGGTCATTGGCTTAGATGGATGAGGGAACTCCCCCGGAGCCCGACGGCACATTTGTGGATTACCAGACCACCATGGTGAAATTCTCCAAGGCTATCGCCATCACCGCTCAGGAGATGGTGAGTAGCACATTATGACATTAGCCTCCCAGTGCTCTCAGCTTTGTTCCTGGAACACCTGTTGCCCTTTTTTGCTGTACAGTTCCAGATATTCATTGCGTGTGTCTCTTTAATACTAATGCATGGAATATTTTGCAAGGCCAATTTCTGCAGTGTTGGAAATTAGAATCTGCATATTTTTGCTCAGAACACACAATCAGCAAGCATACATTTTATGTTAGGAAATCTGTGTTGTAATTAATCAGTTAAATGATGCAGGTAACAAAATGTGGCATAATTACGCATGACTCACTGTGCCAATTGGGGCACCATTAGGTCTGAGCATCCAGGGCTACACCCACGAATGTTTTCTTGTTTGTTTCAGACATCCATTTTTTAAAACAATAAGGATACTAAAAAAACAGATGTATTAATCTGTTATTCCAGTCTTGCAGTAAAACCCTCAAAAATATGATCTTGTTGATAAAAAAAATGCAAGCATGCACCTCACACCACTTGGTAGTGAGAGTGAAAGAAAGAGATACAGGCTACAGTAGTTACAGGAATTGGGCGTCTTGTGGTAGCTAGCTTGCTAATTTACTAAAGCAAGAGACTGACGAAGGGTTGAGCTTTGGACAACAGCTGCTTTATTATGCTAGGTGGTGATGTGCAGCTTTCACTCATTAGATTGGGAGTTCTAGCTATGTTAGCTAGTTTTACCTTTTATTACCCGTAATTTGCCTTCCATCTTCAACCAGTCCATTTTGAATTGGTCTTTACAGCTGAAAAAAATGCCTTTTGTTGTCAGGCTTGAAAATACTTCAGATTAAGCAATAGAAAATGACTGCAATAATGATATGCAAGAATCAATGTCGAATGATGAAATATATCATCATCAGATTTTTAACCGTTTTACCCAGCTCTGTTTGGATGTAGGTAGAATTACTGTAAATGAATAGGAGGCAGCTGCAGCACTGGTACATACACTGATATCGTGTGCTGTGTCCCAGATGACAAAGTCGGTGACCTGTCAGGAGGAGCTGGGTGGCCTTGCGTCTCAGGTGACAGTGGACTACAGCCAGCTGGCCCAGCAAGGCCGCCTGGCCGCCGCCACGGCCGAGCCGGAGGAGGTAAGGATCGGTCCTGCCAGACGGCCTGTCCTCCACGGACCAATGGGCTGGAGAGGAGTGGAGAGGCGGCACACACTCATACACTTATGCACAGATCGTATAAGCATAAGGCACAGATGGCTACCCTATTAACATGGACTCATGTTTCTCAATTTGAGATCATAATATACTGCCAGGTCATACTGCTATTGAGACCACTTTTGATGTAAATGGTAATACACGTGCAGTCTTACCCATTCTGCTTATCTTTAAGCGATGTAAGCTCCAGCGATGTGTCATGCCTCGCTCTTGTATATTTTAGTCCACGTCTGAAAGAAGACAGCATGACGTGTGAATCCACAGTCCGCTAGCCACCAGCTCTCTTCAATAGCCTTTACATAAGCAGCTGCTGCTGTTACCATAGTGACTTGGTACCCCCGCTAACTTCAAAAGCCTGTGGTGATGTGGTAATGAAGCGCCACCCACCCATGGATCAGTATGTCAGGAAATTAAAGGTGTAGTGCCATCAAGCCCACTCACCAGCAGTCACAATCCTTTCATTATTCACCCATCGGCCTTTGTGATGAGAAGCAAGGCACTATAGGATCTTTGCTTGATAGTGGAGCACATCGACTTAGGTTTGACGAGAGCCTCACTATGATGGTCATCGCTGTGCTTCTCCAGGTGGGCTTGCAGATAAAGACACGTGTGCAGGAGCTGGGTCATGGTTGCATTTACCTGGTGCAGAAGGCAGGAGCGCTACAGATGAGTCCAACAGACAGCTTCACCAAGAGAGAGCTGATCGAGTGCGCTCGGGCTGTCACTGAGAAGGTAGGCCTGTCATGGTCCAATCATCCTCCTTTGATATAGTACAACTCAGCTCATTCAGACCTTTCCTTTACATTAAATGCCGTTTTTGTATGTCAGATTTGGTAAATGATGTTATGTTCCTTTAGATTAAATATGGTAAATGACAGCGGTGGGGATCACTATAGGCCCCACAATGTAACATTATCATAAAATTTGAACCGCAGTACAATTCTGTTGTGTTGTCCGTTCTGAGCTGAGATGTGCCATGTCTTGAAATCTGACAATATGATTTATTTTTTCTGAAAATGATACCTTCAAAAGTAATTGCTTTCGAAGTAGCCAATTAGACAAAGCAACATATTTATCTGTTGAGAACACTTTATCTGTTGATTTACATATTAAACACATATTACATTTCATCAGTGTTTTAATATCAAGAGCGACTTACTGTCTTCTCATTTGGTGTGATGTGCTGTTCCAGCAGTAAAAGATCAGTTTTTGTTTCTGTTCAATGTGTTACTGTTCTATCAGAAGGCTAAATGGGCTTCTGTCAAAGACTGGCCATGCTCCTGCATCTTGTAGAAGAAAACCAAAAATCAGACTCCTACTGAAACGTGTGCTTTGATTGTTGCACGGTGTGTGTTAATGTAAAAGTGAACTAGCACCAGAGTGTTTAAGACCATTGCCATCCGTCTTTTCACCCTTGAGATGTCTGATATAATAGTGTGCTTAATGAGCTGTACCTTTTCAATTAAATGAAGTGCCATTTACCCATAACAAAGCTTTTGCTAAAAACAATTATATAATGCTTGTTAGTATGTTTCATCAAAACATTTCTGCTAATACAAAACAGTTCAATTCTTTAATTTACGATTAAAAGTGGGTCCTGGTGAACTTTCGGCAGGGTCATGGGTACTGTGATGCACATAGGAAGTGAAGGCTAACCCGAATGGTCTAATAACTAGGGATGGGAATCGTTTGAATTTTTTCAATTCCGGTTCAGGTTCCGCCTAATCGATTCCGGTTCATATCAATTCGCAATTTCGATTCCACAAAGGCAAACTGTTTAAATAACAAAACAAACTTTATTAAGAATGATTCAAAACAGTCAACTGATTTGTTAAAAACAATTAGCAATTTTACATTAAATAAATAACTGAAGAAAGTAACATCACATAAAATGCTTAACGTTTTTTTTTTTTTTTTTAACAAACCTAGCGAATCTCAACTAAAACAGGCCCTGGCAGAAACCACACACGTCCTAGCAGATGCCTGTTTAACACTAGAACAGCTGAATCAGAATCAGAATCGTGTCTATTGACCTATTGAAGCAGCAGCATGCTCTGTAAGAGACATATGGTTGTGGTGTAGGCACACATATCTTTACATATTGTTGTGTTTTATACTGTTGTGCTTGAGAGACACCATTGACCAGAATCAAATTCCTTGTATGTGTTCGCTCACATACTCGGCCAATAAACGCGATCCTGATTCTGATTCTGAAATCGCCATACGATGGGCTCTGGGTCCAAAGTCCACTGGACCCTTGCTGTGTCTGCTGGCTGCAGCGTGGATGTAGGACTAAACGCTGAACAAACTGCAGCAGTGGTCGTATCAGGAAGCGTCTTGTGCGAAACTGGGCACGCAGTTGTTATAGGTATAGCCAGTTAGCCGCCGTTCTAGTGTTGTGAACCGATTTACAGAACCGAATAAAAAATTAAGCGAGTGGGTACCCGTTACCGGTATTTTTTAATCGATTCTTATTTGTAACCGAATTTCGGTTCACATCCCTACTAAGAACACAGAAAAACTACTGTTGCATAAATTGCTGATAATGGTAGTATGATAGAAAGTGTATCCCAGCTTGCTGCGTATGGGGCTATGTAGCCACAGACTAGTCAGAGTGCCAATGCTGACCCAGTCCACTGCCAAAAGCACCTACAGTGGGCATATGAGCTTCAAGATTGGACCACAGAGCAATGGAAAAAGGTGGCCTGGTTTGATGAATCCAATTTTTACATACAAGGAGGAAAGGCACTTACCTAGGAGAAAGGCAAACCAGTGGAGGCGGTGTGGGAAACATCCTTCATGGCAGCGGTATTCCTAATGATGGTGGCCTTTTCAGCAGGATAATACTCCCTGCCACACTGAAAAATTGTTCAGGAATGGTTTGAGGGACATGACAATGAATTGAGTGTTGAGTCGACCTCCAAATTCCCCAGATCTCAGTCCGATCAGCCATCTGTGAGAGGCTTTTAATATTATGGTGTGTAGTAGAAGAGAGATGCGTATTATGAGCCTGCCCTCTAAAGGGTTAATGTCTGTAATAACATTGTCTAGACCAGACAACAGAGTAATTGTGGTGACAAGGAAATGGCTCCAGCAGTGCTATGGAGAAGATTGCTTGTCACTATGCCTGTACCCATGTACCACGCTGCATGCTTGAGGGGTGGAAGTAATCACACCCATTGCCACTGGCTTTATGTAATGTTAATGCAAGCAGTAGTTCACCAAGCTATGGACAATGCATTCTCAGTACACTGCTTACTTTTACTAAATGTTCTCAGTTGTATAAAATTAATCATGATTGGTTTCTTGTTCCTAGTGTTGTAATTGTAAAAGATTAGCTTCATTATGGTGTGTTGGTTCTTGATTACATTTCTATGGTGAAAGGAGAGTGGAGCAGAGTCCCACTGTGACAAGAGCTGTATAGGAGCTGCTAGCTGGCTGTAAATGAACGTGGTCGCTATGCGCCTGCTTGACAAAATTCTGCTCTCGCATCCGCTTGAAATGATTTCAGCATTAATATGAACGGGTGGCTTGGGCCTTCCACAAAACTGAAATGCCTCTCTGGGGCCCTTCATCTGTATGCAAACAGTTTTCTTTCCTTCTCCCTCTCTGTTTCTCTCTTTTTCCTCTCTTTGTCTGTCTCTCTCTCTTTGTCTGTCTCTCTCTCTCTGTCTCTGTATACATTATATATATATATATATATATATATACACACTCTTTAAAGCTCCCTCCATCTCTATTTGGATATATGGTGCTTCTACTTTGAGTTTCAAAACGAACAATATTCATCTCAGTAGAGGTTGTGCAAATGTGCTGCTTGATTCATAGCACCTTTGCTTCTCTCACTCCCATTTGTTGTACATCATTCTTCATGTTTGCCTCATTCCCCCTTCAGATAGATTCAGCTTAGAGTGCATAGTAAATCATGGTGATGGTATTATTCAGTGCTATCAGCAATTCTAAACTCCTTTTTATCCAAACTCATGGCATCCACTTTTGGGGTGTACTATTTATGAGAGTAATTAATCAGATTAGTTTTTTAACACTCTGTATGACCCTGTGTGTTTACTTCCTGCAGGTGTCCATGGTGCTGTCTGCTCTGCAGGCCGGTAATAAGGGCACTCAGGCATGCATCACGGCTGCCAGTTCTGTTTCTGGCATCATCGCTGACCTGGACACCACCATCATGTTCGCCTCTGCAGGGACACTCAACGCAGAGAACGACGAGTCCTTCGCAGACCACAGGTGAGAGAGAGACTGAGCCTACCAGGACATCCAGAGAGGAGAAGCAGGTCACAGACACATACAGTCACCATTGCTTCACATAGTTTTCTGTGGATCAAAAAGGGACCTAAAGCATTAATCCTTATTAATCCTTCATTTACATGTTACATTGCTTCCAGAGACGCCACAACAGAAAATTGTACCACCAGTAGTGGAACATTCCGCCAAGTGTTCGTCTACAGTAGTGGAATAAAACGGATTTCTTATTTAAATCGTGGACACTAAATCCTCATAGTTAGATCCTGGTGCCCTAATGGTTATGGATTTGCCCCTGCGATCGGAGTGTCATGGGTTCAAATCCCAGGACTGCCAGTGGCACCACTGAGGTCCCCTTGAGCAAGTTATCATCCCCACACACTTCTCACCAGGTGTTGTATCTCTGGCTGCCTACTGCTTCACTTGGTGAATGGGTTAAATGTCAAGAAAAAGTTTCACATTGTTCACACTGTGTGCTGTGGTGTGTTCACACGTGACTATAAGGGGCCACTTTACTTTACTGTTAAAGACCCAGTGTGCTATTCATTATCAGAAAAAACTGACTTCACCAAAAACGCACTGTAAAACGCAAGTGCGTAGTAAGAAACATTATTTTAAATGCTCCTGTCACCATGGTAACATTTACATGGCTGCATGCAACCAGCATCTGTTCATTATTGCTAGTAATTATATTAATTATAGCTCATTGTAACAAGTGAAGAAATTCTGTCGAAATTATATATAATAAACATTCAGTGCATAAATTTGTGTTTGTAAGTAGAAGAGGATATGTTTTATGATTATTTAAATTTTGTGGAAAGCTATTTTTGTGCATTCAGTTAGTTTTGTTGAACACTACAAATCTTGTTTCTCCTCTAGAGACAATAAAGTTTCCCATTTTTTGCAATTCAAGGAAGTCCAGATCCAAACCCTAACTCAAGTGTGAATGTATTTCATTATGTAAGTAGCTTATGTAATTAGTTGTGTTATAATTACACATACATTAATTACTGTTGGTTTTTTTTTTTTTGCAAAATGACAGTAATAATTTTAAACTGTGAGGGTAAATCGGTGAGCCCCTTTGGAGACTGGATGATTACTTGTAAATAGACCAGGCTATGCTTCTTTATATCTTTGCAGATGTCAAACTTGATCATAAACTTGATCTGCTTTAACCATTGTCTGCCCTGCCCCTCTACTTTGTGAGTAATATAGGTAGTAATATAGTGCTATGTGTTTTTCCATGTGTATTGCTCCTCAGGGAGAACATTCTGAAGACAGCGAAGGCTCTGGTGGAGGACACCAAGCTGCTAGTGGCTGGAGCAGCATCCAGCCAGGAGAAGTTGGCCCAGGCTGCGCAGTCCTCCGCCAAGACTATCACTCAGCTGACTGACGTGGTCAAACTAGGGGCTGCCAGCATGGGCTCTGAGGATCCAGAAACACAGGTGTGTGTGGGTGGGTGGGTGTGTCTGCATGCAGTCTCTGTGGTTTCTTTCGTAGGATTCCTCTCTTTGAAGAGCTCTAATTTAGATATTCTAGTGTTGAAACTCGTTCTCTGAGAACCAATTAATTCCTCTGTTTGTTCATATTCAGCTCTTTCTCTGGGTGCTTTTGAATTCCACCACTCGTTCCTTGTTTTATTCGGCCTCAAGGGTATTCCTTGCAGTTTGGGTGATGCTATCTAGCAGTGTGTGTGGAGCTTCTCACAATACTATTAACTCTCATTCTCTTCTCAATGTGAGGGTCCATTTCTGGGTCTCAGTGATAAGCCTCATCTTCTTATTTCTCTCTTTCTTTCTCTCTGTCTCTCTCTCTTCCCATTTCTCTCTCACCCAGCCCCAGGTGGCTCAGATATGGAGCCGTGCTCTGCTCTGCTCCTCATGTGCTCTTTGATAAAGCAGCCATGGCATGTACCATATCCCCAGGTGTTCCTGATAAAGGCAGTGTGCCTGAATTGCTCTGTTGACTTGAGCGTTCACTCTCTCTCTCTCTGTCTTACTTTCTTCTCCCCTTTTCCTTCTTTGTTCAGGTGGTTTTGATCAATGCAGTGAGGGATGTGGCAAAAGCTCTAGCTGAACTGATAGGAGCCACTAAGTGTGCAGCTGGGAAAGCAGCAGATGACCCTTCCATGTACCAGCTAAAGAGCGCTGCTAAGGTAATGTGTTTGTGGGTGTTTCTGTTCATGATAAAACTGCCCAGACTTTGTAGGAATAACACAAACAAACCGGAATGACCCATCAGGATCAACCATATCTGGAATGCTACACCATTCATCTTTTATCAATTTGGTTATTGAAGTTAAGGTTAAGACAAAGGTTAACCCTTTAGGTTTTGGTTTTTGTATAAGCTAACATTTTATGAAATATATATATATATATATATATATATATATATAGTATTAGGGTTCAGTATTTAAAACCACAAATATTTTCTAGCAATATTTTGTAAAACATTTTTTTCATGTTTCAAGTTTTCTTGTGCACCAAAAGGGGACAACAAAGTCCAAGGCCTTTTGACACCAAGTCTGAGTTTTACAGACCATATGTGTATATTTATATAAAATGTCTAAGCTAAAGATTTTATAGATTGAACACATTGAAAATGTTTTCGTATTGATCAGGGCTACACACTGCTTTGCGTGTAATTGAAGTAAATCCAGGACTGGAGTTTAAGATGACGGATTGAAGTGCTGAATGCTCTTGCACACAGAAAGGGAAGAAAAAGCAATAAAAGGAAGAAAAAGCAATTCCACTTATTAATATCGCAGTCATTTTCAGTAATAATACAAAAATCAATGTTATCCCTACTCTAGTGTATAGTCATATCTAAAACATTGACATTATCATACCATATACTGAAGGATATGTGCATGCGTGTGTGTGTGTGTGTGTGTGTGTGTGTGTGTGTGTGAGACTGCCAGCTGGTTTTGACAGTCTCTGGTTGTCTTGGCTGTGTACAGTGCTTTTTCAGTTCACTTTGTCATCTCTGTGTGTGGCCATTGCTCAAGCCCTGTGTTACTCAGTTGAGTATTACTGTGTATGTGTATGTGTATGTGTGCACGCACGTGTGAGACTCGGCCACACAGCAAGGGCCAGCACCAAGCTGCATGCAAGCAGTGTACTATATATATATGACTCAAGTCCATGGCTGCAACTCTCTCTGTCTTCCAGGCCGCCTTGTATGTTGAAAGTATTTTTTTTATTTATACACTGATATCACATTGACCCTTGAAGCTTACGTGTAATCTTCCTCCCAGAGCTGCCTACTCTTTCATACCTTCTTTAATCCTCAGCGTGTAGCTGATACCATTGACCTTTAGGAATTAAGCTCCACTCGCCCGCAGCTATACCTGTTTAATTTATCATACTTTATTAATGAGCTGTATCTGAATCATGCTGGTCTTGTGACCTCCACACAGGCTGTTTGCATTTCTGCACCATATGGTAACCTCCAAAACATTTGTTTTAATAACAAGAAGAGCTTTCTTTTATTCCTATAAAACTTATTACATCCGGTGTACCTTTAACTCAAACACAGAGTTCTCCAGGATGCCTCTCTGGCCTCTCAGTGTTGTAAGTGTTTCTCTTAATGGAACATTAGATGACAGCTAGAGAAACATTTTCAGATTGGGCCTTGAAATCACAGTGTAAAATA
Source organism: Brachyalestes nurse (assembly GCA_037974405.1). Lineage (NCBI taxonomy): Eukaryota > Metazoa > Chordata > Actinopteri > Characiformes > Alestidae > Brachyalestes > Brachyalestes nurse. Next base: position 10,621,096 of record JBBPCY010000130.1, read on the forward strand.
ATTCTGTTACAATAATGCAAATAAGCTGCATGGTTCTTCACAACACGTGTGTTACATTAATTGTTCTAATTTACACATTTTGCCTCCAATGTAATGTATCAGCAAAGACAGGTTTAGGGTGCAGATGTTTCGTATGTAGTTTAGAGTTTAATAGTCACCCAAAAGTCACCCATCTGTAAAAATACCTCAAAACTTCTCTCAAATTCCTTTAAGCTCCTCCTTTAAGGTGGGTCAGACTTGTCACCATGGTTCAGAAGACGAAAATTGTGGTTCAGGAGCTATGAAATGCCTTTAGTGCAGCTTAGCATTCTGTAAATATGTGTACAGCTTATGCGATCGTCTTATTAAAGCGCTCTTGTCTTCCTAGTGCCCTCCACGTTAGTGTTTCACCACAATTAGAATGTCCTGATGCTGTCTTGACATTGATCGTCCTGACAATGTTCTGATATCCTGTACTGTATTTAACCTTAGGTCAGTGTAGTGTGCTGTGGCATTCCAATTGTGATTGTCTCATGTCGCTAGAGGTATTAGTCCAAATGTCACATGCTACTGATACTGATTGTTACTGACACAGTAACAATCAGCGCTGTAGCTCCTGTTGCATTTCTAGTACTGATCACAGCTCCCCCTGCTGGTGAGTGGGTCAGTTCAATCCACTACATTTGGTGTATACTGATGTTTGAGGCATAGTCAGCTTTCATTTATAACACCAGTGATAAGCTGTTTGCTTCTCTCTCTCTCTCTCTCTTCTCTTTCTGTCTCTGTCTCTCTCTCTCTCTCTTTCTCTCTCTCTCTTTCTCTCTCTCTCTCTCTCTCTGTCTCTCTCTCTCTCCTCTCCC
>JBBPCY010000130.1:10625138-10643293 GCA_037974405.1 Brachyalestes nurse
ATTTGAGACACATGACAGCAAGTTAAAGGTGTTGACTTGGCCTCCAAATTCCCCAGATCTCAATCCAATCCAGCATCTGTGAGATGTGATTGAGATGTGATGAACAAACTAATCCATGGGCGCTCCACCCTGAAATTTCCAGGCCTTGCCACTAACCCCAGCACATCTTCAGGGCTCTCGTTTTGTCGATGTCTCGACAGGTCAGAGCTCTTTTGTTGCCACCAGGAGGACCTGCACAATATTAGGCAGGTGGTTTTAATGTTATGGCTGATCGGTGTATTTTGAACAATTCTGAATGTGAAAGCTCAAAATGGTAAAGCTCCTAGATTCGTATTTTTGTGATTAAATGTCTTTGTTATACAGCAATTCACTGTATTCACATGGCAGCTATATTTGTGCTCCGGCTTGACGTTCCAGGTCCTCCAGAAGCCTACAGCAGAACACAGACAGCAGCTGGCTGTGCATTCAAAGAAAGTAGCCAGCTCTGTCACTGAGCTCATCCAGACCGCAGAAGCCATGAAAGGTGAAATTATATGCATACACACAAACACTCTACTACATCCAGTTCTGAGCTACTCTGTTTAAAAAGGGCAATGCATGCTTTTAGCCCATGTCCAGTAAAGTGAGAATCTTTTATCTTCCATAAAACCAGCAAGTTGTTCATGTTTGGCAGAAAATAAGGCCTAGCCAAAAGACCTTAAGAGCAATGACATGGGCTGTTGGTTAAAACGCATTTAATCTGGTCTGCAGGCCAGGTCTAGTCAGTAACGCCATATCTGTGCTAGCAGTAATAGGCAACATGTTGGAGTTCAAATAGACCTGTGCAGGGTTAATATAGCCACTGGTCCTCAGGGACTCTCAGCTTCACTCCTCTAATACAACTGTTTTCATTTTCTCTGCTGCAGACGGAGGTGAGTATGAGCCAGCATGAGTGTTATTATGAGTGTTATTCTCCTGAAAAGAGACGCACACAAGGGAAAACAGCGAGTGGGAAGGAGCAGAATTCTCCAGGGTTTAACATAATCTTAAAAAGCATCTGTCCATCTGCTTACACTAGTTTATAAGAAAGGGAAATTTTTATGGGCACTTAAAAATCCATAAAGAATGGGGGTAAAACATCAGAAGTGCATTTCCCTAAACGGCACTTAAGCAGTGCAGTGATAATTAAAGCAAGGACGTTTTTGTGTGTGAGGCGCGAATGTTCCAACACATAAATCATCTTCCATCTGAAGTAGCGTATCAAGTGGAGTATTAAAGGGTTGTGTTCTATTACCAAAATCTAACTCTGTCTGGGACCCCAAGAGTGCCCAATTTGCCCTGCTGTCTGGGTTGGATGGCTTAGTTCGTCTCTCTTGTCCATCTACAGCAGTGCAGGCTAATCGTGGGTGACTACTGGTTCATGTACACAGAATTGGGCAGTTAGCACTCTCCTTCAGGCACTTTCAAATGTAGTGTGTCTGTATGAGCAGCAGCTTGGAACGCTGCAGAGGCCAGCTTCATCTGTCTCTGAGCAAGAACTTGCCTGCCTTCTCTCTCATTATTTGGCATTGGAAACTGGGAGAGAACTTCGTGTGGGAATTGGTAACAACTAACATTTGGGGAAATAATTGGCAACAAAAAGGCAAAACACAATATGTCTGTATCTATGGCTGGCCATATGTCTTATTGTATGTTTTCTTATTGTCTTAGTTTATTTTCCTCCTGTCACATGAACATTTTTGTGTTATTTTATGTACTAAATAATTTATATAATAAAAATGTAAATGGTATATAGACTATAGATTCAAATATTATAAAACAGACACAACAAGATATTGTTTAAACATTTTAATATTTCACATATTGTATTAAATGACATTTTAATTATTTTGTTTATTATAACATGTCCAGTTGTATGACTTAAGATTTGGACACCAATTTTAATTTACAAGGCACTTATAATAATAATATTATAATAATAATAAATATAATAATGTCTTTATTCTCAGAAAATATGCATCTTTATTTGTCATTCTAGTCATTCCTTCCCAGATGTCTACTTATTATTGTGAACATGTGAAATTGTACTGGACTCGCATATTATTTAATATCACTACTCATTATTTATACATTTGTGTGCAGGTTGATATTTTATTTTCAATTTCAAATGGTTGAAGTGCATTTGTTACTACTGTTAGACTAAGGTCCTCCTGATAAGAGGGTAACATGAGAGTTAGCTGATGCGAATGGGACAACAAAATGTCCGTTCTTCCTTGAATATCACCGGATCCTCTGAAATACAAGACTGGTTAGCAGTCGAAATAGAAATAATGCCACAAGCATGCTAACACTACTGTACAATAAACTAAAATCTACCATTGCACTTTTTAAACCCTATTACATACCAACAAATAAATTATAGGCCTCGACTGCCAAAGTAGCTTGTGTGGTATATATGGTGGAGGTGGGGTATTTGATGGGGTCTCATGATGTCAGTTGCAGTCATATTTCATCTCCTTAAACTCCTTTTTCACATAACTCTAAACATACATATATTGTTCCAGTGGATCTGCTTCTTCTTTTTGACAATTCCGTCACACATTTCAGGCTCAGAGTGGGTGGACCCAGAGGACCCAACAGTGATCGCTGAGACAGAACTGTTAGGGGCTGCTGCATCCATCGAGGCTGCAGCCAAGAAGTTGGAGCAACTGAAGCCCAGAGCCAAACCTAAGGTATCCACCCATCCGTTGAGCTCACACTCCTTTCATACTACTCAGCACTGCATTCACAAACACCTCTCCAGGCAGCATCTCTGTCCACCAGCATACCTGTGTCAAATGAATTCCACCTGAGGCGAAGGGAGCTGGAATGTTCCATTGGCTGGTCTAGGGGTTCTTTGGAGTTCTCCATAGGAATTTGTTGTTTCAGGTGCAGCATTTGAGGCTCAGGGGCAATGACTTGTATTCCTTTTTTTCTTGCCCAAGGGCATGACCGCATTGTTTGGTATTTTGAGGATTATTTTAGAGTGAGAGGAACTCAAAGTCAAGGCTGTCTTAAACTCCGAGAGAAGGAAAGGTCAGCACTTTCTAAAATGATTTTTTCCCAAAGCACTTTTATTGTAGTATCCATCTGTATTAGGTGTCAAGACGCATTTTACCTGAAGCCATTGCGCAGCTATTCCTCACCAATCAGAATTTTACTGTTTTCCACCCAGTATTTTTCAAAGCTTTATTCCCCCCTGTAAAATCACACAGCTGGTGCAGTTCAGTTCACTGCCAAGTACATTATTACTGTTATTGATTCAGGGTGAAAGCAGAGACTCTCATATTCTGAGATTCATAAACTGTATTTTTATGAATTATATTTCAAGCTGCAATATTGTAATTTGGCTCTTTAATTCAGTCCACCATATTGAGCTTAGTCATTTTCTATGAAGCACAACCGGCATAAACCGTTCTCAACAATTCACTTAAGTTTCCCAGAGTCACCTCTAGTTTAATCTCCATTAATGGGTGAGTCATAGACGAAAAGGTGCAACCCATTATTGATTTAAATTTTGTTAGATGAAAAAGGACTTTTGGAAAGTCATGCACAGGTCTAGGTCTGTGACCAGTGGGGCTGTTTTTGCTGCTTGTCTTATTCTTCATGTTTTTTTTTTTATATTGATAGTGTTAGCTGGTCTCCACGGTTCTCCGCTGCTCTCTAAAAAGATACCTAAAAGATTTCCTAAAAGATACCTGAGAGAAGATCTGGTGTAATAGGAGAGGCCCTATGGACATTTTGTTGTAGAGTCTTCAGTTAATGAGGCTGAAGACTTTTCTTTGACTAGCTCAATGACGTGCCCCCCAGGCAGAGAGAAAATAGACATTTGCTATAATAAGATTTCATCCAGGAACAAAGTTAACATTTTCTTTGCAGAGATTGTAGAGATCTAGAATTATTAGTAGTACCTAGTACCACACACTAGTTAGTCCAGGTGGATGGCTTGTGTTGGTAGTCTAAGATGTGCTAGATAAGGTGCTAGGTACCTCAGAATGGTGTTTTTAATTGCATTGGTGAATAGTTTCCATGGCAACGGAAGGAGTCTAGCAATCTAACAATGGAACACGCCAGCCTGTACAGGACCTGTTCATTTGGGTATTTTGGCATGCTCATCATGTGGCATCACGCATGTTCCTTATCCTATTCCTCATGTCCTTTTTTATATCCTTTGGTTTTAATAAATGTGTGCCATTTTTTGGTGCTAGGTGAGGTTTGGGAGCTCAGGTGAGGTGCGGCTTCTAGCCTAAGAAGCTGTGGGCGAAGACGTAGCTAACAATTTCACTACTTCGCCCCTACCTCATGCTCCTCTGAATTTGTTCACTTCCTTCTCTGTCCTTTTCTTCGTAATTTTCAGCATGCCCTTCTCTTCTCCTTTCCCTTTTTTCATTTTCCACCCCTCACCCGTCCTCTCCTCGCCTTTCATCTCTTATTGCCTCTTTCACTCCTGTCTCCCTTGCTCTCCTCTCCTATTCTTTCCACCTCCCCCCTCTTCTCTTCCATCCTCTTCTCTTCTCCCCTCCATGCTCTAGAGGTCAGCTAGACCTGAAGCCTTTGCTGCAGGGCTCTGTCTGATATGTTTGATATATTAGGTTGTTATTCAGTCCAACTATATATCAAACATATTCCTACAGTGTCCCGCCCTGTCTCCAGACTCGTGTGCTCTGTGTGGTGCGATTGAGCAGGCGTGTGTGCAGCCAGCGGTGCGGCATGTTTACTGGTTCCAGATGTGTGTATCTGTGTGTGTGTGTGCGTGAGAGTGTTTGTGTACAGCGTGTTCAGTACAAATCCGTTTGCAAAGGTGGTATGCAAGGGTTTGGCTCAAGTTCTGGAGAACCATTGTGGCTGGGTGGTACTGCACGGAGCAATACTGAGCTGAATCAGTGTGTCATTGCTCCTCAGTGCCACAAGGTGTCATCCTTAAAGAGATGCTGGGCGGATGCATAGTCAAGTTCATCCTAGAACGAATGCTTCCCCAAAGGCGTTTTTTCTCATCACTGTCTTCCTTTGGTTGTATGCATAGATTATATGCATCTTCACTTCTCTGTTTAGGCATTGCTATTGAGTTTGGAATCATCATATTTAAAAGCTTGCTGTTATATTCAGTATGTTTGTAATTCAACAATTTTGAGAGTAATTCGAATGCATACAGTGATTATTCAAAGAATAATATCTCCTTTTATCAGATTTTATCACTTTTTGGGGACAAAGGTTATTAAAACTTTCATTCTCAATGTTAAACAGCTTTTTAATCATCTGTAGCTCCCTACACTATTCTGGACACATCTAACTTTTCTAACAGAGTATAAGAGAAGGATTTTATACATTTATCTGTGACCAAATTGGTTTTATGTTTGAAAACACTGCTTTTAACGGTGATTCCAAATTTGAAAAGAGCAGTATAGTCCAGGATTTCCTCTAACAAGCCGTTGTAATCACTGCATTATTTTGCTTGCAGCAAGCAGATGAGTCTCTGGACTTTGAGGAGCAGATTTTGGAGGCAGCCAAGTCCATCGCAGCAGCAACCAGTGCTCTCGTGAAGTCGGCATCCGCCGCACAAAGAGAGCTGGTGGCCCAGGGGAAGGTATGAGAACAACCGTCACTTTTTCTCAGTTACATTTTCAACAGAAGAAAAAGACTCTTTGCATTTACATTTTAACCTTTAAGGTACTCGTTCAACTCTTTTTTTCTTGGAAGTTAGTGAAGTTGCCAGGTATTTGATTTTTTTTATACCACACAGCACTGCATTACACACCATTTACATTTTATTTTTATGTACTTAAAATGTTGACACTGTTTTCATTCAGTACATTTACTTTCATCTAGTACATTTACGATTTTTAGCACTTATACTTTAACCTAATCCTGTGCTTCTCCACTTTTATAGTTCAGTGTCTGTGTTTTTTCTCTAGGTGGGCTCTATCCCTGCCAATGCAGTTGATGATGGCCAGTGGTCCCAGGGGCTCATATCAGCAGTGAGTAAACAGGCATCAATGTTGTAAATAAATATATATTTATATTAAAACAATATTCAAATTCAGAAAGTAATGAGGTGTTTCATCATCATCTTACAAACACAAATGCATTGAAAGTTAATGCAGAATCCATGCCTTGTTCAGAATTCCTACAATTCTATGAGCAACGAGTGGAAACTAGTAAAAATGTAAGAACAAGCATCATAGGGTGCTGCGACAGACCAGTGTGGGTTAAAATAAAGCCCCAGTAGCAATGCTGTGAAACTTTATGGTATAGTACTATAGTCTGTGCTTTAATTGTGTAAAATCTGCATTGGTTCTCTGTCACACAGGCCCGCATGGTAGCAGCAGCCACGAGTAACCTGTGTGAGGCAGCCAATGCCTCTGTGCAGGGCCACGCCAGTGAAGAGAAACTCATCTCATCTGCAAAGCAGGTGGCTGCTTCCACTGCACAGCTACTGGTGGCCTGCAAAGTGAAAGCTGACCAGGACTCAGAAGCCATGCGGAGGCTACAGGTCTGACTAGCCTTCAGACTGCTGAGTGTATTTTAGGAGAGCTGAGCTGAAAAGAGAAAACAAGTGTTTGACAGCAGTTCCAAGTTGTCAAGCGCATTGTCACATTTTCAAGCTGCTACTGTGATTGCTGTATTTCCATTGTATCTTTCTCCAGTAAAAAAAAATGTTTATGTTCTGTCCACAGGCTGCAGGTAATGCTGTGAAAAGAGCATCAGATAACCTAGTAAAAGCAGCTCAAAAAGCAGCATTCGATAAAGCTGAGGACGACAGCGTGGTGGTCAAGACTAAGTTTGTGGGTGGAATCGCCCAGGTGAGATTTTACGCATAATTAGTTTGGTTCCCTTATAATTACAGTCTGAATTATAAACCTTTCAATGGAAGGTTTTTCAAAAAATTCTACACTATATGGACAAAAGTATTGGGATGCCTGACCATTGCACCAACAAGGACTTTAATAACATTTCATTCAAGTACATAGACTTTAATACAGAGTTTGTCCCCCTTTGCAGCTATAACAGATTCCACTCTTCTTGGGGAGCTTTCCACAGGATTTTGGAGTTTCTGAGGGAATTTGTGCTCATTCATTCTGTAGAGCATTTATGAGGTCAGGCACTGATGTTGGAGGAGAAGATCTGGCTCACAATCTCCGTTCCAGTTCATGCCAAAGGTGTTGGATGGGTTGAGGTCAGGGCTCTGTGTGGACCAGTTCTTCCACACTGAACTCATCAAACCCGGTCTTTGTAGACCTTGCTTTGTGCACTGGGACACAGTCCTGCTGGAATAGAAAAGGTTCTTCCCCAAACTGTGTTTACAGAGTTGGAAGCATGGCATTGTCCTAAATGTCTTGGTATGCTGAAGCATGAAGATTGCTCTTCACTGGAAGTAAGGGGCCTAACCCTGAAAAATAAGTGTGTCCCAATACTTTTGTTAATGTAATGTATGTTTTTCCTAGAACCAGATAAAGAAATTTTAATTAAAGAAGGTACTGTATATTTTTAGACACTTTTCTTACTTCAGGTCCAGATCATTCACTACAGCAACACTTCATCCATCCATTCTGTATAGTCTCTCAATGGTTTGATCTTCCTCTTCTTCTCCATCTCACCCTTGCTGAACTGGTGAGGTTTTGGGGGATTATAGTTGCTTTGGATACACTCCATGTTGGAAATGTGCTGTATTTCAAAGCAGCGGTGGTTTACCAGGCATCCACAGCTGTCTCTCATGCTGTCCTGAGAAGCGCTCACATTCCTGAGCCTCACAAAAGAGCCCATGTGCTCCCTTTTCATCCTAGAGCGGCTGAGTCACTGAGGAGTGGAAGTACGACTGTTCAAAGCCCTGGCCTCTCTTTTTGTTCCCCCGCATTGCTTTTGTCTTCATCTAGAGAGGGCATCCAAACATTGCACACATCTAAGAAGAGCTGTGAGAAACTAGGCCACGCATGTGTTTGCCTATGTGTGCATGCAATGTTTGCAGCCAGCTCCTCCCCAGAGGAGATGCGTTTCTTACAGTTTTGGTCTCTCTGAAGGTTCCCCAGCCTTAATCCGCATACAAGTCCAAATCTCTCAAATCCAAAAGTGAGAAAACCCAGTGGAGCAAGCATCCCTGCTCCTGACTGTACACATACACATAAGAAGAACAAAGGCAGAAATTGAATGCAGCAGAAATTGTTCTTATTTGTATGCAATACGTAAACTGCAGGTTGCATTTTTTTTAAAGGCTTCATGGCACCTACAGCATGTTTTGTTGCCTCTAAGGTCTCTCACAGGCACTGGTGAGCTGGATAAAGAAACACTGCTAAAATAGGAGCAAATTAGTGTCAGATGACACACATACCACACAATAGAAGCTATTTACAAAAGTAGACAACTAAAACGTACAATGGCATTTGACAGGCCGTTAACAGTAACGACCATGTATAAAAAGAAGCATTTTTAAAAGCAGAATTATTGTAAAGTTGTTTTTATAGAATTATTCCTAAGTGGACATTTTCTAAATTAAGAAAAATGGCCCTCTCTTAAAAACAGATACATACTGAAAATTCATGGATGCTTTTTTACGGCTATGCAGTTATGTTAATTACAGGCTTGACTGGAATAAAACGCACTGAAAGCATTTTGCTAAGCCAGTGGAACTCAGGCTGTGCCCAAGATGAAGTGTTCATGCTTACCGAGAGAATATTATGAAACTGGATACCACAGTGCCATGGAAGATTCATAAGCTTGCATTTTTCATTCAGGTTGATGGGGTGGATGCTCAGAACACTGTCCGGAGACCTTGGTTACTTCAATCAGTGAAATCAGTGATTCTTTGCTTAATCTTCACAGATCATTGCCGCGCAGGAGGAGATGCTGAGGAAGGAGAGAGAGCTGGAGGAGGCCCGCAAGAAGTTGGCTCACATCAGGCAGCAACAATATAAATTCCTGCCCAGCGAGCTGCGGGAAGATCACAGCTGAGCGCTGATAATTACACACTGAAGGACTGAGATGTTAACAGTGAGGCTGACTTCTTCCCGGCGATTGTCTGTCATTAGTGTTGGAACGGAACTGTGATGTCTGATTGGCTACTCTTCTCATAGATGGCGACGTGAATTAAGTGAATTGGCTGTTGGGTATGTGATTGGCTTCTCTTTCACAGAAGGGTGGGACTTATTTTGATTCCACTGATTGGCCGTTCTCCTCACTAGCAAATGGTGTTTTTCTTCGTAATGGATTGCTCTTTTCACAGAGGGCTTTGTTCTTTGTTTTTCTGTTTAATGCCATTTACTGATGAAGTAATGAATTAATGTAAGAAGCACTTACATTGTGTGTGTGCGCGTTTGTGGATGTTTGTGTGCGTGCGTGTGTGTGTGTGTGTGTGTGTGTGTGTGTGTGCGAGCGAGCGAGTGCGTGTGTTGATGTTTGTGTGTATGTGTGTCTATGGGGCATATATATGCGTGTGGATAGCTGTGTGCCGGACATTGGAAATAATACCATCGGACACTTAATAATGATAATAATTTTGACCTTACAGTTCATATGTCTTTAAGTACGCACAGATGCAATCTCTATTATCCTTGATGTCTGTAGTGTTCTGAAAGTCCTGAAAGCTCTGATTCAGATCTTGTTTGAGCTTCTAACGTGCAAGTTACTGCTCATTCAGAAGCTTTCATAACTTATATAGAATAAGCTGCTGGAGCTTCTGTTCTAGAGTATTATTCGCCAAGAATATTCATCATCTAAAGTCTTTCCTGAAGCTCTCGATGTAAACATATGACAAAGGCTTAAAACTGTTGTAGGATTGTGTCGTATTCAGCCAGATATAACCTGGTAAGAACGTAGAAGCTGTATGGCTGTGCTTTGTTGTGTTACGTATTGAACAGAGAATTGCAACTGAGTCACAAAAGAGCCTCACCAAAAGCATCCAAGTTTTGAGTGATCGGTTGTTTATTGATGATTATATCAGAACAAGCGAGACTGAGACAGATACCATTCCATCATTTAAAGTGATGAAGCACTCTTCAGGTATACCTCAGATCTTAACATATTTTAAAGGCATCTTTACAGCCATATCCCCTACCTGTGTCTTACATGCAGTGTGTAGTGAGACATATCCTGCATCAGTCAGCCTGTCGGTTGTTTTACACACACACTCACAAATACACAGGATGCACAATGAATACTTTCAGTCCACATGGCCTGGCTACCCCTGTGTGTTACAAAAATAACCAAGGGTGTACATGCATGGCTCAATGGAAGGAGACAATACAGCACTTCTAGCTTTGTAGGATGCACTGATATTGTCTGTATTTCAGTGTACTCTTCTCTGCAAATAACACAAGTACATACGCTTCTTGTGAACTTGGTAGACATTAGTGAGAAAATTGTGGTTTCCTTTGAGATGGATATATATCTATACCCTTGTTTGTTTGTTGTTTGCATATTAAGGATAACACAAAGTGGCACTTCAGCGACTCCAGCCGTGCGTATATTGTGCTAAGGTTTTTTTTGTGTCAGACTGCAATACCCCACTCTCCAAATTTGGACTGCATTGTATATTAGTGCCTTATACTGTCCGATTCAGAGCGACTGCTGATACAAGTTGCCTTTTTAGGCTGATCTGAGACACAGACCTTAACCTCAACTGTTATAAGAGGCTGGTCTTAGATCAGTAAAACAGGCAACTTTTACCAGTGATTGGTAAGTACAGTTCTACGGGTTTCTGATTAGGTAAAAATGGCGTACCTTATAAAAGTCTGGGCCTTTTGGATGTGGGCAGTGTTGTGTCTGGTCAAAGCCTGCTGTCAGGTTTGGTAACAGTCACTAGGGTCTGCTCTGCCGTATTGTTCTACCTAATGTGGCCTGAAGCTCCTGCCTTGGTAGACTGCTCAACTGCCAGCCATAATCAACTCAAGTGTAGGAAGTATCAGTGTATAACAGCTTTAGCATTTACATATGCTATGATGGTGAATAGGAAGAGTAAGAAAATGATACTGTATCCCTTCAGCATGTGTGTATTCTTTACTATTCATCACGCTTAAAGCCAGATCAGAAACCGCTAGGAAAAAAAAAAAAAAGAAACTAAAATGCCCAACATGGCAACCCCAGAACTGGCTGTGAGTTTACTAACAAAAGGCCTATGGTGACCATACATATTGCTGTGGTTTACTTGGTGTGGTCTTGTAATGGTTTTATTGTTGGAAGACTTATTGTAGTCATACCAAAAAACCCGCCTGCTGGTTGCAGCAATTCCTGATTGAGGGTTTAATGGAAATTATGTTTCAATTATGTCTCAAATAAAAGCGTAGATGACTTTCCCAAATCTTTCTTCAATAAACCACTACATATGAAGTTTTTGTATTAAGTAATAAATGTAATGAAGATATTGCAATATGTGGTTAAATATGTGGTGTCTTTCAGTGGAGCAGAAGATTAAAAAAAAAAAGAAATAACGCCTTCATTTGAGCTAGAGTTTAGGGCTTTCTTTAACCGACTGAAATAGTCACAATAATGAAATAATGACAATGATGCTGTATGTAAAATATTTATCTGGTCACGAAGATATTTTTTGTATTCCCTGAAAATAAAGAGTTTCAACAAACATGAAGTTGTACAGTTGTTTGTTCTGTGTCCTTTGTTGAGCCTGTGCGCCTGTTTAGTCTGTTTTATTTTCTAGCAGAAAAGAATGATATTTGCTGTTTGGCCCACTTTCTCTGCTGACTTGCTTAAGTGGGCAGGGGGAAGAATGTCCAACTCAGTAAACCAAACCATTCCAGATTGATGCTGACGTAAACACTGACACCAAAGAATGCATTCACAGACTCTCTGGGGCCTTACTAAGGTTCAATTTTATGCTGTAATAATATTTGTATTACTCCACTGATATGGCTATACGTGACCCTGTAGCTTTTTGATTGTTTGTTCAACATATCCTGTGATAAATTCTCTCCTGTGGGTGTCGCTGTTATACTTCTGAGCTGTGCTGTGAATGAAGAACTGGAGCCAAATTTCTGTCTGTGTCCAAATAAGGACAAATAGTAATTTGGTTGTAGTCCACAGACCAAACTTTGAACTGACAGTGTATTTGTTACTATAAAACAAATCAGGTCTGTAAAATTCATAAATGGGGTAAATATCCATCTCTTTACTTCTGAAGAGTAACAGCTGTCTAAGGAGCTCATACTAGAGCAAAGTGTTGTGTACCCAAACTACAATCAAGGGAAAGGAAGCAGTTTGGGGACCTTTAAAAGGTTTCATGAATTTCTGATTTTGTGTGGCACACTAGAAATGCATGATGGCTTCAGTCTGTTTCTTATTTGTGAGGAAACAATAAAATGTTGAAATCTTTGTCAAGTTAAATTCATGTGTGTTGTGGCTGTATGGGAGTTGACTTAGCTCTGTCCTGTGTAGTCATACAGAGTGCTGTGGACTCTGTGAAGTGTGATCTTCAATGTAATATGTGGTAAATGATAAACACTCCTCTGAGGAGCCCTAGGAATCCACTGTAATTTGCTTTAGTTGCAGCAACCTTTCAGCTTTGTTGTGTGTGCATGTGAATGATAGTCTCTGTGTTTGAGCTCATGTAAAAAAGGCCAGGGCAAGCTGTGATTGATTATCATTAAAGTTAATATTTTATCAAAAGAAATGTATATGAGTGACAAAATATGCATTTTCTCTTACATTTTACATTCTTAAACAGTTAACAGTTTGAAAAGCATCTTACTGCGACACAAAAAGGAAAAATGATTTATGTTTTGCTGGCCAATCCATATATGGACACTACGCTGCGAAAACATCCTGTTTTGAAAAGGTCATGGTTATGATGTCACAGTGGTGACTATATTTATGTATGAAGACTCTTTGAATAAAGTACATTACAGAACAGCCAATCAGCGAAGAGGTAAGTTACATATATATGAGCCTTAAAGGCACAGTAACAAGAGCTGCCTGCGTAATTTTAAATTATGGAAGATGAAAAAAATGTAAGCCATACAAACAAAGTGAGTGGTCATCTGAGGGGGAAAAAACCAGGAGGGTTTAGAAAATAAGCTCTTATATTGTGCGCCTTTTGAATGTGGTTTCATATGTAAAACGTAATAGGTGCACTTTGTGAAAGTGCATAGAGTGTGATGCTGTATAAAAGTGTAAAACTAGACAGTGAACCGGGGTTTACAATATTACACCATTTATGTTAAGCTTTAACCAAAACACTTTTTTCTGGGTTATTCGAAATGATGTAGTACTATTATATAATATTAGATCACCACAGAGCAATCTCTGTACTCTCACTTATCCCACTCTTTCCAATAGCTGATGATCCATCTCCCATTTTCTGCAGGGATATGGCGCATTTTTGTGAAATGAGAGGCTAGATTGGGCACTTTGTTTAGCTTGCACTAGTCTTACACCACAGGAATGAAGCTGGTACCAAGGAGAGAGAGGCGGTGGGGTGTAATAGCACAGCATTTCTCCCACATACCCTTCAATCATCTTTAGCGCTAGATGAGCGAAAGTAAATCAGCTAATCTGTGACAAATGTGGTCTGTTTAGATCACCGCTCTCACTACGGGGGACTTGTGTGCGCATATTTCCTCAAACACACCAACAAGATTAAATTCCTTTATGATTCGATGTGTGTTTTGGTGGCTTTAAAACAGTTCAGGGGTCCTACAGTAGATGAGAGAAAGGGCCATAAAAACGCAGACATGTCGAGTATATAGCACTGCAGGAGTGCTTGAGTTAGGGCTTGAGAATGAAAATCGGTTCTGTCTGCTTTGCTCCTATGGAAGCCGATCCAAGACAAGTAAAGGCCAGAACTGGAAGTAATTCAGAGAGCATCATGCTTTTTTCTCATCTAAATCCATTCTAGTCTCCTACTGCCACAGAGAGCCAACTGGATCCGCTTCGGCGTCTCCCACAGAAACTTGAGAAAGGAAAGAGAAAAAGAGGGAAAAAAATGTATTGCATGTGTCAGGAGAGTATTTTTTTTTTTGTCAGTGCTTCCTGATTTTATCTTTAAATCAAATTTGATTACTCTCGCTTCTAAGTCATTCAAGGTTGTAATTTATTGATTTATTGGAAAAGCTCATGAATAAAATTCACGAATATTAAAAGGAGCAGCCATGTACCACAGCCCTTTTGATTTTCCATCTTCAGGACAATCTAATTTCCAAGCATGGAGGCGTACTCTGCTTGCAGGGGCCTCCTTTATTTTCTCTGTAATTCCAACATCCACTCAGACTTGAAATGTTGCTCATATCTTTGGGAAAAATGCCTGAACTCTGGAGGTCTGTTGTCACAGCTGTTTGGCCAGTAGTAACCAATGCTCTTGACCTGAACTAAAATAGTCAGAGTTTGATTACTTCATAACGCACATTTCTGTGCTCAACGAATTTCTGGGTTGTTAACACTGCCGATAGTGGGTTTTAATTCCGACACTCTCCAAAGCTACAGAAAGGTCATACCTTAGACAGAGGCATGAATGAGGTCATTTAAAAGATGGATGGCAAGGACTGATGGCTTTTAAACACACTTGGTCTTCTAAAGTGGAATCTGCTGTGAGTGGGCCTAGCCTGAAGTGTAAACTGAAAGGACAGTGAGAGCAATGGATGGGCGAGTGCACGGCAGCGGTGCAGAACACATGACTATTTTAGGCCTGGTCCCTGAGGGGTTGCCCAGTGCGCTGGATTGGAGCGTCATCTACCTAAACATGCGCTCTGAAGCAGAGCATCACACATACACAGCAGCCGGCCATGCTTTCGTAAGCCGGGAGGCTGCTTACTGTCTTTGTTCTTCTCCGGCAGTGTCCAGCATTTCCAAATACAGGCTGCCGACGGTCCCACATCTTCCCTCCTGCTCCTCCTCTATCTCCTCTACTTCTCTCCCATCTCTCTTGCACTGGAAAATGTGATGCATGAACTGACTTGATTTAGATGTGTACATTGTTTCCATGAAGAAAACACATCAGCCCAAAATCGTCTTCTGGTTCATCTACATTCGGCAGTAACTGTGTTGATATATATTTTATTCACGTTTAAATAATGTGCACATTTTAATTAAGTAAATGCATCAGCTAAACACACACACTACCATATGTTCATCTCTTTTATTTTCCAACTCTTTTCGTCCCCATTATTACACATATTCACAGGTCACTCATGCCTGGGTTGGTAATGTATTTCTGTGTTTGATGACTGAGAGCTGACCAGGCCAGTCAAGTGATTCAGTTGATTTGGCTGATATACAGACTACAGGTCATTGCTGTAATCATGCAACTGTAATCTCCCCCAGCATGGTCAAGCAGAAAAAACTACAAAAATACATGATACAAAGCATTTTTATAGGACATTGAACCAATGAAGTAGGTATAGGTTAGTGAGTAGTTACATGACCATATTGTAAAATTTACTTGCATTTACCCATTTTACTTATAAGTTGCATGTGTTTCTATGAACCAAAAATATTTCATATGTATCCCTTAGTGTTAATGTTACAGTGCCTTTAAGATATATATATATATACAAATTAGCTGTGTTCTGAGGGTTTGTCCCTGTATTTTGTCTCTCTTAAAAAAGCAGTAGCTGTTAAGGTCAGACTGAAGAACACTGAAAACAAACAAACAAACAAAAAACTTCAACCTCACAGTTTAGGGGACTGGAGCTTTTAGACAGACACAGAACAAGACCTTGTGTTTGTTTGACATAGATCTGATCCTCCAAATTTCCCAGTGCTTGTTATTAGACCTGTGCAGCACAGTTCCCGGGTCAGCTGACATTCCACGCAGTTTTCTCTATAACAGTGATGACGTTGGATCTTTGACAAGTGCTTTACTGACTTGATGAAGGAGTATTTCTGAGTCAGCACTGTGGCTAGAATTATATCAGGCAGCTCAAAGCTTAGTGCTAATTTTGGACACCTCTTAAAAACCTGAGGAGGTAGCAGCCAGTACCACACCACAGCTGGTCCCTGGCTGAAGAGTGGTCTCTAACATGCCCAGATATTCCAGCCCCTCCCTTCTGCACCGTCTGATGCTCAACAGTCACAACTACAACACAGTTCAGAATATGGGTGCTGTCCTTCAGTCAGCGTTGGCTTTGTAGCACGTAATGACAAAGCCATTAATGAGTTAAGAAAACTGCTCCAAGATCAGTGCTCTCTCACTCAGAAATCCATTTTCGGAACTCTGGGTGGTAAAATGTGGGAGAGCTCTCTTTCATCATGTGCTTCTGTCTGGAATGTGACCCCCAGCTCTCATTCTTTCTGTCTTAAAAGGAAACCTCTTCATCCTGGAGGTTTTTACAGAGAAAACGAGGCCACCGTTTTAACTCTGAGAAAGCTCCACAGTGAGTTTTTTTTTTAAGTGTGGAGCTGTGGCTTTCCCCACCCAACTCTATTAAAGCTGAATAAACATGAGTGAACAAGGCCTTTGCCCAGACTCTGGAAATGTGCTAAGGAAATGGGTCTTTCTCATTTAGACAACTAGCCCAGATTTTTGAGGGGAGTCAAACAGACGCAGAACAATTTACCAAAGAGAGGGTAAGCATTCAGTGCAAGGCAAAGCCTTCCACAGGCTGCATAGACATCTAACAGTGCTGTAAACAATGTCTGTTAACCGAGGGTGCACGCAGCAGGGTTTGTTGGGAAAGCCTTTAATTAAGAGATAAAGAGCTTTCGGTTGGTTCTTTAAGTATACTAAACATTTTTATATACATGTAAATAAATAATTCAAAATAATTCAAACTATAATATAAATTAATATAAAGTAATAGTACGATTAAAACTAAACTGTTTCTCCCACCACAACTATTAAAAAATTGCTTCGTCTCATTACTTAAATGGGAGCGTGTTAACTGTGGTTTAAGTTTAAGTTGTTTAAGTGTTGCTTGACACTGTCTATCTGTTACATTAGTTGATAAGTGTAATGCCAGCTATAGCCATTTGAATGTTATTGTGGCACTTGCCACTTCTTTTATGAGCCCTTTTTATAGTGCAACCTGTTTTGACCACTATTAGTAACCACGATTAGTATCAGATACAAATATTTCTTTATGATAAAAACTAGTTTTCTACCTGGCTAGTAAAACATGTTAGAGAACTAATGATTTTTCTCACTACTTTCAGTGTGAGGCATTTATAGTATTTATTGGAGAATCACCAGTAGTCTAAGGGCTAAGATAACTTCCAGAAAAAAAGGTCTAGTCGTACTGCCTCTGTGTTCCACAGCCACCATGTTCACCCACTGCTGTCTCCTCCAGTTGACCCGGAGACTGGAGTGATTAAGGCAAGATGACTGGTTCAGTTCCCAGACTTTCATCAGATGGTGTCTTTCATCCCTCCCTATTAGAAAGGCCTTAGTCATGATGTGAGGTTTCTCCCCACAGCTGTAACGACTGATACTCATTCAGAGTTCAGTGCTTTGTCTGGCCAGTTTTTAATGTAAATATTTTCTTTAAAAAATTTCAGCCAATAATGAAAGGCTAAATGCTACAGAAATCAGCACGGATGCATGTGGACCATTTTAAACAGTTTTTGTTGACAACAATACAACTTTGGGGTGAGATATTCCTCTGTCAAAAAGAGAAGGATTTATCATGGTGAATACACACACACACACGTCCACAGATTGCCACACACATAATATGAGTATAAAGAGACAAACAATATTTATGGCAGGCTGCTGTTCTCAGACGGAATAATTAATAATGAATTCAACCTATTATAATCTGTTTTATCTCATCATTACTACTCTTGTAACTACAGTCCACAGTAGTTACAGAATTTGCAGTAGTTACTAGATAAAAAGGTCTTGAGATTCAAGGAGTGAAAGTATAAAGACTGAGACAGAGAACTGCTCTGGTGCTTTGTGTGGGAATCCGAGTCCCAGTGCATTCCAGTGTGGTTTTGAATGAATGGCATGAGGCTCGCACACATACACACGCCCTACCCGATTTCTGCTTCAGCCTGAGAACAGCATTCTGCCATAAGTGAGGAATGCCAAAAGAAACCTGCCCACTCTCTGCAACTTCACCCACTGCCCTGTGCTGTATTTGTTCAGATGCTGTGACTGTTCTCCTGTCAATCACACACTGTGTGTACAGCCTGTGTGTCAAGCACACCACCAAACCCCCACTCTCCCCACCCCAACCCCCCCCCCCAAATTGGCAGCAGTATGT
>JBBPCY010000130.1:10645619-10671937 GCA_037974405.1 Brachyalestes nurse
CCCCACCACCCCACCCCCCCCACCCAAGTTGGCAGCAGTATGTAAACACCAGTCGGTTGAACACACATGAGGGTCTCGCATGCCCTGTCAGTGAGATTTAGAAAGATGACATATGGCTTCCCTGTCTTCCCTGCATTCAGTATTAAGGATTAGTATAAATATGTCTGATCATTATGTTTCTGATGATTGATCCTCGCATTAAAAAATTACTTATTACTAATGTATTACTTTTAGCAGTTATACATTTTTTTCCAGAGAAATGAAATGTTTCAGTGCTGAAAAATGATGAATACTACCATTACTATTATTTTTATTATTAACAACAACAACAACAACAACAACAACAACAACAACAACAACAATAATAATAATAATAATGCAATGAGTTTGAATGAGTTGTCCTCATATACACACTAGTTACAAATGCAGTGTATGTTTTATTTATTGTACTCTGTTATTTAATTCAGGACTGTTTAAATTATATTAAGATCATCACCGGTTTTACAGTAGAACATCTTATGTGAGTAACAGATAGTAACAGATAATGTGAATAAGAACCTTACTATTATCACTATTGGTTTAGGTGTTTAAAAAATCTGTGGTACCACCAATTCCTAGCTAGAACCA
This sequence comes from Brachyalestes nurse, assembly GCA_037974405.1. NCBI lineage: Eukaryota > Metazoa > Chordata > Actinopteri > Characiformes > Alestidae > Brachyalestes > Brachyalestes nurse. The sequence continues at coordinate 10,646,247 of JBBPCY010000130.1, forward strand.
GTGTCCTCAGTTTCACTGCACTGAACTTAATAACAAGAACACATCCTGAATTGGCCCTCTTACTTCTCCTGATTTATTCCTAATGGTCAAGGCCCGTCAGAGTGAGCTGATCGTGACTTACGCTGGGCTGCAATTAGTAGGAAGAGCACATGCCGGAGAGTTTTATAGTACAGTGGAATGGAAACAAATAGTGAAGAAGCTTTTATCCTAATAGAGCAGCACTCCAACACTCTCTCACTCCATATATGGGAAGATTAGCTCCATCTGCTGCCATGGAAAGTTTTCACCTTCTGACACTTAAGGGTGGAAGAATTAGGCAAATATTGATGGATTCTTGTCAGTGTGGTGTGCTACATACTCCAACACACATGCTAAATTGCCAATGCATCATCGTGTGTTTTAGAAGAGGGAAACGTCTGGAAGGTCTGTGGCTGTTTCTCTGTCTGCTTCTGGAATCTCTGTGAGCTGTGTGTATCGCACACTGAATCTCAGCAGCATGTGTGTAGCAAAAAGTAAATATTACAGTTGAACAAGAAGTTTATATTTTATACACTGTTTTATCTACGCACAACTATTGTTTTGCAACAATAGCGAAAGTGGTGTACAGATATGAATGTATTGCTTTTTTAGTGCACACACATCACACTCTCTTCTTGTGCTGACAACACCCCCTATTACCAGCTTCTTAAAGAAGGCTCGCCAGTGCAAGAGAATTCCTGGCGTGAACACAACCCTGATGCTGTTAAGGAATCTCTTATCTGAATGAAAGAGAGCGCAGCAGTCTGCCGGTAAATGCATGTTGACTCCACCCTTCTCTGGCTCTCTCTGTCTCTCCTATAACTACACAGAAAGAATTTTGTTGACTGGGAAAAGGTATTCACAGACTGAAGATGGTTAATGTAAAGGGTATTACATCTGGGTCTTTTATAACTAATGTTACATTTCATTTCTCTGCAAAGAAAACCATTTTCCAACGTCATATGACTACAGGAGCTGCCCTTTACATTGTGTAAAACCTTCATAATAGATAAACCAAAAAACAGTTTTTATTAAACTTACTTTAAAAGTTTTTAAAAAATCTTAGCCGTCTTCTGCAAAGCTTTGGAGATTCTTTAATGTTTTTTTGGACAGCAGCACTATAATGGTTGATTATATCAAACAACACTAAGACACACCACCTACACCCCCAGCCCCACCCCTGTAAAAACTTGTAGAATCAGATATGATTCCATCTCGCCCATTCTCATTTTCCAGCTGTGTGTCAGTAAAAAAACAAACAACTGTGCTGGGAAGAAACCTCACCTCACCTCAATTATTCAGCTCTGACGGCAGTTCTCTGTTGTCTCTCTGAATAAACATAAATGACAAAAAACCTCACACAAACCTCTTTGCCCTCAAACCGTCTGTAATTCTTTGCAATAATGGGAATGACTTTCCTCTCCTATCTCTTTACTCCTCTGCATATTTTTATGAACAGGATGTTAGCTTCAGTAAACTGAGCAGGAGAAGTGGAGAAGAGGGATGGAGCATCTGTCTGACCCACTATCACTGAACAGACACCATTTTCTTCAGTTTCTCTCTTCATAAGCACGGCTGGGACTTTCAGTTTAGTACAAATGTCAAACCTTTACCCTCATTACTTCCACTCCAAGCTGGATAAAATGCTAATGTAAGGAGAAGAGTAGAAATGAGCTGCCTCTGAGGCTCATATACTCACCAGGCCTCTGGCATTTCCCCCTAGGGCCTGTGCTAAGAGACCATCTCAATCAGTCTTCCACTGCAAACAGCTTACAGTGCAGGAATTCTAGTCAGCTTTTTAATGGCCACCATCAGTCTAAACATGTAGTGCCTTTATCCCAAAGCTTCTCGAATATTAGGAGTGGATCAGCAGTGTACAACCAGAATTTGCCAAGTGCCCATCAGAGTAATGTAATAGTCACAATATTTCTGCACACACACACACAGTGTGCACAGAAACAACTGCAGGTCTTTCTGATCTGATAAGTGAAAGCCAGAAGTGTCTGCTTAGTACAGTGTGTGAAGTTACTCTGACTGCTGTTTCATATCAGTAAGTATCAGAGTAGAACACAAAATACGATATGGCATTAAGCAAGAATGGGAGTTTATTAATAAAGCTTATACTGAAGATCAGTTTGCAAATATTAGTTCAGTCCTCCTAGGTCCTTCTACGCCCATGGTGTATCTGTGCTGGTAAAAAAGGTATTAAATAAAAGGTATACATAGAAAAGGAAATGTACAGGCTCCAGCCCCCAGAAAATAGATAGATTTCCATGTATTTATGCACTAATGCTGGGCAATGCTTACAATTTTCAATCATGATTAATCACATGATTTTCTGCTATTAATTGCAGTTAATTACATTGTTATACAAATAATTCAATAATTAATTCAAAAGTAGGGTATTCTGCACTTTTATTTTTAAAGTACTGCTATATGAACAAATAAGGAGCTTTTTAACAGCAGTGTTCCCTTTAACACAGTTTCACAGCTGCAGTTCAAATATTTCTGTAAATCTCAACTTAAACATTAATGTAATCAAACATTAAACCAAAGCTATTTGCCGCTGCAGGGCATTTGTGTTTTATCTAGTTTATTATAGAAAAAGTAGTTCCCCTCAGAATCCAGAGCCACGATTATAACACTATACCAAGCACCTTCCAAGCAACAGCAAGTTACATTTTTAAATCTGTTTTCTCTTTTTTCTGAACAGGTACCAGCAGAAACATTTTTCTTTCATCATAGAGCAGCATAAGCAGTCTATGTTCAGTAGCAAGTGTCCCTGTTAGAGTGAGATGAAGTAGTCAAGCACAAAAAAGCAACCTTCAAAATAATAATAAAAAAACTGCGTCAATGTGCGATAAAATAATTGTCGGCATTAAGTGAATAATGCATTAATGCGTCAATGTGTTAATGCGTTAATGCGATAACGAGTTAACTTGCACGGCCCTAATATGTATATATTCTTTTACACATGAATTAATAATGCATAAATACATACATTTAATGTATTTGCAATATATAAATAGACTATTTGGGAGACCTTTTTGTGTTGTTTTAGATTAAGTCAGAGTATTCTCACATTTATTTGTCTTAGTCTGATTTTTTCAATGTTTCTGAGTGTCTTAATCAATATGGCACTGGAATGTGATCTGGGAATTATAATTACGTTGAAAACTGACAGAACATCCATTTAAGATACAAATACATTTAATAAAAGCCTAAAATGTCACATTTAAGGTCCTATTTAAAGCATGCTTGAAACTGTAGTCATTCATATTTTTATTTCATTATTTTGATAAGCTGTGTTATTCATATTCAATCTCTCTCTCATATCATAACTTTGATCTCATAAGAATGATCCAGGTTTACTTCCTGGACAGTCGCTTTTACATAGTCTGTGTGTGTGAGTGAGTATGTGTGTGTGTGTGTGTGTGTGTGTGTGTGTGTGTGTGTGTGTGTCATACTCACAACAGGAGGTGTAAGAACCCAATTTTATGACAGGGTCGAGTTGCAGTTCCCACCCCTCGTCTCACTACATCTACCATTTGCTCGGCTAAATGAATATGCCCCAGCATGGAGCTGGCTAATCTCCAGACTGAGGCTGCAGGGCTCCACACTCTATATATATCTGCCCCAGTGTCACAGGCCTGTTCAGATAATAGTACGAGCAGAGTGCCTCACACATTCAGTTCTTTCCACTGGATATGTGTATGCTTAAACCACACACAGCCCAGCAGGGAGGTCTGGGTGTTTTAATCTGAATATGGTTCTAAAGGCACATCAGCATGGGGTTGAGTTTGAGTGATGGTGATAGTTATATATGAGGTATGAGGTCCATAATTGGGGTTAAGGAGGTTAAGTTTGGGGTAAGACTTTCTCCCATGTTCACTAAGAAAAAACATTCCTGTTTTAAAATAAAAATAGCACCTGTGTCTTCTCAGTGACCTTGGTTCAGATGGCTCTGTGTGTCGCGCAGAGCTGTTGTTACTGCTTGTGGTTCTGCACTATAAACATAAATCTGCTCTTGCTGCTTTTCTCTGTGGGACGTTCTCCTCGGCAGACGCAAACAGACCAATTCCCCATTTCCTCCTGACGTTAATGTACAATGAGTAGAGTCTGAGAAAGATTCAGATGGACCATAGATGCTTATCTTGTACAACTGCCAATTCTAAGATGAAGATATCACTTTACTTCCACATTGCTGGTATACTGGCAAATAGTATCATGAGGGCTTTGTTAAAAATCTCTACTCATTATGCTGCTTGTATGAACCCAGCTCAGTTATTATATGACCGTTCAAATGTTTGGAATCACCGTTTTCCATATTCTAACTGATTTTTTTCTCCATTGAGAAACAAGTACAAGCTTCACAAGATTCAAATACATTTTAGGAGGAACTAAGATTAGAAAATTACAGTATCGAGAATGATGCAGAACTGTAGATGATTCCATAAAGTGGGGATCAAGTCTCAAGACAGATCATCTGACAAATGAAAATAGAAACACTTTACTGAAGAATGGCATTCATGAGGTTACAGTCAAAAGTATTTTATGACTCACGTAACCCTGTATAGACATTTGTAAAAGCTTATTTCAAAAATAAATTGGACATTTTCTAAATTGAAATCACACCAAATGTTTGTCAATTGTCTTGTAAAGCTTACATACACAGCTTTACCAAGTGTGCCCTGTAACCAAGAAAATCCTATGTTATCCTGAATCGCTCCTGAGACAATAACTAGAAGCCAGAAACAGAATAGAATAACAAATGTAAACAAATGTCAACCATATAAAAATGACACTATATACAGAATATTGACTAGATGTATCAATTAACGGAAAACAAATACAAGGGGTGTGCAAATGTGCAATTTAAGATGATGCAAATGGCAAATTATCATGTTCTTATGTTAAAAACAGTGCAGATGGCATCATGGTGTGAGGAGTATGATGTATTTATGAGCTACACTGTTTAAGAAATAACTGAATAAAATTAATATGGCAACTTTCCTTATGGTAATTTAAGATTGAACGCCACATATCTCTGTTCTTTCAAGAGTAAACAGTGTAAACAGGAGACTGGATTACAGCAAATCTCTGTTCTGTTCTGGTGGGAATGCTCTTCCTCTCTTGTCTCAGAGAGACGGAGAGTTCCACTGAGATAATCCCAAGGGCCAGCAGCCTCAGATAAACATATTTTTCAAACAGGACTCAGCCTCCTTTCTAGCCATGAAAGGTCACCGGAAGTGCCTCAAGTGAAGGGGGCCCTGACAAGATCGGCACACTGATAAACAGTAACCCAGCCCAAAGAGCAGACTTCAACTATGCATAAATTGCTGTCACTGAGGAAACTGTTTCAGTACAGATTTTAAGCAGGATAAATTCTACAGTGTACAGAAATATCCAGCTCACTTGGCGTCTCCCTTTGCTGTAGGACAATGACCTGGGTATGACTAACAATGATTCATTATTAATGATTAATGTTTTGGACAGACCAGAAACATGGTTTGGACTGCCTGAATCCTACAGAGCCTGCTCTTCACTAACTGAAAACAAGACTCCCAAAACCAGCAGGAACTGAAAATGGCTGCATCACAGACCTGGCAGAGCATCACCCCAGAAGATACCCAGAACCTAAAGATGCCTGAAGCAACAGTTATATATCAATAAAACCACAACAACTCAAATAATGAATGTGGGTATTTGCACAGTTAAATTGCTCCTCTCTAAGATGGAGGACCTCTTGTATGTGGTTCTTTAAAGAACCTTTTAAAAATGGTTATATAGCACACCAAAATGAGGTCTTGTATTATTAAGACTCAAAGGACCTTCATAGAGCACTGTAGAACCATTTTTTGCCAAGAGTGTAAATGCACCTTCAAAACAAAGCTGGATTCCACACTATCCTTTTGTTCATTTTCTCATTTCAAATCTTGTGCCAGGTACAGAAACCAAATGTGTCTATGTTACACATGAAGAAATATCAAAGCTAGACAGGGAACATTGTTTGAATCATTGGGCTTGACAAAGCCAATTTATGAAGTGAAAAAAGCAGTTGTATACTACAAGAATCCAGAGATGCAGACAAAATGTGCAAACAATCCAATAGCAGCTGTTGAGTTTGGGTAGTACTGTAAGGTTGATGGCCGTGGGCTGTTAATTCTGCTTGTGCAGCTGTTCTTAAGTTGTGTCAGAGTTAAAGAGGTTGATTTTTATTGGGTTGTTGAAACTTGAGTTGCTATGATTTTCCAAGTGGTTGTTGCTAAACAGTTGCTGGGTGTTGCTAAACAGTTGCTATGGTGTTGCAATGCAGTTACTATGGTATTCCAGGTGGTTGCTTGGGTACTGATAGATGGTGGTTAGGTGGTGCTTTGGTGTAGTTGTATGGTTGTTAAGCCACCCAAGGTGGTTGCTATAGTGGTTCAGATGGTTGCAGGGACATTGCAAGCTGTTTTCAATGGTATTCTGGATGTCTAATGGGTTTATTGTCATTATTGTCAGTACACAATGAGATGAAACAACACTCCTCTAGGAGTATGGTGCAGCACAAGAACAAAAACAGAAACACCACTAGATATGTGCAGACAAAATGTGCAGACAACATGCAAAAAAAGAACAGGAGAGAGAGTGCAAGAAAACACGAGCCACAAAACATTTGAACAACGTTTATGAGTTAGTTGCTACGTGGTTGCTAACATGTTGCTGTGCAGTTGCTATGGTATTTGCTTTGGTGTTCCCAACTTTTTGCTATGGTTTTCCAGGTGGTTGCCCAGGTGCTGTAATGCTATTGTTAAGTGGTCAGTGTATGCTAAGATCTTGCTGTGGAATCCAAGTTGATTGCTTGTTTGTTGCTCAGTAGTGCCTGTCATGCCCGGTGGTTGCTAAGGTGTTGCTAGCTCGTTGCTATGGTGTGCTTAGGTGGGTTCTAGGATGTTGCTATGCAGATCATGTGCCATTTCAGTTTTTTCCTAGGGTGTTGCTATGCGCTTGTGGTGCTAGGGTGGTTAACCCTGTCAACTGTCAGGTCATTGCTGTGACATCTCTAGTGTTAGCTAGGCATTTGATAGAATGTTTCTATGGTGTTTCATCGGGTTGCTAGGGTATTTCTATGCATTTGATATGATAGTTGCATCCTATGGTAGCTGCATCCTATAGACGATAGTTAGGACTGCTGAAAAGATCACCAGGCTCTTTCTCCTCTCTGTTGCAGACACTTATACTACACACTGCATTCACAAAGCCACCAGCATTGTGGATGACCCCACACACTCCCCCCACACCCTCTTTTCACTCCTTCTGTCTGGCAGAATGTTTCACAGCACACAGGCCTTCACTATAAGGTTGGGTAACAGTTTATTTACTCCATCAGACTCCTACATTACACACAAACAACCACACACATACACACTCTCTGAACTGAATTGTTGCCTTTCTCACAGTCACACTGCATACACACACTTCCATCATATATTTTTTTGTTGCTGCTACTTGCTAGATTCCACAACTGGGTTCAATAATAATGTACTGCTGTCTACCTCAATCTTTGAATTCTTTTGCATTTTTGCACACTGCTAGAATACAGTATTATATTGTAACCACTTATACTAGTACTGTTACTTCTCTCATCGACTGCAGTGTTGTCCTGTAAATTACTGTTCTGTTGCTTGTTTTTTTTTCTGCACTCTTTCTTTAGCACTGCCCTACCCGCACACATCTTGTGGTGTTCTGTTTAATAGTCTTTGAGTTTCACCATGGTCCTAGAGGAACACTGTTTCATTTCACTGTGTACTGGAAATATGGATGAAATGACAATGAACACTAACTTGACTACTTGACCTGACTTATTACCAATTTACTGTGGTTGCTAAGGAGCAATATGGTTGTTGCTAATGGGAAGTTGGTAGACTGTGACCAGGAAGTTGTGGGTTCGATTCCCAAGACTGCTAAGCACCACTGAGGAACCTTTGAGCAAGAGACCGCCCCACACACTGCTCCCCGGGTGCTGTGTTCCTGGCTGCCTGCTGCTTCACTTGGTGAATGGGTTAAACACAGGAAGAATTTCACACTGTTCACACTGTGTGCTGTAGTGTGTTCACGTATGACAGAATGGTGGCTTTCACTTCAATAATCTATTCCAGGTGGCTGCTACCATGTTGCAAGGTGTTGCTGGTGTACTTGTAGAATGGTGACATAAGAGGGGTGTAAAATCTTTTATCCACATAAAGTACAATGAATGTGGTCTAATTAAATATATCAGCATGATTTAGTTTCAGGATGTTCAGCATTCCTCCATAATGAAAAAAAAATGAACGTAAAAAAATGGTATGTGGAACTGGTTAAAAAGTACATGTACTCAAGAACACTTTTCAAGTGTATGCTTTACAATCATGCAAAGTTTGGTATGGGCAGCTTGAAAGCTGTGGGGGGTTAAAACATTACAGAACTGTAACAAGAAAATAAAGAATAGGTGCCTTTTTCTTTTTAAATCTTATTTCACAATGGACTAAACAGAGATATCTAGAAAGAACACCACTCTCCCCAATTTTCACAAAGAACTAAAAAGGGTTTTCTGTTGTTGTTGCTGTTGCTGTTTTCTTGTATGTGGTTTTGGAAGGGACACACAGCAAATATCAACAGCCCTGTGGTTGTGAACAATGTCTTAAAACCAAAATGTGAAATTTTGTTTAGGTTTTCAAATGCTATATTCGTTATTATGTTTGCATAGTGTTGTGTGAAAACCTTCCAAACTGTCACTCTGTATGACTGCTTCCCTTTCTCTTAAATATTTTCTTTTTTTTTCCCTCAATGTAGTAAATGAAAACATTTACCCCACTAATATCTTACAGAGGGCCCCGTTTTCATTTACAGAATACCACTGTGAATCCGGCACGCCAACAAAAAACCTCATTTTTTTGCCAAGCAATCATGCAGGAGTGGAGAAATGTAAGTATATTTTCAGTATATGTCATGGTTGCATATTTCATATGATATCTATTGTTCATTGTTTGCTGTAGTTTGTACAATATAGTCTTTGAATCTTTTATGTCAGCATAAAATCGGAAGTATTAGTATAACCTACATTTATAGCATTTTGTACTTTGTAGAATCATCTACATATGTTCATTCCAAATTTGGGTTTCTGTGTGCTATGTTGGGCCAGTGACCTGCACCCAGTTCAAGGAGAATTTAAGAAAACAATCTATACGCGAGTCTTTCACAAGATGTTGAAAAAAATAACACTGGAAGTTTCAGTGAACTCTTAACCTTCAAACCATATGTGCCTTCAAAGATACATTTACAAAGAAAAAGCAAAAATCAGCTGCGCTTACTTTAACTGACGGTTATTATTTTGCACGCTGCCTGTCCTCTAGGATCACCTAAACATTCTAGTACCTCACTCACAGTGGGCACTGACCTCACACAGCCAGACTGCACCATTTACCCAAGACTTGTAGAAGAACTCAATGTGGAGCCATTCATTTTCTGTATTTCTCCATGAATAAGACCTAAAACAACATCAGAATTTCACACAGGAGAAGAGAACCCAGAAAATAAAATTCGACTCATACTATACTATTTTACATCCTTGATACAAATGATCAATTTTTATACATATGTGAATGGCAAAAGAATATGTACCTCTAGAATTAGTACCAGTGTTAATCTGGCAGAGGGTTTAGATTTGGTATTGTATTAAAATACATATTCCTGTTTGTCATATTTGAACATTATGAATTTTAGTCAAGTTTTAGGCAACTTTTAGTCAAATTCATTTTTGGTCTGTTTAGACCACTTGCATTTTTAATACCTGATCCTCTGCCTCCAAGCCTCTGATGTAAGAAAGTGGGCAATTAAGAGATGTGATGGTGCCAGCACTGTGTCAGTATCGGAAATGAACCATTTATTTATTTATTTAAAATGTACTGGTTACAAGGTGTGTTGGGCCACCAGAAAAAAGGCCTGGTGTGCCAGATTACCTCTCTGTCAGCAACAAAATACACAGCCATCATTTAACCACTTAATGTAATTTAACAGCTATACAGACAGCGCTCACTGTCTCTTGTTGATCTGGAATACTGGCAGGCCCGCAAAATGGCAAGTGTTCTATTATTACTAATTACTAAAGCCGAATAGCAAGGGTGAAAGTGAGCCCTGCTTGTATCTAACCATGCTGTCTCTGGTAGGAAAGTTATGGGAAGTTGTGTGCCTTCAGCTAGATAATAGAAGGAATATTGACTTTGTTCTTGATGTAATGTTTGTATTTGCACAATTAATATTAACAAGTCAAGTAAACAAGAAAAAATAGCTGAGCTGTTATTGATAAAAGTCTAACCTCTGAGGGCTTATGGTATTTTTCCCATCTATTTTGCACGTCAGCATGATCTGAGCTGCCAAGCATGTTAATGTTTAAATTGATAGTCCATTGATCAGTCTCTAATATAGTCTCAAATTTTTTATGCCATTTTTTTTTTCAAAGACAAATTTTTTTTACTTATTGTCTTGTTCTCATTGTGGATAAAAAAGTTCATTATGACATTTCAACCATGAAATTAACACTGATCTGAAGATGAAATTACAGTCAGGTGTTTTCAGTAACTGGGATGACAATCAGGTGTAAATGGGTGCTCTGTTTTATTTAAACAGGGATCTGGGATTTCCAAGAACCTCAGAAAAAAGAGTTATGGATGCTCATCAGGCTGGAAAAGGTTACAAAAGAGTTTGGATCCCACCAACCCACAAGTAGGCAGACTATGTGCAAATGGAGGAAATTCAAGACCACTATTACCCTCTCCAGGAGTGGCTGACCAACAAAGATCACTCCAACAGTGTTTACTAGTCAACAAGGTCACAAAGAAACTCAGAGTTGCTTTTAAGCAACTAAAGGCCTCTCATATTATCTAATTCACGAGTCCACCATCAGAAGAGCACTGTTCAACAACAGTGTGCATGGCAGGGTATTAGGAGAAAGACCCTGGTCTCAAAAAAAAGCTCAGGTCAAATAATGATAGTTGTGGGTAGATTGTTCAGAAACTGAACATATACCACATTGTTAGTGGCATATACACAGTTATCACAAAATGTTAATAATGCAAAGGTTAAAAAATAATGAGCTTGTAGTGGATAGTATAGGTCTTATATGTCATTATAGTACTTTGCTGTCATGGTGGACCAAATTTGGCAACAGGATGGTAAGTACTACCAAATACCAATTCTGCACAAAAACATCAACACACTGTTAATGATCCTCACACTCCTAAAATGATACAAAAACTTGCAAAATATTTATTGTTGCTTTCAAATTATTACTGTGGAAGATTACTTTGCACTGATGACCTGTTATAATTGATGGTATTTATGTCTATAAACAAAAGAGCAGGTGTATTGCTCTTATACAGGAAGCCTCTTTAGAATATTCCTGCCTTCTGTTCTCCTCCACTAATGCTCTTTGGGACATTTAGCTTAATTGTCCCACACTTTACTGTATAGATTCTTAGAAGTGGATATCTTCACTAAATGTATATATATACACTTAATGATTTGATCAGTATTAACTTTGGTTTCAGAAATGTGCCCTGAACCCTGGGTACTGGAAGCATTTTTAAGGTGTGGGGCATTTTAAGGTGTGGGGCGTTTTGGGGGTGCGGGGCTATACATCTTGGCTGTTGCCCGGGTGGGGGGCCCCAGGGGGGGAGTGGTTGATCACTTTTATTGTGTAAGACATGGCTGGGTCAGAGAATTACAGTTTAGTGTTATCTTGACCTTCACTCGTCACATACGATTCCGCTAACGAAAGGTGTTTATGGTGCTGCCGGCCTCCAGAAGTAGAACTGCCCACCAGAACTCAAACCAGTCAACCAGCTTCATTTAAAACTAAAGACTGGCCACCTGTATATCTAAAAGAGGCCAAAGAATTGATGTTAAAGACTGGGATTATTTTAAGCGATTATCTCATAAAGTGTGACCTTGGGCATTTGGCTTGGTGTCTTGGAGGAAATTTACAGACTGGAGCAGGTGTCGGAAGGAGAAAGCAAGCCTAAAAATACCCAGCGTAGTAACCTTAAAGAAGACAGGGGAGGACGAAAACAAAAACCTTGGCAAGATCTGTGTCTCAAAGAGTCATAAGAAAACAGTGGTGAGGGTGACTTAGAAAAAGGCGAATAAGCTCACAGATGCATTTCCCATGATTTCGCACCACTCTGTCTGGTGTAAACGTGTACAAAAAAAGTGTAAAAACAGTATCTTCACATTAGCCCTGGCTGACAGACTGCACACAAAGCCTGCGAGTGCTTAAGGTTTATCACAGGCTTATGTGATATCAGTGTTAAAGGTAGCTCCTCTGTGATTATGAAGAGTGCAACAAGAGCCCCAAATGCTGCTCTGTCACCAACTTCCCCTCATCACTGTCAGAGCTGTTGACCCCTGCTAACTAAATACTTCCCTGGAGGTGGGCACATTTCGGTGGGATATTTCAATAATGCGTATCATGGCCTTTGGCCTGACGCGCAAAGGCGCACCCCAGAAGATGCGTTCACTTAAAATAAGTCCAAAAATGCCAAACAAATGTGATATATACTCAAAACATTAATGTTACTCAAAGGCTGCCCTGAGTCCATAACGAGAATTTTAAACCTGCTCCTACACACAAATAACGGTGGGCTTCCTCATTTCCATGTAAGCGTTTCCTTGGTTACGGTTGCATTGTTGTTCTTTTTCTGCTTCTTCTTCTTAAACAGCGAACTTTTTCTGTTTTTTGCGTCTTCTTCTTTTTCCCTCTTCGTTTTAACGTGATTTTAAGGTTTCCAGCGTTGGAAATAGGAGCGTGTCGAGAACTTCGCCTTCTTCCTCCCCATCACAACCCATATATAGTCATATGAACGGTCAAATGTCTGGCGGCAGCGAATCGCCTCTCAGATCCTTAAAAAAAGACCGGGCATGTAGCAGGATCCCGCAGGGGCCGTGTCCAAAAAAGTATTGAATGTCGCGAGGAATTTCGGCGGCCCCTCCTGTCAAAAGTACATATTTGACAGGGCACCCGGAGAGGACCGCTCGCACTCCAGCTCAGCGTTCAGTTTGGCCCACACGCTCCGAGCTCTGGTCCTCCTCTCCTTTGTTTTTCCCTGGAACTTTTTTCTCTGTGTGCGCAGCCACAATCCAATAACCAGCCATGGATGCCATCAAGAAGAAGATGCAGATGCTCAAGCTCGACAAGGAAAATGCCTTGGACAGAGCTGAGCAGGCTGAGGGAGATAAGAAGGCAGCAGAGGACAGGAGCAAACAGGTCTGGGATTTATATGATATCCATAGAAAAACCAAACAAAAGCAAAAGCCTTATCAGTGCCTGGATTACCCTGTCTGAGTGGATCTATAGTGGCAGAAGATGGAAGATAGTGTGCATGGCCAAATGAAGCCAGGGTGGTCTTTGGGTGCTCTTTTACTAAAGCCTAAATTGAGCATCCGTGTGAAGTACAGTAAGCTTGTTCCATTGCTTTTGTTAACCTGCTTGTGTAGAGACCCCACTCATAAAAGGGGGCATTACTGAATAACGCTGGAACTGTTTTTTGTGACTGCTTGTGTGCTTTCATGTTGATGAAAAAAATGAAATGTCATTTGCATGCGTGTGTAGCTGGAGGATGATTTAAGAGAATTGGAAAAGAAATTGCGCATAACCGAGGATGACCGTGATAAAGTGTTTGAGGAGTTCCAAAAGGCAGAGGAGAAGTTGTTGACCGCCGAGGAGATCGCCACAAAGGTATTTATTTCGAGTGTGCCTTTCCAAGTCTCTCCTAACTGTTCCTTTCCTCTCTTTCTTTCTCTGTCTGTCTGTCTGTCTGTCCTCCCCCTTGCACCCTGTCATGCACTGCGCTTTCCTGCTTTTCACCGCTGTGGACCACAAACAAACAAACAAACAAAAACTGCAACAACAAAACACACTCAGCTCGAGGATGACTTGGTAGCCCTGCAGAAGAAGCTGAAGGCCACCGAGGATGAGTTGGACAAGTACTCTGAGGCTCTTAAAGATGCCCAGGAGAAGCTGGAGCTGGCTGAGAAAAAAGCCACAGACGTAAGTATGGAGGCCAAGCGTATTCTGGCTGCTCACCCGCTTTTCACACACCACCTTCTTCTCCTCCACACCCTTTTTTTTGTTGGCCTGGGTGAAAAGACAGCTGTGGTCTTTACCGAAATGTGTCCTCATAATTGAGGATAGGTAAATGTACCAAAAACAACCACAGGGTGTCCTTTCACCAGGGTCTTGTGCACCTCTGATGTCACCTTCACCCACTATCAGTGAACATAAGGAGCTCTGAGAGGTCCACTATGTTTCCTGTGCCTTAGAGCTGGTCAGACACAGATAAGCTGGCACAGACATAGATAAGCTGGTCAGACACAGATAAGGTGGTCAGATATAGATAAGCGGGTCAGATACAGCTAGATATCCATGGAGAAGCAGGTGAAACATAAAATATCTGGACAGTCATAAAGTATCCATCTAGAAATACTACACTGAGTTAGTCTGGAATTGGCAGGACGTGTAACAGAGGCTACTGGAAGACTGGAGGAGAACAGCCAGGCTGTTATATTTAGCCTAGTGCTTTATATGGTCAAGACGCAGCTCTCCTCCTCCTTGGGCTGTGCCCCTTAAGATCATAGGCGAAGTCTCAGATGGGTTCATGTTTTCTTCTGGCCATTCATTCCCAACACACCTCGATGAGTGACAAATTTAACTGATGTATTATGTTCTGTGGTGAACAACAGTATAGTTTTCATTGTTCACTTTTCATTCCACAGTCCTTCATTCGTATTCACCTCAAAGTCTTAACTTGTCCCAAATACCAAAGTAGTGCAAAATCACTTTGTTAATTCAGGTAGTTTATGCTTAAAAAGGAAAACTGTGGCAAAAAGTCAGTCCTGTATCCTGCCCTGAGTCCTGTATGACATCATCTGTCTAGATTAAATGTACAAGACTGATCTGGTTTTAAACTGGTCCAGTTTTGTACAATCCCTTTATAATAACTTGATAATAACATTAGATATAGGTAAATAAACTGTTTCAAAACACAGTGGATATTCAAGTCCCACACAGTGAATAGTGACGATCCCAGCGTTTTTACAGCCACCACTCTGTTAGTCATGGTATGTAGTGCTGAGTGCGCCCCCTGCCGGTCCAAAAGAACAATTGCGATATTCTGGGTTACAGTCAGAACTAAATAAAATTCATATTCAATACAGTATTCACAGACAAAAGAAATCACGTCCACACACTGATGCTATTCGTACTGGTGGTAATTAGAGAGGTGGCGCGTTGTCAGACATGCGAAGTGCAGGGTACTGGTCTTTTACATAGGAGGCAGTTTTGTAATTCTGATTTCTGACAGTAGATGGCGTTGTGTGTTCATTTATGAAACCAAAGGAATGCGCCGTCTTCCCCCACCTCCAGCATTCCTTGGATTTTCTGTAGTCACGCTTCCTCGACAAGTTTCTGAGTGAACATGAGAGGAAACTGGCTGATGCAGGTGTGAACAGGGAGGTGGGAGTGGGCTTTTATTGCAGGGGATTCCAGTCCAAAAACCCATACTGCTGTACTACATAAAGTGGACCCTTACAGTGAACACACCACAGTATGAACAATGTTAAATTCTTTCTCTGCATTTAACCCATTCTCCAAGTGAAGCAGTGGGCTTGCACCAATGAGTGGAGGGGGGTACCTGGGTGGTACCTAAGTGGTGCCACTAGCTGTCCAGGGATTCGAACCCACCAGCTTCTGATCGCAGGGGCTACTCACCAGGCCACCAGCACATACGAGTAGTACACAGCCATTAGCATTGCATATATTAGTGCAGGACAGTGGTTTCCTCCTGTCCTGGGTCACCCAGTGTTCCAGTTACAGGTGTTCTCTGCCCCCCTCCACCCCTAACATCCGTCCGAGCCATTCAAATAACTGCCAGGCTTTTCATGGTCAGTAGACTCAGAGAACACATGAAAATGGAGAACACAAATGTCCCAGGACTGGGTTTGGAAATATAGTGTAGTGGGGAATTTTCGCCTTAACTCCGTCCAGTCCACACTGTGCTTTCTGACACACCTGATTTAGCTCTTCGCTAATAATTTCCACAAACTCGTTCAGGTGCGCTAGAATAGGAAAACCCACAAAAATACGCAGAGCGTGAGCTTCCCAGAACTGGACCTGTGGTTAGTGGAACATCAAAACAAAAACACGTGCTATAAAAATTATTAATGAAAAAAAGATTCTCCTTTATTTTCAAACGTCATCCTGATAACACCCACCCCGTGTCCGTGACGTCGCGCGTGGGGCTTGGCCGCGAGAACATGGGGGCTTCCGGGGTGGGCTGGCGGCGTCGCTGCGTGTCTGGAGGCCGGCAGTGAAGAGGACGGGCAGCTCTGCACGCAGGGCGTTTCTGCGCTCCGCTCTCTGTTTCTCCGCAAAACTGAACCCCTTCAGTCTTCCGCAGTAAGCATGGCGGGACTGACCTCGCTGGAGGCGGTGAAGCGGAAAATCAAGTTACTGCAGGAGCAGGCGGACCAAGCGGAGGAGAGAGTAGAGAAACTGCAGAACGAGCTGAACGCGGAGAGGAAAGCCAGAGAAACAGTAAGAGACAGACAGAGAAACAGTATTGCGGGGTGTCGGTACGCTGCTGTGGTGAAGCCGAGCGTTTCTGTTCATCGTTTTCAGCAGCAGTGGGTGATGATGTTTGTGAGGATGAGCGTGGAAGAGAGGTAGGGGAGCAGGAATGAGTAGCACTGGAGCTCACATAGCGGGATCTCTGGCTCGGTCCAGCCTCAACCTCCATCCTTCACCCTTCTCCCTTCTCCATCACTCCATCACCAGCTAACGAGGCGCTGTTCATCTACAGGAGCCTGTCACAGTCTATCGCTTAATTAATACTTTCTTGGAAATCCATTTTAGGGCAAACTTTACAGAAATTTTAGGGCAAACTTTACAAAAAAACGTTCTTGTGACTGTGGCGTTTGAATGACCGACTAGTCATGCAGTTTTAAATGAGAAGTGTTTAAAGGTTTAAATTATACAGGCTAATGGTTGCCAGACCACAAATAGATTATATTAAAGCTGAAAATGAAAGTGCTCCTGATAGAAATTGGATGTCAGGGGCCTTTTGTTTTCTTGTAAATCCATTTTAAAGGCAAATGTACAGAATGTATCAAAAACGTTCTTCAAAATGTGTGTATGCTGTTCGAAGGACCTCCTAGTCATCAGTTTAGTGGTGCTGTTTTGAATCAGAAGTATTTTATCGTAAGTACAAGAAGTAACTGAGTTTCGTATACTGATAACACCTACTAATCTACAACCAAAAGCGGGCATAGTGTTCTGCTGCAGTGTAAGGTTTAGCAATTTTCTACAGACTGCAGATAGATGATATTAAAGTTGAAAATGAAAGTGCTCTTGATAGAAGCTTGTGTGGACGTCCCTCTTCTTAACTAACGATTTGCAAGCGCATTTCCTTATAAGGGCAGGTTGCGTTGATGCATGTAGTAGAAAAAAAGGTCTGGGGGCCCTCCTTAACTGACAGAGCTGCAGCAGTTGCAGACAGGAAACAATTTTAGGCTTTTTACAGCTGCATTAGTGATACGGGTTATGTGCAGTAGTTGTTTTAGTTCATACAAGTGGATGTTGTTAAGAACTGAAACCAGAAGTTTACATACAGTGAAGATCCATTTATAGGTGTTGCTTTCAAGTTCCTTATAGCTTCATTGATGCACTTTGCCCTGACGTAATTCCTTCTAATGAAAGTTACTCTCCACTGGCTCAGTTTTCTTAGGGGTTGTGGTTGGTTGCACAAGACGGCTGTGTAGTATCCGCCCACATGTTGTTAGGTTGTAACCGGACACAGTATAAACAAGTATTCATTTGTGTATTGCTGCACTCAAAAAGCTCTGAATAACCTTTAGAATGAGAATGAAACCTCAAGTTAAATGATATGCCTGTAGTATCTGCAGTTTTGGGAGATGTAGATTGAGCCTAGTTTTGGACTGGTTTGACGGTCACCATTTAAAATCCCATTTAGCGTAGGTTTTACTGTGAGACCGGGTTTTGTAGAAATTACAGTTGCATTTTTCACTAAAGGTGTTCAGTAAAACCCATGAAGATGTTCAGTAGGAACAAGATGACATGCTGTAATTGTTCAGTCCGTGTCATCTGGCCTTTAACAGCTAACAATTTTCCGACTATGAAGGCTCTCATCCATCACTCTAATGCTCTCCTAGAGTAGTAATAATGAATCCAGCACACTCACATTCATTAACACTGTTGCCAGTATACACAGTAAGAGTGCAGGAGAAGGGATGTCCCTCTGCCTTAGTAGAACTTTAAAACATACTGCAGGTTCACACACTCGGGTTCCTTGTGTTTACTGGTAATCTTTAGCATTCTTTAGCATTCTTTTGGACACATCTTTTGTGTGTGGTGGAATGGTGTATGTCTACTCTTCATCTTCTCTCCATCTCACTCCAGTTCTTCTCCTGTTCTCACCTAGGCTGAGGGTGATGTAGCTTCTCTTAACAGACGTATCCAGCTGGTTGAGGAGGAGTTGGATCGTGCTCAGGAGCGTCTGGCCACTGCTCTGCAGAAGCTGGAGGAGGCCGAGAAGGCTGCTGATGAGAGTGAGAGGTGAGTGTAGAATAATACTAAAGTAAACCTTAAAATGTGTAAAGTGCTTGCTCGGAGTACGTGCTCTATTTACTGTATCGACTGAACTGTTCCATACTGTGTTTTCTAGTATTGAACAGTCAGCATCAGATTAGTAAAGCAGAATGTGCTGTAGGCAGTGAGAGCCTGTGGAAGTGAAGTAAAACGGATCTATAGCACTCTCTACACCCCTCCCCCCTTTCTCCCGCACTCTATCACTGTGGTTACTGTGTACAGACTCTGCTGTTGTGCTTCTTCTGAGGTGACAACATGCCTCCACTTCCTAGCCTGTATTGTACAGCTGGTGCCTCATTAAAAGACTACTTGTTAGTGTGACAAGGAGATCTTTTTTCTAGCTGTCAATGAACTCATATGACAACTAATTTATTAGTTTGTACCTATTTTATCAAGAACAATGTTTGCTAATGTTAAAGTCTTTATTTTTCAATTGAGCTATTGTTAAATCTCTTGAAAGAACTTCCCCTTTTGAATTTAGAGACTCAAGGGCACTATGGCTGGAAGCTTTAAGTCATGGCCCTGGTGATGCTGCTTGGTGGCCTGAACAACAGACGTGAGCTGTTTGTGTAGTGGCACCACGGCTTTGAATAAACAGCGATTCATAGGGGCCCAAGGCTGTGTTTCCCTTTCTTTGTTTGACTCTAACACAGCCCCTCTGTGTAGCCAGGCCCTGCATCGTAGTACACAGATGCTCTGTGCAGAGACCTGACTTCAGCTGCTAATACGTCACAGTTTTTCCTCCGTTCTGGCAGTTGGCAGCTTGCATTTTCAAATAGCGCAGTCCAGTCGTAACTGGCTGAAAGTTTATGTAAACATTGGTTTTGAGTGCTAGCAGAATGGGTTCGTAAATGAAAACGTTGTCTGTGATAACTGAAGGCATGTGCTATATGTGGCGGATACAGATTAGATAAAAAAAAGATCGATATTTAACAGCAGTCAGATTCTTGATTTACACTGATTCTTGAAATTGATTAGGCCTTTATCGCACCCTGACTGTATGTGACTGTGTGTGATTGTCTGTTTTGCTCACATTTCATCTATTCTTCTTCTCTTCTCCTCTTTAGAGGCATGAAGGTCATTGAGAACAGGGCCCTGAAGGATGAGGAGAAGATGGAGATCCAAGAGATCCAGCTCAAAGAGGCCAAACACATTGCTGAGGAGGCAGATCGCAAATATGAGGAAGTGAGTTTCTGAGCTGAACAGCTGCTTCATGCCCACTCACACATACCACTGTTTTAGACTTGACTTCATTCATTTTGTGAAATTTAAAAATGCTAAATATTCTGCACCAGTGGTTCTAAAACTGGTCCTCATAGACGTTTTGTGTAGCAAGTTGGATTGGAACACAATGTGGACCATTTAGGTCCCTGGGGACTGTTTTAAAAACCACTGTTCTGTGCTAGTAGTTACATAAATGTGCTTGCTACTTTTAAACCCTGGATTTTCTTGTGTGCTTGTGAGCTGTACATGTGTTCTGTACTATACACGGGTGCTAAATCATGTCTGGTGTGTGTGTGCAGGTGGCCCGTAAGCTGGTGATTGTTGAGGGTGAGCTGGAGCGTACAGAGGAGCGTGCTGAGCTGTCCGAGAGGTGAGCTTCCCCACTGCTGATTCACATTTGGCCTACACTACCTCACTGATGTGCTACATAACACGCATGGGTCTCTAGATTTGTACTACACAGCCAGGCACTTCCTGGCTCTTGATGAATCTGAAGGCTTCCTGTCATTTTACTGCGATTGTCTAATGCTTCCTCTTTTGTTTTGTTTTTTGCATGCACCGTTAACTTGCATGTGTTCCCTGTTTGGAATGGCCTTGTGCTGTACACATGCACTAACAGAAACGTGCATGGATTACAGGAAGAGCTCAAACTGTTGGACCAAACCTTTAAGTCATTAAAAGCAGCAGAAGGACAGGTACTACACACTAACACATCTTTAGGTTTGCATGAACTAATCGTCTCATCAGGCTAGGCCTTCTCACACTGTAGGACCCTCACCTGCTTTCAATCTGCTCTGCTTCACTTTCTTTTGCTTTGTTTTCCTCATTTATTTATTTGTTTGTTTCCCCATCTAACCTAGCAGGAATGCTGCAACCTGAGTGCTCCGCATGGAAGTCTTTTTCCAGCATGCATGAATAAATAATGCAGCGTAGCATCTTTCACATTTTCTGTTTAGTCTAGTCACTGTGGAACATTCCTGCTGTGTTTGGGGTGGCACGGGCTTACCTTTATCATTGTTCCTCCCCTTATTTTTATTCAGTTTAAGGGTTTGCTTTATTGGTTTTCTTTTTCCTTTTCCTTACTTGTCTCTTTGTCTTTTGCTCATTGTTTCTCTCTCAATCTATCTTGAATTTTCTGTCTTCATCTTCTCCCTCTTGCTGTGCCCTCTACCCCATTCCTCCTCTTCCTCTACCTCTTTTTTCTGCTCCCTTTTATATAAAACACTAGCAAATGCGCTGAACTTGAGGAAGAGTTGAAAACTGTGACCAACACCCTGAAGTCTCTGGAGGCCCAGGCTGAGAAGGTAGGTGTGCTGCCATGCGTGGCCCAGGCTCTTCCTCTTTGAGCAAAAACAGGAGAACAGTTCTATTTTGAGTTGTTTTATGTTTGCTACCTTTCATATGCTGATTTCAGGTTTTTCCCGACCCTGGTCGTGGAATACCCCTTATCTTATATATTTCTGTTTTAATTTTTGTTTTAAAGTTAAACAGTTAAACTCAGTAAGAGCCGGGGAATTATTTGGGCCAGGTGAGCTGGAACAGAGAAAACACCTGAAATATCTATGGGTGGTCCAGCACAAGGGTTAGGAACCACTGACACAATATATTATCATCATTTATTATCATTTTCAAATCCAAATTGTATTGATATTAAGTTCATTATTGATGATAATTAAGAATTTCATTTAACTCCATCTACATAATCTGTGTAGGTTTTCTCAACATCAGTGATGGAACCCCATGCTCTGCACATTTGACTGCTTTCCCTGCTCTTAAACACACCTTAACCCAGTAAAGTCTAAATTCATGAATTAAGAGTTGGGTCAGGTGTGTTGGCAACAGAGAAACTCTGAACTGTGCAGAACAAGGGGGCTCCAGAACCAGGGTTATAAACCCGTATTCTGATTGTTTGATTCTGTATTGGTGGTTTGTGAGTTCTTTAAATGACACAGCAGACAACCTGTGCGCTGGTATTTTTGGTAAGGTGTGCTGGTGTGGGCGCTGACATTTGCTATTCTTCTACCTCTACAGTACTCACAGAAGGAAGACAAATATGAAGAGGAGATCAAGGTCCTCACCGACAAACTGAAGGAGGTGAGTTTTTATAGCGATCATCAGAGGACTTTACACATGGGTGTGTATTTGTGTTCTTAACATGCATATTTGCACTCTAAGGATTCAACAAATGTCTTCTTCCACCTTAGGCTGAGACTCGTGCTGAGTTTGCTGAGAGATCAGTAGCCAAGCTTGAGAAGACCATTGATGACCTGGAAGGTATGATTTTTTTTCCTTCTTCAATATAGATTTACCAATTTATTTCATGTGTATTTTAGGTGTTCAAAATAAATGAACCTTTCATTACTCAGGAGACTGTTGATGGTGCTTGTAACCTTTCACTTCTGTTCTATAAACCTGTCCCTCTGACCTTCATTTAGTTCCTTTATCTTCTTCTGATGGACTTATCCTTACCTTATTTAACAAATAAAGTCATTCTTAGATTATTGGACAAGCATTTTATGACCCTATACCAAACACTAATGCAATAGTGCACTGGAATGTGATTATGCACAGCGCTCCTGCCTGATTAGAGTTTTATAGCGACGTAAAATTGAAGCAGCATTCATTGGCTCTTTGTCCCAGTCATTTGGTTATTCACGTATCCAGTGTCATTTTCATAATTGTGGCACTCTGACTATGCGGACTATTTGCACTGTGTCAAGTGTCCTATCAGCTCTTGTGATATGAAGTCCTGGATCAAAAGGACATGTGTTAGTAGAGTAGGCTAAGGAATCCCCCATTAAGAACCTGGATGTTTGCTTTTACATGGGCAAATGTAGAGAGGCACAATAAGACCTTTTTTCATTATAATGATACATTGTCTCATTTTTGAGTGTCAGGTATCAAAAGTAAAACTGCAAGTAGCCAATGTCAGTCCTTTATTATTTTTGTTGACTTTTTCATGGCACCATCAGGATGTTATGTTAGCCATATCAGTTACCCTTAAGCTTTCTCATATTTTGATTCTGTCGCATTCCTCTGTTACTTCATTCTAATTTTTTTGTCACTTTTCCACTTGTTTCTACTTTCCTTTTTTGTTGTCTGTCTGTCTGTCACCTGTCTCGCTTGGGCCTGTCTTCCTGCTGGGATGGATGCTTCACCCTTTTCTCCACTTCCTTTTTCCATATTTCCCCAATTACCCCCACCCACACCCACACACACTTCCACTAGATGAGTTGTATGCCCAGAAACTCAAGTACAAAGCCATCAGCGAGGAGCTGGACCACGCTCTCAACGACATGACTTCAATGTAATTCATGTTCTGTGTCTGCTTGTGCCTGCCCAAACTTCCCTGCCTTTCCCATTGTACTCCACCTCCAACTCATCCCTACATCCCTGGCATTGTCTGGCCTTGTGACGTTTATTCACCAACTATATCCCATTTCATTAAATGACCTGCTATCTCTGTGACAAGATCGGTGGCCCCTGTTAATGCTCCTCTAGTATGTGGCATGTACATGCCTTTGCACATGTTGTGACAAAGGCTATGAATTTTATGCTGGGTGAAATATGTCAGTGCTGGAGCAAATGTTCTGCAGGGAAGCCAGATTTTGTGAAAGCAGTGTATAGTAGCACTATTAATTTTTCTACCAGTTTGTACTGTTTTCTATAACCACTGTATTACTTTTACATAAAAGTAATCCTTTCTAATTTGTGGAGGAAATTTGGGAATTACACCAAGCTCTATAACAGGGTTACGATATGGTGATGTATGATCTCCATTAATCGTTAACCCAGACATACAGCATGTATGCAGTTTTCTGAAATGCAGCACTACTGAAGGGGAAGCATTTTAGTGAAAACTGTGCTTGGTTACTTCCTGTGTGTTTCCTCCCTGGTGTACCCTCTCTGATCACAATAGCTCCTCTGCTACTAACGCTGTCTACTCTTGCTACCTCTATTTCTAAAGCTCGGTTCACCATCGCATTTGAGACTGAGGTGACACAGTGTACACTAAACTACTTCATGACTGACCTGTGTGCTGTTGGGTAAGTCAGCCAGGTGTCTTTGTGTTTGGCTCCACTCCATGGCCATTAAGGGTACTCAAGCTGTTTCTCAAACTCGGTCATAAACATATTTTCTCAAGTTTGCTCCCGAATACAAACCCGATGTAGTACAATAGTTGGTGAGCATTTAAAACTTGCTTGCACTCTGAAATGCGCTTGGCAATCACGTGGCCACCAAGTGTTCTCTGGCATTTGACTTGTTTTTCTATAATGTAAAATCAACATATTTACTGTAAAATAAGTTCGTTTACCATCAGCACCAATGCGGGTTATATTAATCGCATGGTTTACATGAACAAGCAAAGCATTCTTCATTGATCTTTCTCAGTGGTCAGTGCAGTTTATTTGATTTCTTTCTAAGTGGTAGTGCAGGACAGAAGGCAGTATAGACTCTTCTGCATTCAGGATTAGACTCAAGCATATGGCGGCCCCCCTGTATCAGTTACAACAGCTTGTATCTATTATAATTGGCAATCTGTATCAGAAAATGAACGTTGTTATTTTTTGAGGCCTTTTTTGATTTTCTCATAATGATTTCTGTGGTTTGAGACTGCCTTGAGCTGTGTGCGAGATTCTATAATCCCCCCCCCAGGCAATGCCTCTACGGTGGGCATTGTGGCTCCTGGTTTGCAGTGTCCCCCTCTCTGCCCCCTCTGCTGTGTGCTGTGCATCCTCTCAGCCCCAAATGGAGGCCCTTCATCTTCTCTCTGCTCCTCTTCCCTGAACAGATAAATTGTTTACACCCCTTCAGACTCCTCCTGCCGGCTGAGCAGCATCAGTCTGCTCTCTCCAGCCTTCTGTTATTTTCTCTCTCACCTGTCTGTCCTTCTCTCCTTCTCCCTCTCTCTCACTTCTGTCACCCCATCCATCAGTGTTAGTTTGTTTCCCTTCTCTTGTACAGATCCTTTGATTCTTTCTGCATTGTGTAAAAATAAACATTCTTTCTTCTATGTAAAACTGTATCTCCTTCATTTTTTTGTCAATTTTCTTCTTTTATTTCACCCCTTTATTTCCTTTATGTGCTTTTATTCATTGGGTATAATAAACTCCCGATGCCCTGCTGTTTCCTCATGCTTTTTATTTGTTTCACTTACAGAAGTAAGGAATATTTCTGGTATTACGGTCACAATAAATACAATACGTCATTATTTTTGCTGGTTTGTATCTGTGGGGAAGTGCCTTTATACACTGGCTTACCAGAATTTACATACAAGAAAATTCATTTTTTATCTCTCATTCAAATGTTTCAGTTAATTGAACCTTTCCACCAAGTCCTGTGAGGTGCCTCTGTGTCAGTCTATTACAAAGATTAGACAGAGGCCACTACATTAACTGTAATAAACACAAATGAAGCAACACTGGGAGAGTGTGTAAGATTACTTTTGAGCTACTTACATTTTTTAGCTTTAAACAAGTTGTGTTGCACTTGTGGAAAAATATACACTTGGGAGTTGGAATGCATTTAAAAGTTTTTTACACTGTGGTGCGCTGATGGATGTTTGCTAAACATTTGCAGACAAGCTCATTCAGGACATGAAACCTTTTTCAGCATCTTTGTCACTATAAAAAGACGAGTAACTAACTCTAGACTTTCAGTTTTGTAGGGAAGCAGCGATAGGAAATATGGGGATGCTAAATTCTTGCTCCTCTTTTTCTCTTTCTCTCTCTCTCTCTCTCTCTCTCTCTCTCTTTCTCTCTCTCTCTCT
>JBBPCY010000130.1:10677626-10693842 GCA_037974405.1 Brachyalestes nurse
CTCACAGCGAATCACTTCAAGTTTACAAACATGTATGTTTGTAAACTTGTGGGAGGGCTCTTTGAAACCCTCAGCTATTGGTTAAAGAAACGAAACTGACGAAAAGAAAATCCTCCTTTTACGGCGAAAAACGTATGTTTCTGACTGGGAACTGTATATGGGAAGGAGTTATACGGGAAGGGGTGTGTCGCGATTCACCCTCCTCACACGCCACACGGGTTCGTGGAACTGAGTGTCGCGAATTTGGTTTTGTATCTTTTATCGTTACAGCCCTAGTCTTTTTTAAAATGATGTGTTCAGTCATTAATTTTTTTAATTGTAAAATTATGCTTTTAGTGATAGTTTTTTTGTACTAAAGCATTTTTAGTAATGTTCATTTTAAAAATATCAAAGAATGATTTGTCTTTTTTTTAGCCGGCATGGGAAAACCACTAATTGGGTAGCGTTTGTTTCATTGTGTCCTTAAACCAGGTCACAATAACACCTCGAATGCTGCTGTCTCACTTGAGTGGCATCCGTCACTATGAAAAAGACCCCAAAAAGGTGAGAGAAGAGAAGGAGAAAGCAAAGCGTCTTCTGAAGCCTCCTGAGATGAAAGAGGAGAGGGGTACTGCTGAGAACAAAGAAAAATCCAAAGTAGAGGAGAACAGTACTAAGAGCAAAGATTCCAAACCAGGCCGGCGGAAGAAAGAGTTTGAGCAAGAAGAGTACTACCTCAAAAACAACTTTGAGAGTGTGACCCAGGCTCTGGACCTGTTCAAGGATGATCCACTTATTTTCAAACCTGGTAAGCCTTTAAGCAGAGTTTCATTAATCACATATGAAATTATGCATTTGCTTCCTGCACATAGTTATCAGGAACCATTAATCCATTACAGATTAATTTCATTAAGTAGTATGTGTCACAGGCATTCCTAATAACAGCCAGTCCTTGAAGGTCCCCATTGAGTGTTTTATTTAAGTGTTTGGACAAATTATAGCTATTAAGCAGCACGATGAATCATAGGCAATTGCACTGTGTATGCTGCTACAGCATACTGAAATACTAATAGCTATTAACCCCGATTAATGATACGTGCATAATCATCACATATACAATTTTTGTCCCAGTTGTGTGCCCTTGCCTCAGACTATAGTGATTTTTGTAGCTTTCATTTTATCGGAATTGTAATTGTTTGACAAGCGCAGTCCCTGAAGTGAGATGAGTTGATGGATGTCTTTGTTAGAAAAGGTGCTTGTTAGAGTTTATCTTTCTTGTTAGATTAAAGCCTTTTTCTTTATGCTCTTGTGGAACTGTATTGTGTTGTGATATGTCTCTATTGTAGAAATAGAGATGTATCCCAACACAATACAGTTACACAAGAATACAAAACTATTCAAATTAACCTTGGAAATGGAAAGCATGTAAAGCAGTTCAAGTCTGGATTTAGCTTGTGCAAGTCCTAGCTGGAGGCGTGCAGCAGCATATGGCTGTGCTGTTGTCTACAGGTACAACATTCCTGTACTCCACACATGCCTTCACTCTGTTGAGTGCTGTACTGGAGAGGGCAGCATGCCACCGTTTTCTGGACATCATGCAGAAGATGTTCCGTGAACTTGGCATGCTCAACACTGTGCCGGACGAGAACGACCCCATTATATACAACCGCTCCAGGTAATCTGGGGCTTCTTCCTCTTCCTCCACTATTGTTTACTGGTAGTATTAAGTTTCTTTTAAGATGAACAACTGTTCTCCATACCATGGTTGCCTGGGGTGAGCATTGCCAATTATAATTTTAGTATTGCACACAAGTTTTTAGGGCAAAGTTTAAGGGTCAGTTGAAATGTAAGCACCGGTGGGTTCTGGCTTTTTTTTTTCTCCCATAACTAAATAGCTTGCATATTGATTTCATAGCAGTTACTCAATAATAAACCGTAAGATTGTTAATTAACTGAATAATAGGCCTGAAATTGAAGGGGTTCAGGATTTTATCTGGCGTAAGTGTTGAAAGTGGCCTCCTTTTGTTCACATGTGCTTGCTTTTTTTAGGTTTTATCATTTCAACAAAAAGGGTCGCATAATGAACTGCCCCTATGTGGACAACTCCTACAAGTGGGCTGGAGGTGGTTTTCTGTCCACAGCAAGTGATCTGCTGCGGTTTGGGAATGCTCTGCTCTACAGCTTTCAGATAGCAGACCTGAAGGACACAACCGGCCTCCTTCCAGGCTTTCTCAAACCCCAAACAGCCAAAGCCATATGGGCTCCAGTGGATAAGACCGAGGCCTCATGGGATAAGGATGGACAGTATGCGCAGGGGTGGCTGGTTGTGGAGAAGCAGCAGAAGTACGGGCAGTGCCGCGTCCGCAGGCATTACGTCTCACACACTGGAGGCGCAGTGGGAGCAAGTAGCGTGTTGTTGGTGTTGCCCAGTGAGACTTTACAGGCAACAGGAGAGAGAGTGACTCCTCCACAGGGAGTAGTGGTTGTCATTATCACTAATATGCAGTCTGTAGGACTCAATACTACAGCTCTGAAGATTGCCCATGAGTTTGAGAAGGCCAGGGACAGGTAAAGTGACATCAGGATTTGGGTATTTTGTATTAGAACTATTCCATGTTTACTGAATTGCCCTGTGCACTTTACAGTGCTGAAATATGAATGTCAGCAGGACACTCTTGTGCCATTTATTTGTATTTAAAATTTTTTGTTAACTTGGTTGACTTTTATATGTCACGTGAGTGGTATATTTAATAAATAAATAATTATCGACATTTCTGCCTCACTCTATTTCATTTATTTGTGGGATTATTGATTGTTGGCTGAAATTAAAAAAAGTTATAACTTAGTGTTCATCCCATAGATTACAGTACTCTGAAGGTGAAAAGAAGAGGCCGTTTTTGAACTAAAGTGGAGTGTGTAGTCTTTTCCACTAGATGGAGACTCCAGGTTTCTGTTCTAGGTCCCTTCTCTGAAAACACAAAGTGTAATGATTCCTGGGAGCAATGAATCTATTTGAGAATTGTATTTATCTCAGCAAAGCCAGCCTGTATAGTATCTAAAATATATAAACCTAGCTCTATACAATAAAAATATTTTAAATGCATAAAATATCTTCAAATCATACAGAAAATGTTTCACTGGGGTAGTCGAAAAAGCTGGAAATCTGATTGTAGTGGACAGGCTTTAGCTAATTATCACATTAAAGTACTGTGAAACAGGGCCTCTCCCAGGGCCAATTTCTATTATGATTTTAATACGCATCCAGAGGGATTTACACTTGTGAATTACAGGGTAAAGATTTCAGTAAACTAATTGGGGTATGATACATGCTTGTACTGCTCTAAGGCACATTGGTCATA
Organism: Brachyalestes nurse; assembly: GCA_037974405.1. Classification (NCBI taxonomy): domain Eukaryota; kingdom Metazoa; phylum Chordata; class Actinopteri; order Characiformes; family Alestidae; genus Brachyalestes; species Brachyalestes nurse. The sequence continues at coordinate 10,680,965 of JBBPCY010000130.1, forward strand.
ATAGGTATCATTTTACCACTGTTATTTAATTTGGGTGTATTAGGACAACCTATTATCGAACTATTGCAATAGCTATTCTCTAATTCATCGATTAATATGCATTATATGTTCATGATGCTGACAGAACTGAAACAGTGAACAGACTACACATGTGTGGATTAATACTGTTAGACTTTATTTTATTCAAATGATAACAAAAAGTGTAGTTTTTACAAAACATTGGATTCACAGGGTGTTTCATAAGTGGTTTAATATCCTAACATTTGTTCATGTATTGAAGGGTCTGGGGATCTTAATATCGCTGTCAGAATACTCCTGAATCAGGCTAAAAAAATGTCATTATACTGTTGGATGTTCAGTTAAAGTAGTCTTACAACGATTAATAAATGTGTGCGAAATGTTAGAATCTCAGCAGTAAGTGTGGCATCAGTTAGGGTCCTCTAAGACACAACAGTCATTGCTGCTCTTCTGCGCTGCTGTTTTTTTTTTGTTGTTTTTCTTTTTTCAATTCTGGCAGTGGGTCACATGTAGACTGGTAATTTATTTGAAATGTATTACGTTAACATACAACTTGTCTGTAGAATATAAAACCTAGACCTGAGTGTCTTCTGCCACTTATGTTATATTTAATTTAAATTTCAAATATCTTTCATCCTAAAGATAGTTGAAAAAAAAACTATGTACATGTTTTAAATTAAATATTAAGAAAGATAGAATACAGAGAAAGAAAATGAGTGACTGTCAGAGTCATTGTGCATTAATCAATGCCTCCACCAGAGGGTGCTTTTTCAGAAAAACACATTCACTTAAGCATGCCAATAAATCATATTACTACAAACTGAGACCAGTATTGTTTTTTTTTTCCCTATAAAGCTCAGTGCTGCTCATGGCAAATCCTTTGGACCTCTGGACTTCACTTTCCAATACTGTTCTCCATTTTTGGACTGCGTTTTCTCATTTTGGGCTGCTTTCCTTTTCATTCTGGAAAAAATAACAGAACAGATATGTGAATACCCGAATTAACCGTGTTTGTCGTTAATAATCCTGTAATCTTATAATAATTTGTCATTACTTTGAACTGTAACTATAAAACTAAGTTATGTAGTTATTGTGAGAGTGAGGAATTAAAGTGCTTTGACCCATGCGCTCTAACCCCTCAATACTTATTACATATTAAGGCTTATTATTAAGTAATGACTAGAGAAACAATGCCATGTTATTTCTAAATTCTAGGTGTTTGAAATGAAAGCCTGGATTTGTTGGCAAGTCCTAGTCTTTGAAGGGATTAAGGATTTAATTTAGGGGTGTCCTTTTAAGAGCGATATATTTAGAAAGGTCATAGGTGCATTGTTGACAAGGTCAACAAATCCAAAATGTTTTTTTTTTTCTGACTCACTTGCAGATGTAGTAGATGATAACAGCCAGCATCACCAGGATGAGGATGAGGATGATGATCACTGCAGCGATCATGCCTTTTTCCTCACTGTTGTTCGAAAAGCTAAGGAGCTGGAACTGCTCACATCTGCTACCTTTATAGTTTTCTCCACACCTGTGAGCAGAGGAGAGTTCACTGATCCATACAGTGCGAGTGTAAAAATGTAAAAATAGCCTAGTAACCCAAGAAAACAACTTGACTTTAAGTATGAAAGATCAAGAAACAAGAATACTAAGTGCTGAGTTCCCTCTAGAATGGCATTGGAACATCTTATTACAGCCTGCATTTGTCAGCATAGGAGCTGTAGATTTTTAGGCTTTCTCCTGGAGATACACCTTCCTAAAGAGTTCACTTCTAACAATGCTAATATGTGGCCCATTTATATCATCAGTCCACACATGAATCACATGTGTTAGATTTGCACTGGAGCTGAAATCTGCTGTATTTTAGATCTTCAGGGTTTGTTGACCACTGGTCTAAAAGTAAAATGCTTGACTGTAAGAAGTCTGAGCTGCAGCAAAATAGTCCAGGTGTCATTTTAATATCTGACTGAAATAAATGTATGTCATTTACACTGTCACAATTACTCGTTTAAAAACGTATTACTTGATTACTTCAAATCTGCATCCTTAATGAAGCGGCTTAGTGATCAAATTACAATTTGAATCATAAACAGTGTATCTTCAGGTCATTTTAAAGCCGAGCTCAAACTGAATATTCTGCTTAGTAAATTCTAAAATAAAATGAAATGTTGATTGGTGGCCTAGTGGTTAGGGAGCCCCTGTGATCAGACGGTTGTGGGTTCGAATTCCAGGACTGCTAATGGCACCACTGAGGTACGCCTGAGCAAAGTACTGTCCCCACACACTGCTCCCTGGGCGCCTCTTGTTGGTGGCACCCCACTGCTTCACTTGGTGAATAGGTTAAATGGGTTTAATGCAGAGAAAGAATTTCACATTGTTTACATTGTGTGCTGTGCTCTGGTGTGTTCACGCATGTCTATAATGGGCCACTTTACTTTAAAAACTGCACGTTTATGACCTTTTCTGTCTTTGTCCTGATTAAAAACACTGATTACTCAGTCTGATTACTAATATAAGTGAAATAAGTGACGGCTCTGGTTAGAAATATAGGCATTTGACTGTATGTTTGTTTATAAATGATTAGCATCTATATTAGATATATAGGATCAGCTGTACTTTGGCCTCATTGAACTTTTGTTCATTGCAGTTGAGCAGCAGAATGTACACTCCTTCATAAAAACTTAAAGCACACTAACAGAGCTCATTAAGTTCAGAGAACTGTCAGTCTATTATTGTCTTGTTTTAAGTTGTTCCAAAAATGTCTTGCATTTTCAATGAGACAAGGCAAAAATATTTGCTCGGAGCTGCACCCAGCTCTACTTTTCTATTTGCAGTGTCTCTAAAGCTATTACTGTCATTCTTTCAGCCAAATTACAGAAAAGCCTGTTACAAAGTATTCAGACACTTACACACAGGTGGGTGTGGACACAGAAGGAATTTTAAAGCACTTTCCTCCGTTCATGCAATAGGACACCTCTGACCCAATGCAAGGGTCACCATGTTCTAAAAGAGACGATGACAAAAGAGCACATTATCTGTCTGCCTGTCTCTCTTTCTGTATTTACAGTACTGTCATGTTTTTTTTCTGATAACAATTATCTTACACCACATCTGAAAAGATGATGTAATCCATTAGGCTGTATTCAAAAGGCTGCTAAATAACATTGCTTAACCGTCATTTATAAATATTTAGGTTAGAGGACAGTGAAGCCTATGAGGTATTGTTCTGTATTTTTACCTGCCATCATGAGAACTGCTTGAGAATGCCTCGTCAGCAAAATGTTTTCTTCTTTTCACGTTATTATCCTTTGCTTCTACCTGACAACAAAGCAGATATTAAGTTCACATTAGTCCAGCACTCAGGTTATCATTTTTTTAACCCCTTTGGAAAATGCCATAGAGCCTTTATCGTGTGTGAACAATTCGCAAAGAAAGGACAGATGGAATGTGTAGAATACGCAGCAGAGCTGGGCCACTGAGTACTGCCAGGCTATTTTCTCAGCATTTGAGCTAGGGCTCTTAGTTCCAGTTGAAGGTAACATTAATGTTACTCTATAAAAGACATTTTGGACAGTGATGTGCTTCAGTTATAGGCGAGAGTTTGTGAAAGGTTCTTTCCCCTGTCCAGAAAGATGATGCTCCTTTGATCAGTTCAGTGTGGAGGAACTCCAGTGGCCTGAACAGAACCCTGACCTCAACCTAGATGAACACATTTGGGATGAACTGAAACATCAGCTGTGAGCCAGGGGTTCTGATCCAATATCAGTGCCTGACCCTAGAAATGCTCCTTTCACTGAATGGCACACATTTCCACAGAAACACTGTAATAGCCTTAATGGATGCTACTCCATATTAAAGTCCATGGTTTTAAAGGTGTCTGTGTGAGACTGGTTCATCTGAAATGATGCAACAGGGGGACACTTAAACCGAAGAGCAAAATCACCAGAACTCATTTCCAGCTCTCCAGTAATTGAATGTGGAACAGCAGGTGAAAAGTTGGCACACACAAACGTTGAAATGTGATCCCTGTTTATGGAAGAGTGGACTAAAGAGAGACTAAAGAGCCGAATTTCAGGAAACTGGGTGCAATTCTGAAAACTGATGTCAAGGCAAAAAAATGTAACCATGTGTAAGAAAAAAAATGGGTGCTTCTAATATTTCCTGTGAGCTTATATATAAACAATGATTTCTAAAATCAGTATCATGACTCAAGGGTTTCATTATAAGTGAGCTATTTTCCAAAACTCACCAAGCAAAAGCTTAAAATAATTCATTATGGAAATTCCTAAAATTTTGGACTTCAACTCAGCAGTAAGTGTCTTTTGCGATGATAACAGATTGTTAGATTCGAATATTGTTAACTATATTTAATATAAATAATTATATAAACCACAGCAGGATTTGCTGTTGCTTTGGTTTTTAAAGGTAATAATCTGTTGGTTAGAAGGATACAGTTATGGAATACAGGTTTGGTTCGTAACATCTCTGTAAACTCCAGGCATTGCGTGGTATTGTTTAATTCTATCAGCAGCACCTGATTTGATTTAATGGATTGATCAGGTAAATCAGGTATTAGATAGTAGCTATAAATAAGTGACATCAAAGAAAGGTTTGAGAATGGTTTAGCTAACAAAAAAAAAAGAGTTTGTGTTGTATGGTAACGGTGGTAAAATAATAATCCTATTCACTCTATTGAAGGAAATAGGAAACTGACAATTACTTACCAGAACAGAGCGGTTTCCAGGTAAGCTGTCTCTGCGTGTCCAGGTGAGCTACTCTGACTTATGAAAGAAAGTCCTTGTGGTCCCTAGAGTCATGCTGGCATGCCAGAAATGTTGTGATTGCTGTTTGTCCACATTGTAAAAGGCACAATTAACTCATTGACTACCACAGAGGAAACATGGTGTAATTGAAAGGAGGCACTAGCTTATTACCTCATTACATGAGTTCATAAACTCACCACACTGATCTAAATGTCTCTTTTCCAAATGTACCCCTTTACACTTTTATTATTTTAGTTACATTTATTACATACAGGTATTGAGTCATGAATCTCTTCTCTGATTGTGTGATGATAGATGTAAGGTCTGGTGTGAAAGTCTATACTTCAGGATCTTTATAGGCCAATGGCATCTGGTGACAGGCTCAGTTATGTCTGCTATTTATAAAAGGAAGTCCGGTGAACATCACAGGCATCTTTGGCATTGTGGGAACTTCGTTAACTCTTAGTGTTCTGTTTACATTCCTTCTGACACCAGGGACTGGGTGTGTGTGTTTACTACAGGATAACAGTTCTAGAGATAACTTTTCTACAGAAAAAACATTACATTCTACGAAATGTGTATGAACCAAGCACACTAATGCCAGACTAAAGTGAACACGAAGAGTCAGCATCTCAATGCTGGGCCTCTAGCAATTCTGAAAAAGTCATGCACTGAATTAATTTTATTCAAATGTGTTCATTTCCACAGTAATTAACTATATTACATAGACAGATCATATTCCTCAATCTCCTTCATTTTCACACGTTGAAATGGCTGTTTTTCATGTGCAGTTTCCTTACATGCAACACACTCTTTAACTCTATTCATAACATTATGCTCAATATTCTGCTGCCCAGTGTGGTGTAGCCTTGCTCGCCAAATGTTTACATATGTGCAGTTTAAAAAGCTGCTTTGAATTACTGCTTTGAACTGCAACTGGAGTGTGTATTTTTTAGACTATCTTGAGTCGTATACCTAATGTCCACACTGTAGACAGGTTTTGTTATTGTGTAGTGATATTGTTATGTAGTGTTGTTTCATCTCACTACGTGTTTGTTGTACACAGTTTACGGTTGTTGGTGACTGTAAAGTGAATCTTGAACACACTTCACTTTCTCTCGGCAGTAATAATATACTGCTGTAGTATACTCCTGTGGAAAGGCCCCTCAGTCTTTTCCACAAAAGGCAGATGTAGTGGCAGCCTTTCATTCATTCCAATCAAAAGTCTGCAGATACTGATTAATTGAATAAATGGAATCAGGTGTGCTCCTGCTCAGTTGCAGAGAAAACCTGCAGCTACATCAGCTCTTTGTGAATACAATTGGGCAACCCTGTCTCACTGGGCCATAGAGACAGAACATTAACGTGGAAAAAAGCATCCCCTCAGCCTTATCAGCTCTTACAAATTCTCTCTCTGAAAGAGATGCTGGAATGTTGTAGGCGTGAACTATTTACAGATGCACGTGTAGATGTCCCTGTATGTAGGTGCATTGAACAATATATAATGTAATTTTTCTCTGCCTGTGTATCCAACTACAGTACTGCATAAACATCTTAGGCACATGAGAAAACCCACTACATATTTACTAAGCATTTTACTACTGGACAGTAGTGTTAGGTAAGTGTTAAAACACTAATATTACAATAAATACAAATAACATTAATACAATAAACAGTGGTTTTATTTGTGACAAAATGTTTATTCAACCATTTCCAGACCTCTCCTCATGGAAGCCCAGTGCTACCAGCAAATACCTGGGATGGCTCTTTTCACTTCAGATTAAATTAGGTGTTTTGCTTATGGTATTTATAAATCCACACAATGACTGGAGGCTTAGAGCATCTGGAACCAAACCTGTGTTCTTCTAACCAACTGACAAAATTTGTTTGCATTTATTCTAATGTTTACTTGTGTTTTTGCTGGCAGAAAGAAACCCACTGCTGATATAAACTGCATAGGTATCTAAGGCTTTTTCACAGAACTGTATATGTAAAGGGGTCATTTGGCAGATGCACTTATCCAGAGCAACTTAGTTACAGGGACAGTCCTGTGGGTCCTCCTCAAGGACACAATGGTAGAAAGTGGGGGTTCGAACCTGCAACTTTGTGGTTATCAGGTACACAGGCAAATGTTTTACATGCTAGGCTACTACCACCCCATATATGGTAGTAAAGAATACTATATGTCTTGTCTGTCCACCAGCCTTTATTTTTGTCTGTCCATCATTTATTTATGTGAAACTAATGCATATAAATTCCAAGTGTTACTTTAGCCACTGTTTCCTACCATCCTATCTCCCTTTCAGCACTCATTTCAATGTTACACTGTTTCACCTTTTGTTTCTACCAGAAGAGAAGCCATTCCAGTCGTGGCCAGTCCTGGTTTCTGTTTTTAGGAGAATCTGTCCCCTGCTGCTGAGGTGAGATTCTGGTTATGACTGTGGGTTTTGGCAGGAAGAGCTCGTCCTAGATGAGCATCAAAATATGTAGGACAGGACACAAAATACCAGCAACACACCCTTTTATTTTTAAACATGAACATGAATACACATTTTGCTGGAGACCCAGCATCTGCTTAGGTTTTACTGTCACGAAAGCACATCTAACATGGGGGGGGGCTGGAAAATTGTTACGGTCTATTTATATCTCCAACACGCACATGCACTCACTCACTCTACCACACATACACATACACACACAACGACCCATTAGTCATTTGTTCATAATTCTAGAGGCATTTCTGCATGTAGGCTGGCTCAATGTCACCCGTGGCGTGGAAGGAAGCTGAGCTTCAAAAACCGTGGGCTGGCAGAGCTTCACGTGAGTGATTGATGCGTCCTTTACCCATCGAGTAGTAAGGCTCGTTGAGTGACAGGCGATTAGACCAATTGACAACGAGAGAAGGACGTGGTTACGCCCCAGTGGAAGTCAGCACGGGGGGAGGGGTCGGTACAGGGGGGGCAGAACTGACCGTGGATGGCCAGGTAGGCTGTTTGCGTTCCGCTCGATGGTGAGGTGGTCTGATAGATGGGCCTTGTGGCGGCGATCCGGAGGACACGGCTCATCGGACAGGCAGGGGGCACCGGGCGCGCGTAACCCACCCTGACGTAGTAGGGGGCTTCGACGCTCGCACGTGCACGGTTCGATCCGGGTCTGCGTGTGTTTTGGAGCAGGGTGAGGGAGGATGGACGCACGGTGATTTCAGCACCTGGACTCCAGGCAGGGCGCATGGGGGCTGTGGCGTGACGGCAGCGCCAGGGGAAGCCCCCCTCAGTGAGAGCGAGCCGTGTGCACAGTACCAGTGCCCTCCTCCAGCCTCAGCATCAGCCTCAGCCTCATCCTCATCCTCAGTTTCAGCCATGCTCCTCTCTGCCCGGCTCCCCCACGAACGATGACCGAGCCGCTTCTTCATCGCGCCCCTTTCAGCCAGAGGAAGAGGAGGAGGCAGCAGAACGGATGCTTGGAGCAGCCTAGGCTTGCAGCCCTGAGCTCATCAGCTAGGGAGGCATCACCACCACCACCACCATCATCATCATCATCATTACCATCATCATCATCACCATCCTCATCACGAGGGCAAGGGAGACAGGATTAAACTTCCAACAATGTAACCACCCCTTCCCCTACACAAAAAACATACAAGAGGTAGGTTCGTGTCTTTTCTGTTGTTTTTTTTTAAATTTGTATTATTAAGTAAGCATGCTTGCCCCCAGCTCGTGAGAAAAATACTCCTCCTCCTCAAATCCCTCCCCCTCTTATTTATTTATTTATTTTTACCAATTATTGCTCTGATCAGTGCATCTTGTTTCTGCGATTGCATCGTGGATTCATCTCTTTTTCTTTCTCCCACGCTGAGAGGAAACCTTGGCCTTTTCTAGCGACGTGTCCTGTTGTTAGTGGATACTGCTTTTAATCAGAGGACAGACTTCCACCGGTAGATCTTCCAGTCCCTCGTAAAAGCCACATTAATTCATAACGTGCCTTCCATTTTTTAGGAGAGCACATCTGGACTTGCATCTGGATCAGCCAGTCTCTGGCGATTTTTTTTAGGAGATTCCTAATCACCTGTCAGTGTGGAAAAGACTCTCGTTTGGAAAAGCTTGTCAAAACAGCAGCCTATAAAATGGTAGCATCGCCATATTTCTTCTAGAGTCACACTTCTTACTCCAGCATGTGTCTGTTTGCTTTCATTGGGGCCCAGGGCAGCGTGACAGTGTGTGTTCCAGTGACCAGCTGCTGAAGTTTCCGTGTGATGTAGAGGAGGGACCACTCAGGACACCAGTGCCCAGCAGCTCACAGCTGACAGTGTCTCCTCTTCTTCTCTCCATAGGAATGGCTGTGTTATTCTGATGTTTGGAACCAACCTTCACAGAATGGATTCTGATGTAAGTTTACTATTCTGAAAGTATTTCCAAGACCTTAGGCATGTGATGGATATGTTATAACAAACTCTTTAACTTTTAATGCAAGCTCTTGCGACTAAATCTGACTCATTTGATAATTAAATATTCACTTAGAGTGAGAGGTACTTTCAAATGGTGCAAAAAAAGACATCGCTTACATTACATTCATTCTGCAGACGCTTTTATCCAAAGTGACTTACAATATGAGGAAACATTCAAGTTTCAGGACAGAGTGAGAACCAGAGGAGAGTACTAACTGCTAGGAGATGCTAACAGAGTCCCTGTCATATCCACCATGTAACCCACTTAAGTACAGCAGCTACCTTTTACATTGGTCCTGATGAACACTCCAGTAGAAATGAGAAAAATATTTGGGAGCAAAATCTCATTACATTCGTTTTCATGACATTTTGAACATTTCTTTTCTGTTTTCTTGTGAAGCCATTTTGGAGACACATGGTTTTGTTAGGACAGCAGTGAAATATTCTGCGGTCTTTACTGTGGCTATGAGGTCTTACCAAGAAACAGAAATGTCGTAAATTTAGCTTCTTTCTGCTAAAGAAATTGCCATACCTTTCTATATCATCTGTTGTCATGCTTCTATCTTGGTGCCTTCAAAAATCATTTCAGTTAAATAAAGAGTAGAGACCAAGGAACTAATACATGAATATTTTCTTAAATTTCACACATCTTGTAATTTGTCTGCAGTGTGGTGAGAGATTTGTCCCATATGTCAGAGTGTTTTATTTTTGCCCCATTTTGCTGCATCTTTACACAACCACTATATAAAGACATTGGCTCAGTTCTTTCAGTCACCAGCCCCTAATTTTTGCTGTAACAGTTTTATGTTCTCACCACTTATGTCGTTACTCCAGTGTTAGATGACCTATGAATTGCACTGATGGAAGGTCATTTTCTAGGTCATTTATCCCCATGCTAGTTTTATCTCAGTGTCAGCCTGATGTGCTTAACTGGCGTGAGGCTGGGCTCTTTCTTGGACCTTTAGTGAACATAGGAGCACATAAATGATTGAAACAAGTAGTAAACGAGCTCTAGTGTCTGTCCCGCTTATTGATGTCCGTCCACACTGAAGTTTACAACTTCATTGCACCTTAAAAAAAGTGACTCCCCAGTGACTCAAGCTGTAGATAGTGCTTTGCTGTGCTGAAAATGTGCTGTTTATACAGTTATACGCACCCTGTTCTCTCAGGGCAGGACTGTGGTCAAATGTGGATGTAGCCCTGTGCACTCGGCAGGTGCTCACACATGCATATTATATTCTGCCCTGAAAGAGGAAAGTAGTACGAGAAATTCTCCACAGGCCAAGTTGGACCAAGCACAAAGAACATGACATTGTCTTCCTTTAGGATAAAACACAGATTTAAAGGCAAAGGCAGTGACCTTTGCATGAAGGTCCATTACATCACCTACAATAAGCCAGAATAAAAATGTGCATAGTGAGCGTCAGTCTAGGTTGATAAGAAAGAAGCCCTTTCTATACTTCCATTCTGCAGGTTATGAAGGTCTAGCTAGCTGTGGCTGTCAATACAAACCTTATCACTTCTAAAACTGTAACGTGGAAGGTTATTTTTAATGTTAATATAAAGAGTTTTATAAGAAATTCTTGATAATTTTAAACCATTTCATTGGACTGTTCATCATAAAATATTGCCATAGTGTAAAGGGTGGCATCTGTTTTCAAATAGGGGAGACAGAAAAAAAGAAATGAAATACATAAATAAAAAATAGACTGGAATAACTATTAGTAATTATAGTGATGGTTCAATTTCCCTTGACTGGTTTATTCATCGAAGACTGAAAATGTGAAAAAAACTGTTTGTCTCATGTGCTCTTCAAAGGTTTGGTATGAGTGAGACCGTCTCCATCCACAAGAACTAGGAGCTTGAATTTGGGAGATTTTATTGTGGAACTCTCCTGGTCTACAGCAGCTTTCACCATGAGCCACCCACAGTAAGTAGGCTACAGTATGCACCATCTACCTGATAGAAATATGTTGAGTAAGCAACCAAGAGCAAGTTACTATGAAGAAAGCAATTGTCTGCATTGCGCACTTAAAGAGTGTGTGTGTGTGCGTGTGTACGTGTGTGTTTGTGTGTGCGTGTGATGAAGGGAGGGAGTGGAATATGTGGAGCTGCTGCATTCGTGTCGCTGGCTGGAAGTTGTTGGGATTTTTAGATGAAAAGTCATATATTTAGCATGTTCCACAGTACTCAGCACCTTTGGTTGGGAATGACTGCATTGATTTGATTGCACCAAGGTGTGCTGCTTCAGAATGGCTCGTTGCTTGCTTTCGGTTTAAATGTAAATCATTCTAAATTGGACTGTTCATCTTGTATGAAGTACAGCATTACATGTCGTAAATTTTCTTATAAAATTTTGCACTGTCTTCCAACATTCGTAAAAATGCCAAAAGGGCCTTGTGAAAATATGCGTTATTAGCTAGGAGCACTGGGGACATATCCTATTTTGCCCTATTTGGACTCATCACTTATAAAACCTTATTCAGAAGAAATATTAAGAAAAAAAACAGAAACCTGTCTATAGATCATGCTGCCGAAGCATATATCTTGATAATGGTGACCTGACTAGCTTATCATACTAAGATGCAGTTTAAATGTATTTACTGTGAGATTGAGTTTATGAGGCTGAAAGAGTGCTTAATATCCCAGCATCATTAGCAACCGCACTCCTGCAGCCCGCACGCCCCGTCACACACTCTGTTCATATTTAAAATTCAATCTAGCGGCCACTAAAAGATGAGGAAAACAGTTTAGTTCCTCTGTCGTTATTCTTAGAATTAATGTTCTGAACTATGTTATTATGATTAACAGGCTTGCAGATGTGATGTTATCCAAATGAAGTTATTCTCATAATCAACTGTAGCAAATTAACATTAATTTCAGTGGACTCCCTGTCAGTTTAGTCAGTCAGGATAGCTAACTCTAGTCAGCTATCCGTGCAGTTACCATAATGAGACAGGTTAATGTCTTTGGTAATGGCTGTTGTTTTTCTTCACATTTGGGGCCTGAGGCAGGGTGGTGTATTTGTGAACAAATCTCAGATATTGAGTGGTAATTTAGATGGCCTGGTAGCAACTGTTTTATCTGTAACAGTAAGTAATGTTGGATCAGCATGATAGCAGGTACTTTGCTGTCTGTTTCAGGACTGGTTGTGACAAATAATGGGTTGTACTCCTCCTAGTGTAGCAATTTTTCGGCATTTAAAGTTTTGCCATGTTAGTTTTTGTTGTTATAGCTGAACCTGTGAAGCCCCCTAAGAGAGTTTTGTGTTCTCTTACGATAATTTTGCTTTACCCTAGATTTTTCATTTGGAGTAGTTGCACAGCAGTCCCTTTTCAGGTAAACATAGTTGCAATGTGTAATGTTAATAAAAACAAAATATTATCTCTTGCAATGATTTATTGATGTCCTATTAACAGTTTTATTATATACGTAGTTGTTCATGCCAGTTAATGAAGACAGAATCTGACATAATTTGATAGGCATTTTATCTTTTTTTTGGACAGGGGATATTTTTTTTTGTTTTTTTTAAATACATACAAACTAGGGCTGCACAATTATGGCCAAAATGATAGACACGATTATTTTTATCAATATTGAAATCACGATTATTAATCACAATTATTATTTTAGGTAAAACATTTTTATTGCAC
>JBBPCY010000130.1:10703231-10714697 GCA_037974405.1 Brachyalestes nurse
TGTGATTTACTCCAATGAGCAGAAAAACGGTCGGCGCTCAGTCCGCGCTCACCTGGAGCCACGAACGCCAGAAAAACACCTGATTCAGACGCCCGTGTGAACCAGGCCTAAGATGTGTTTGCAAGAGGAATGAAACAAAATAACACCTGGAAAGTTTCAGTGCTTGATATCCTCATTCCTAACGCGTTTTTTTAGAAATGGCAACATTCTACAGTGGTAAATGCTTTATTATCCCAACTTTGTTTGGAATGTGTTGCAGGCCCAAAATGCGGGAATGCATGTTTATTAACAAGGGAAATGAAGTCGATCAGACACAGCATGACGTATCTTGGGTTCATACTGTCTATAATGAAATAGTTCAACTTAGGAATAACTTTTAGTTCCATCTTCCATACTTTGAGTCACACATTCATTCAGCCATCCCTTTTTCTGAGCTGCTCATCTTAACCAGCACTGCAGGAGGTGCTGGAAACTGTCCCAGCGGTCACAGGGTGAAAGATGAAGAAACACACCGGACAGGTTGCCATTCTATTGCAGGGCAGATACACAAACACACATTTACATACACAGTCACACATAGGGCCAGTTTGCATGTCCAGTTCACCTGACTTGCAGGTCTTTGGACTCCCAGTGGAAACCAGACCTGGTGAGAACAAACAAACTCCACACAGAAATGACCCTCAACCACCCTGGACAAGAACCAACCAAGGACCTTCTTTCTGTGAAGCTACAGCACTAACCACTGTAAATACGATATTTTTTAAATTTCTTATATATTTTTAAGAGTTCCCCCAGCATTGCCTGGCCGTCAAGCCACCCGTGTGCATTTACCCACACGGTTGATTAGACAATTTTTCATCTTTTCAAGACATTTTAGCCTTTTTCGCTTCCAAACAAAACTGAACAATGAAATAGGACTATAATTAAAACAGTGGGATGTTTGTATTAAATAAAAAATGAACTAATAGTGTATTTTAGTTCCTGGGAATCATTAGACCTTCTCCGAAGGCCTCGAGGGCTCCAATGGTCTCTCCGCTGCCTGTTTTAGTTCTCAGCAGCGGTGAAAGGCAGGGGTGGACGGCGTCTGTGTACTCACCTTCCCTCCAAATGCCGACTCCCACTTTCCCCCAGAAAGGTGCGCTTGGGCAACAGCTGCTGAACATTAACCGGGAAAGACATGACTCTATCGAATGCTTTTGTTGGCCTCTGCGCAAAGAAAATAGCGAAAAAGAAAAGGCCTCTTGGTCTTAAGCAACAAGATAAGAATGCGGCTGAAATCGTAAACCGTTGCGGGGTTAGATGGTGCATGGCTAGCACATTTTAAATCTAATCCACCTGAACATTTTCATGTGTTCCTACAGGTTCGAGCTGGTGTAAAGCAGCAGGAGGGGAAAAAGGTCGACCCCCGACCTGCCAAACCATTTTAAAAGCTCTGGCAAAAACATATACATGTTATTTAGCCTTTCTATGGCTCTGTTTTGTTGCACGCCTCCACAGAATATCATTCAACAAATAGCACAGAGCATCAGAAAGACTGCGATGCTGCCAGCAGTTTGAGAGACTGTGTTATTGGTAAGGTTTGGAGGAGCAGAGCACATACAGAAGTAATTAAATACAGTATGCAGAGGCAGCACTTCCACAGGGCAACATAACACAAGACATACAAAGTTTACAGTCCACACTAGTTTAAAGCAGCATAATGATTTCAACCTCAGAATAATTACATAATGGATAAATTACATAAACAACCAATAATGGGATCCCATTCGCTTGCATTAATACTCATTGCCTAAATACTCTGTAAGGGTTCTGATACGTTTCCAAAAATATAAATGTATGATTAGAAAAGCATAATTAAAAAGTAGATCAGTCCATTGAATGTCCATATGCTTTGAAATGAGTCGTACGCAAACAGCTGTACAGCGGTCCATGTGCTAAAATACAAAGCAAAGCATTCAAACATACCAACATCTCACTTTCCCTCACAGTCTTTCAGACACAAAACACACACAAACAAACACATTCACTCCCTCTGAAGAAATTGGTCTCTGCTCAACCAGCCGAAGTACTTGGAAAGTGGTCAGTACTCCTTGGAATTTCTAACTACGCTGCAAAAATATCTTGGCATGTAACATTATTTTTAAAATCTGGTCGATATATGGAACATTTCTCCATCTGAGAATGCTGGAGGAATATTACGTCTATTTTTTTAAGGATTCTTACTGTTTTGAGTTACTTTTACAAGTAAAAAGGTATTTCTTTAAAATAACTTGCATTAAATAAGCGTTACATTTTTGCATTAAATTTTTGTTTCAGGTCCCGTACAACAGATTACAAAAGATTTTGTAATCTGTATATAAACAGTAATGAATATAATTAAATTTAGCTAGCAATTGTATTCACTACATAAACACCCAAAACCCCCCTAAACAGCAATGATAGATTTCATTTTATCAGAAAGAGACATTTTTGGTAAATAATGATCACAACAATATTTGTCATTTAAATTTCTATATATTACACACACACACACACACACACACACACACACATATAATAAAGTTGAAAGCCACTGTTCGACATCAATGAAAAAATAAAAGTGAAATAATTGTATACTATTCTGGCATCACCCTCATAATGAGAAATATTCAACATATTGACTACATTTATGGTTAATGAAAGACATCAGAACATCTCTACAGATTCAAAGAGTCCTTCTGCGTTTCATACTAAATTCAATGAATCCAGCCATTTGTTCACTTTTGGCATTAAACTGTTTAGAAAAACAACGGTTCTTTTAAAGCACCCATTCATATTCAAAAGTAAGACGTAGAAGCCTGGATCATACAGCAACCCAGAGAATGGAGATGTTGGTGCCTCCCTCATGTGTGATCTGATTGATGCGACCACGTACGCAGTCCAGCGTGACATAGATGGCGGTGCCATTCTGCACCTCAAAAGACGCCCTCACTCCAATACTGGCCCACTCGCTTCCCTCAGGCATGTGACCGCCGACCTGCTGCGCCAGAGGAGTCGGCCGTGCCTCTCCTTGGCCCTGACGGTGTAGCGTCAGCTTCACCACGCTGCAGGAGTGGATTAGCTTCACGTTCAGCGCCACATTGGCAGTACCGACCTCTCGGAACAGAAAGTTCCTCCTGGCATGTTGCTCTCCGGCGCCAGCCAGCTGAATGTGGTCGGCGTCCGGACCCACCTGCTGGAAGAACAGGGCTTTGTTCCTCACGGCGCCTGATGGCAGGCCCGTCCTGGACACGGTGGCCGTGAGAGAGGAGGAAATGCTGGCTGGGATCCACAAGAGACTCAGCATGCTAATCCCAGAACTGTCTCCAAAATAGCGTATGTTGCACTGGGACGGGGTGAAGATCTCAAAGTTCAGCCAGTCTCCCAAATCCACAGTTGTGGCGGCGGACAAAGTGATGGACGTGTCCCGATAGTTCACGCCAGACTTGAAGGAGCGCACAAGTTCCCGGTTGGTCCCGTTGGAATTGAGGTAGGCGACTAAGGAGAAGCCTTCTCGGACGCAGGTGTGGCCCATGGCGTAGAGCGCCTGCTGCAGGACAAACTTCACTACACCCCTCTCTGTGAAGCGAACGCCACGACTGTCGTGGGTCAGCGACACCATGTAGGGATCAGAGACGGCAGTGACGCGGAAGGCCGGCTGGTAGTTGCCCTGATAGTGAGCCACTGTGGACATCTGGGCCATCATGGCTACGGCACCGGTGTCATGGGACAACCAGAGCAGACTGAGGGCGGAGGTGCCGAGTTCATAGAGCTGCAGGTCTTTGCTCTGGTTGCAGTGCTGGTTGGGGCTCTTCAGCACCAGGGACAGCGTCTGATTAGGCTCCACCTCTACCACCGCGCTCACGGTGACACCCTGAAAGTGCTTCCTCTCTGGCTGCTCAACTCGCACGCCGCTCAGGTCAAGACCCTCCTCCTCGCTTCCGCTGAGTCGCATTCCTACCTGCAGGAAGTTCCGGCAGCTGTGCTTCAGGGCGAAGTTGTGGTCCATCCACAGCAGGCCATGCTGGAGCAAATTTAAGGAGCCATCACGGCTGACCAACAGATCGCTGCCCTCCTTTCCCCTGATGCTCAGGTAAAGTCCTGGGAACACAGTGCTGGTTTTCGACCGAGCCGTGGGCAGCGTTACTGAGGCGGACCAGGACTGAGACAGGGTTTCCTCCGAGACTACACCACAGACAGCATCGCTAGTGGCGGTGCACGGCGCAGCCACAGGCTCCCCATCACACTCTGAGCACGCCTGGCACTCCTGAAGCTCCTGGTTGTAGAAGTACTCATGACCACACAGGCCCGTAGAGATCTCTCTCTCGGACACACCCAGGCACCGGAAGCCACCTGTTCAGAAAAGTCAACGGTTGACATTAAATCAGTGGTTCATTGGTCCTGAATTACCCCTCTCTAACACATTTTAATATTTTAATTAGGCATGCACCGAAAATATTTTTTTGGACCGAAACCGAAAACCGTAAATGAGGAAACCCGAAAACCAAAATAAATTATTATTATTAAATTACTAAAAGAATAAATCTCTTACAAAACTATGAAAATATATTACTTGGCCCCATTCATGAATAGCCTAAAAGCAAGATAGCTGAAATACTATACAATTAAATATCTTCTCTCATAAAACTAGTGAATTCAAGTGTATTTTAATATTCTGAACAAAGTGCATTCAGAGCAAGTGCTTTTAAAAACTGTTGAAACATAAAACAACATTCTCTGTAGGCCAATATAACAAAATAGTGTATTAAAGCAAAGACTGGCACAGCCCATATATCACTGGAAAACTTTTTTGCCTTTTCAGAAACACAGACGGAGTGGGTGTGCTGGAAGGGTCTTGCCTCTTCTGTGCTTCATACTCTGCATGGCGATCGGGATGTTTTGATTTTATATGATAAATTAATCCCGACGTTGAGAAAGTCTTTGTGGATGCACCCACAGGGCAGACATGCTGACTCTAATCCAGTCTGGCGCGTGCAGTTGTTGATTGCGTCATCACTGTATCGGTTGCGTAAAAAAAATAATTGGGCCGAAACGGAAAATGCATTTTTTACCATTTTCGGCCGAACATTTTCTTTGACCGAATATTTGGTGCGTCCCTAATTTTAACTCTAAATGTTAGTTCTGATCAGGAACTCATTCAAAAGAATGTGTTATTTTTGTTATCAGAACACAAAAACCTATACATTTATTGTTTGTTGATTATGTAAAAAGCAGAGCCACCTCACTTGAGAAAGAGTCCACAATGCTAAGAAAGAGCACAGCCTTTGAGAAGAGCATGTGGGAATTAGTGATAAAGCATAGACAAACTTTGAGATGCTTGGCTCTCATCAGTGTTAGCATTTCAAAGACTGGATCAAGCCCAACACACAAACAGACACACTGCTTTATGGTGTCTCTCTCGATTTCATCCTCTATCATAAAAACAATGTGCATTGTTTAACCTGTACGTTTCTCTTTGTACGTGCTACACAATTTCCTTTTGTCCCTCCTTACTTTTAATCAATCCCCCCCTTGCTTTTTCTTACACAGTGGCATTATTGATGTCCTCACTTGAAGCAGGCTGGGATGAGTGCCAAGTAGCAGCTCCTGCTCGGCTCTGTTCTGTCCTTTCCTCTGTCCTTGATTGAGCCATTTTAAGGATCGCAAGTATTGATTTCATTTACGAGCGCAGTGCTGGGGTGTTTGACGGTTATTATGAGTGTTATTACGTTTTTGGAAGCTGTGAAGGTAAAGCCAGGTGTTCCAAGTCTTAGTGGTCACCTCCATTGGTATTTAGTCAACACAGGCATCTCGCCTGATTATTTTATTCCTTTTAAATTGCATAGTCCATATGTCATCAAGGATGTTCACAGAATAAAGGGCTATTTGTGGAGTTTGCAGCGATGTACATTCATTCCGCTGTTTGTGCTGAATTTGAAAAAGCAATTTCAGACTGCAAACGTGAGACGAATCCGCACACCTCATCCAATCAATCAAGGGCAAACTTGGCCAGGACAGAGCAGGAATTCAAACTTCTGTACAGTATGTGTGTTTTCCCTTCTGCTTCCCTTCTCATATTGTGTGTGTTTGTCTGTTCATTTGTTCGTTTGTTTTTAAAGATTTTTGGACCATATTGTAAATGGTTTAAATATGTTCAATAAAGGAAATGCTCTTTAAAATAATCTGAGTGGCAAACAATATTCCTTTGAGTGAAAACTAGCTGGCTCTATGTTGATTTGGTGTGTCTTGTCAAAGTAATATGTTTGTGGAGCAAATGTGATACATGGAATCACAAATTATAGAACCTACACGGTTTTCTTGCTTCTTTCTTTGAACATTGAGTGCTCCAAACAGATTTGGAACAGTTATCAGTGCTGAAGCAAAGATGTTTACTCGGAGAGATGTTTCATCCTTCTTTATCATTGTAGGTATTCCCACATTTTCACAGACACTGAGTCATCATAGCATTTCTTCACTCTTTTTTGTGGTGGCTCTAATTCTGCTCTGGGTCTGATCTCTTGCTTGGAGTCCTGTCAGCCTGTGAAGCATGTGAGTTGTTTCAGTAAATGGGATTGTACTCCTCTCCCTGTGTGATTCAGCTCCCTCTCCAGTCGCAGCTCTTTCTCGGTTTGTTTTCATCTCCCATGCTCCATGTACTGATGAAATAAGGTGCACCCTCCATCCCCGACCTCTATTGAGTCTGTATACACAATACACGCTGTAATTTCTTATCCACGCTGTGTGTGTTCCCTTAATATTTCAACCCAGCACGTATTCTCTCCATCTTGGCGACACTACTGTGTTGGGCTGAAGTGTGCGTTTTCCATTTACTGACCCCAGGACTGTTGTTTACCTGTTCATTTATATTTTCATATGTTTGTTTTGTGAAGGGATGCTGTCATTTGGGGAGCTAAACAACTTCAAAGCCTCTTGGTGATAATACACAGATGCAGTGCCGTTTTCAATCATACCATGCCAGTCTTCTGCAATCCAAAATCTTACGCTCAGTCTGCGGCCAGGATGATATTAAGCCAAAGAATTTCCTTTTTTCTCCTTCTTTTTAACCCTAGCTTGCTACACCACTGTATGAGCGTCTGAAGGCTCTTTAGGGAGATATATTAAACCCATTTAACTAGGCAGTAAGTAGGGCTGGGATAACACATTTGAAAAATAAATAAATCGGGACACATTTATCAATTAAAATATGTTACTGGTAATACAGTCTTGGAGTGTATTACAATCACATATGCAATACATCTATGCCTGCATTTATTTCTGCCAGTGCTGACACAAACCCATAGGTACTTTTGAAAAAAAAAAAAAGATGATAGATAGAGGCGATAAATAGTGGAGCTACTCCTTAGTCAACATAATGCCGCTCGTCACTCACACTAATGCAGTTAAGTAACCTGCATTAGCCACTGTATACATTCTTTAGTACTTTACATTCCAAAACCACATCACACCAGGACTGCCTGTACTCTGCATTAAGTGTTTCATATCAAAGCATGCCCACCTTTGTGTGAGGTTTTCAGTGCAGGAAAATCGCATCTGCTATTTTCATTAGTAAAAATCCTGTCAATGTAAGAAGTCCTTAACTGTAAACATCAAATGTAAAATTAAGAATGAAAATATTGTTAAGGATGATGTTTTCACTAACTGTTCTACTGAGTTAAACCAGGACAGTAGGGCTGCTATCAGTAAATAAAGTGGTCGCAGCCCTAGCATCACGTTTTTTTTTCCTTTGACAAACAAAGACATTATAGTGAAAATGTAATATACATGCAAATAAACATTAATGTAATAAACTGGAATTTTATTCCTATTTGTAACTGCTCTAGAGCTAACCTCAAGGCTAATCAGTCCTTCATTCTTTATTATATTTCCATTTGTTGATTGACTGATCATCATCTGAGTTTTAGTGACTTCAGAAAAAAATGCAGTAGGAGTTTGTTTATAATGTGTTGGCACCTGATAACGCAAATTTTCCATTGATATGCTTGTCATTCCGTGTTTTGTCTGCCAAGCTGTTGCCTGAAAATGGATCACGAAGAGAATATTTGAACCAAACCACTATTAATAGTAAGCTTTTCATCACATCACTCACTGTCCATGATGATTTATTGCTGAAACACCTGATATCTTTCATTTAATTGTGTACAAATTCATGCTACGGTCGGAGATGCATTAAGAAAAACCTTACAAGATACAGTATTTGGGGGCAAACAATATTTGCACTGTATCAATGTTTATTTGGATTTATAAGCATATTAGCATGTAAATAGATTCACAACCAAAATCATACTGAAAACCTTTTTTCTGAGACAGCCTAAGACTTTTACACTGTACTGTATATAGCACCAAGGCTGGTCGGATAGGTTTACTGAATAGTGAACCTAGTGCATCTCTCGTATTGCTCTTTTACAGCCTGGTCATTCTTTGGTGAATAATGTGGTAATTTGTTTATGGGTTTTTTGTAGTACCCTCTATATCCAATGCAGCAGTGTGTGAAGGATCAGCAGGCTTTTCCAGCAGGCAGTTGTGTGACTGACCCCCTGTGTGTGCAGGCCCTCTCAGCCGGCCGCGGCACCCGACCTGGAAGTGATCTCCCAGCAGGTGGAGGAGGAGGGCCAGTGTATGGCTCCGGTGCAGCTGGTCAGCTTCGCTTACAGAGATCTCCCTCTGGCCGCTCTCGACATCTCACTGGCAGGCTCTCAGCTCATCTCCAACCTGGATGAAGAAGACAATAGAGAAGGGTAAGAAAACACCTTCCAGGCATCACTTTGCTTTACGTCAGTCCTTGTAGACGAAAACATGCACACAGGCTCACACGCTCACACACAGAGGGAAAGTCTTCTGTGTACTGTTCCTAAAATGGTATGTAATGTTTTTGTTTTGATCTTTATGATATAGCTGTATGGAATGACAGCAACTCACCACTATTGAATAGCCTTTCTTAACCAGATGATGCAATGTCAGTATGACCTCATATGCTTACTGTGTGTAAACCTCTAGGAACATAAATTGGGAATTGTAAAGGTTTTACAGTGGGCAATTTCTAATGACCTGGGAAATTCAACTCAACAGTGTTAAATCAACACCTAGAAAGTTTTTGTTGATACCACTGTTAAAGGGGACCTATTATGCAAAACTCACTTTTTAAAAAAAAAACAAGTTATAATAAGGGCTGTACAAAACATGTTCATGAATTTCTTTGAACAAAATCACTCTCACATAAAGAGATATCACCAGGTTTATTCTTCACAGTTTAGGTCCCTTTTAAAACAAGCCGTTTAAGGGCTCTGTCCCTTTCATGCAAATAAGCTGTTGCTGGCCATGCCCCACCATCCCATGCTCCACCCACCCCTTACGGTGCCCGTAACAAAACGAAACTTAACTGCAATAGAAACACGAAAGTCATTATTTGAAAGTACTTACATCTCCCTCATCCGCTGACTTGTCACAGACAGCAGATACAGATCCTCCACGACGCATTTTGGCATGATCCAATGATCCGTTCCACCTTAAATACTTAAGCTGGAACTTTATAAGGTGGAATGAAACCAATTGTTGCTGGGATATGGCCATCGAAAATGAAATGGAACCATGCAGTTCTTCGGTTTTCTTTGACTGGGAGAAAGTGTAGGGATTTGTGCTGTTCTTTGCAGCACTTCATGTGTGACCTGCCTTTGCCTGTAGCCGTAGCACTCGGCTTACCTGTGCTCGTAAAACTAGCAGACAAAATGGCAGATCTTAAACTAATCTAGTAGGCGGGTTCTTGTCAGATAAGGGGCGGTCCTATGCAAATTGACACACTGGGCCCTTTTTCTAAACGGCTCATTTTAAAAGGGCCTGAAACTGTGAAGAATAAATCTGTTGATATCTCTTTATATGAAAGTGATTTTGTGCAAAGAACTTCATGAACATGTTTTGTATAGCCCATAGACCTATTATAACTAAAGTGAGTTTTGCATAATATGTCCCCTTTAATATGTTCCAGGAGCAAAAGGAGTGGATGGACATGAGCCAACATGCTGCATACAGTGGCAGCAAAGTAGCTGCAATTTTAATGACCCTGAAGAAAGCCACCCAACAGGTTTGTGTCTCTAGAATGCCACTCATGCCTCCAAGACAGGCAGGAGAACCATAAAAAAGAGAAGCTTACTTGACGTTTGCCCTAAAAAACTCAGGCTTTGATTCCTCATCTGAAGAAAGCCTGTCATTTCTGATCTACTTTGGTCTTGGTGATTAATACAATATAAAAAATGAAGCCAGTTGGACCAGAATAGTAATACAGCCTCGCTGAAAATGTGTGAAATAATGGTCCATAATCATTTGAGGAAAGCCTTGCATTGTTGATAAAGCTTAATACATGTCCAGAAACACGAACAAGAACTTGCTCCCACATGGTGTATATGCCTTGAAATGTCTCATACATTTTGCTGAATTATTTCTCTCCTCTGAATCTTCAACAAAAACACAAAAATGTGAAACAGCAAAACAGTTCATCTAATTTTTCTGTTTCTCTTCAGCTTTTATTTCTCCAATTTGTGTGTAGCCACTAGCTGGCATAGTCCAGGGTTTGGCATTTTTGGATGGTATGAAAGTGGCTTAGATAAATGTCACTTTTCTTTCTCTGTGTGGTGGTGGTTTATTGTTTATGTTGGGCTGACTGGACTCTTTCCTTTCTTGTGTTGGCGCGGGGAGCAGTGAGGCCCTAGCTTTCCTTGCTTCTGTCATTGGATAGATGCATTTGCGCGAGGATCCCGTTTCAGTCATCTCTCAGGAATGCTCCACTTACGCCATACAGCTGATTGGGCAATGGGGGGAAACACACACACACACATGCTGAACTGTGTGTAACACAAGTGTAGGGCCTGTTTGTCCAGTGCAAAGTCAACAGCGTGACTGCACACGAATAGAGCCTGACGTCATACCACTCACACGCGAACCCTCGCTCCCTCTTCCTGATACCTTTCCTTCTCTGAAGAAGACAAAGGGGAATGGCAGAGTCCTGGAGACAAGTGCCTTGATGAAAGCTATAATTCCCTATATTATTAATACTTCACCGAAGACTAGCATTCATAATTCTACAAAAAAAATAATAAAGCTTTATTCCAACAGCCTAAGTAATACAATTTTTTAGATGCCAAAATTGGCAAGCCTTTATTATGCTTGTTATAAAAAACCTGTTGAAATGCTTATAAGGGTTTAAGTCAGTTGTTATTATACCTTTACATAGATTTTAGTTTGGTTGCGCACAGCGGAAAAATGCGCAGTAACACGGTGAATGAGTGAGGGAGTTTTCCTTTACCTTTTTCTGTCGCTTAGGCAGCCGGAGAAGGATCAGCTCCAGCTGGATTCTGTTTTATGGATTCTGTTTCATGATGACTTCATGTTAACTTAAACTTTTGTTATACTGAAGCTTCAGCTATATAACACACATGA
>JBBPCY010000130.1:10714850-10726780 GCA_037974405.1 Brachyalestes nurse
GGGATTTGTGCTGTTCTTTGCAGCAACAACACAACACTTCATGAGTGACCTGCCTCTGCCTGTAGCCGTAGCGCTCTGCTTATCCGTGCTCGTAAAACTAGCAGACAAAATGGCGGATCTTCAACTAATCTAGTGGGTGGGGTGGGACGTCACACGGGGCCCTCCGTCTAAATGGCTCGTTTTAAAAGGGACCAAAAATGTGAAGAATAAACCTGGTGTTATCTCTTTATGTGAGAGTAATTTTGTTCAAAGAACTTCATGAACACGTTTTGTATAGCCCATAGATCTATTATAACTTTTTGCATAATATGTCACCTTTAAGTATATATGGATCCACTCTACAGAGAGTAAAACCTCTTTGCTGACAGTGCTGACAAATTTCAATGCTTTAGTACAATATAAAGTTAAAGGGAACGCTTGCAATGTACAAAATACAGTGTGCACAAACTGTTGTTCGTCAATAACACTTTGGAGCATTCAATACTCACAATGTTGTTGATACTCTAACACCAATACCAAACAGCCCTCAATTTTTATACTGTGAGGGTTTTACTTTGTAGATTGTTAAAAGGTCTCCTTTGTCCGACACATGGGGTGTGTGTCTATGTTGTGTCCTTTTATCCAAAATTAATCTTGCCCTGATGATTCTTTTTTGCCCTGATGATCAGGTTGTATGAGACATAGCATTCAGGACAATGAGAACCGACTGAGAACCGAACAATCCAAAAAATCAGGATAAGCAGCATACTTTGCAGCCCTTACACTGATCAGCGATACTGACTTTTACATGGTATTCCTGGAATTCACAGAATGCTTGGCAAGAGGTGAGCTTAAAAAAGGCAGTGCTGTGTAAATTGTTCTTTATTATATTTCTGATTGACAGATCATCATCTGAGTTTTAGTGACTTCAGAAAAAATGCAGTAGGAGTTTGTTTATAACATGCCAGCAGCTGATAACGCAAATATTCAATTGATATGCTTGTCATTCTGTGCTTTGTCTGCCAATCTGTTGCCTGAAAATGGACTACGAAGAGAATATATAAACTAAACCACTTATGATATTAAGCTTTTCATCACGACCCTCACTGTCCGTGATAATTTATAGCTGAAACACAGCTCCTGATATCTGTCAATTGCATGTTAGGACCATTACCATAATGGACTTAGAATAAGACCCAAACCATATCCTGTGCTGACACAGTCCATTTCTGTCTTCAGTCTCTCTTAAAGCCAGTTACAGCGAGTAATTATGCATGACGTTCTGTAGAATTACACATATGCACCTCTAACGTCTTAGCAGTGATGTGACACTTTCCCGTGACAATTAGCATGAAGGCTGTTCCATTTTTATCTTTTAGTCACTGGTGGATATGCTCTAGTGCTCATAGTTTTCCTTGGAATATACTGTGCTGTGTGACAGGGAAGCAATCAGCTCTCACAAATCCCCCTCAGAGGATTCATGAGAAAGTCTCAGAAAAAAACATTTTCTGCAGTACAATCTCTAAATATATAAAGCAAGTAAACCATTCTAATTAAATAAATGAAAATAAATGTCAGGTTATATTTTTTACAAAAACGAACGGAACGTTGTTTGATAATGAGAGTTTAAAGTTCACAGTCGTCTGTGTGGACTTTACATGCTTGTCCACATGCAAAAGAACATATAATGGTCATTTATCAAATAATATTAGTTTGATTGTAAATATCATGTATGTGAAACAGTTTCCAAGCACAAATCTAACCAGAATTACAGTCTTCGTAAAATACTGCCTGTTACTAGGCTTAGGTGCATGATACCGCTATAAATTCTAGAAAGATGTTAGCCAAAACTGGCCACTTTTATAGCCAGCAGTTGAGCTTTCAGTGTACAGCAGTCAGCTTTCACCTTGTAGCCCTCTGAAACGGACATGAAATGAGAGTTGGCCTGAATTTGAATGAATGTTAACTTACAGCATAATTTAGTATTTCTGCTGGAACCTCTTAGAATGTGCAAAACTATCAAAAACAAAAGCAAAGCACGTAAAGCAAACAAACAAATTGAAATTATGGGTAAATACCATGTATTCAAAGTCTAAAAATGCTATTCAGAATAGCCCTTACAAAGTAGATTTTTAATAGTATAATGAATCTTACATTAGAAGACTAGGATTAATAAAAAAGTAAGCTCTCGAATAATACCTCCAAAATCTATATGCAAAGCAAGATGTTCCAAACCATGCTCTTGTAAATGTGAGTGTTCTGAAGAATAAAATGTTATTTCTTCACCTAAGCCTGTGAGTGTTTAGCACCACGGTACCTGTGAAATGTTGAGTACAATATGTGTGTTTTAGTTCTGCATTGGGGGTGTTGTGTACTCTGTTGTTGGCACTTTTCATGCTGTCAGTGTGGATGGCCTGGGCCTGGCTGGAGTGGGTTTTGGGATGCTGGCGCCGGTCACTGCTGTCCCGTCTGGATAGAGTGTGACTCACGCCGGACGGGCGCTGTGCGATACTCTGCTCCATGCAGAGAAAGTAGACAAACACCATAAGCTTAATTATGGCAACCGTCAGAGCATGCACAGACCACGCCTGCATGGGTATTTGTGTGAAAGTGTGTGTGTGTGAGTGAGCAAAGGACAGATGGCCTATGCACACCCTAAGTGTGTGTGTGTGTGCGCGCGTACTTGTGTGTGTGTGTATGTGTGCGTGTATGTGTGTCCACATTTTCATGGCAAAAATGCCCTGACTTTGTAAAGAAAACCAAGAAGAACAGGGTAACCTGCGCCAAAAGGCTTGGTGAAATGTTTCATTTGCACATTTTTTAAACATAACAGGAGAAAAACATTGATATTTTTTACTGCTGAGGTTAGGTTTAGGCTTGGAATGGTTTATTTATGTATGGGTAATTACCAACATATAATGTATATAAAACTAATAAAATAATAGACACAATTAAATGTGATACTTTGTGGAGTTAATTATTGCATTCATCCTTTTTACTCAATGAAGATTTTAAAAGCAGTGCATATAAATCATATATAATAAGCATCAGAATTTGTGAATGTCAGTAACTCAAAACTATTTTACTGAATTTGAAAATAAAATCACATGACTTCCATGTAGAAAAAGTAATTTCCAATTATTCAGTAATGTCCTGTGTTTGTTGAGCGGGAGTGTCAACAGCGAAACATTTTGTTGACGGGGTCGGGTACACGAACAGGACACCATATTAAAAGGGGCCGATGCTTGAGCACCTGGAGCCTCCCTCTTCACATGCCTGTATAATTTGATGATCCACTTAATTACATACACCTGCCTTGAATCTATTCTCACTGTCCATTTTATTAGCTGCACTCACCATATAGTTCATAGTTACAGTCTGCAGTTCATATGTGTCCCGGCATCATTTGTTACACTCTTTTACCCAAATCCCCACAGGACCACCAGGAAGCAACTATTGTTTGGGTGGTGGATCATTCTCAGCACTGCAGTGACACAGGGATGTTAGTGGGTGTGTGTGTGTGTGTGTGTGTGTGTTTCTGTGCACTGGATCACTCACAGCAGTGCTGCCTGACTATTTAAACATTTAAGTGTCACTGCTGTCTGAGAAAAGTCCACCAACTAAAACTATCCAACCAACAGTGTCCTGTGGCCAGAGACACAAAAACTCTCTCTCACACACACATACATACCAACACACACACACACACACATACATACACACACACACACGACCCTGATGAATAGCTTTTTATGTATGATTTTCACATAATATTGTAGATGATGATTAATACATGACTTTTGTGCAGTACTATTTATAGCCGTACGTCCTGACATTGAATAAAAACAACTGTGTATGTGGTTTGTTTGCGGTGCCATACCCGCCTGAATATGAAGGTAAAACTCTCATATAATAAGGAATGTGGGGGACAGCAATGTTATGTTTAACATATCTGTTTAATTAGCTTTTAGTACTTTGGCTTTATGCTATACATTTAGTTTGAGTGCTGCGCTTACAGCAGTGTTCTTACAGGCCTCCAGTCGCATTGGAGGAATTGAAGCTGGATGCTAGGCCTATATATACATGCTGAACTTTGCAGATCAGAATTCTTGATTTTCAAGTCACGTTCATTCCAAGACGTGTTGGTTTCACAAGAGAAATGTGTGGGCTGATGTATTTTTGTTTCTTAATACCATTGCAAACAGTAAGAATGTACTAACGTCATGGTTCATGCATGGGTGTTTTTGTGACTCACATACACAGCATGAGTGGAATGATACCTGGGTTAGATTGGGATGTTTGCAGCTAATTGATAATCATGCAATGTGATGAGGTCTTATAAAAACAAGACTTTACTCTAAAATGTCTAATTTAGTTTTAACATAACAAGGCATTTTGAATTTATCGGTCTTCTTTTGATGTCTCTTGTTTTTGAAAGTTTTCTTTGTCCATTTGTGGTAACCTTAGGGTCCTACCATTTGACCTGCACATTGCGTGGGTACAGGTCAGCGTGAATCACTCTTGATCATCTTTGAGACTATGTACAATGCATGGAAGAAATAATGACTTCTGGGACAGATGATGTTTTGTTTTTTGCATAGCAACCCATATAAAAGTGAAAAAAAGGTTGTTTTCATTATTTTTAAAATGAAAGAAAAGGAGTTTTCCCTGTAGCCACTAAGTATGGCATTGTATACCGTCTTCCTCCTGTCATTCTTGGGCATTGAGCTTTTAATTGGTTTATCGATGAAGCAACATAATAACAACACAATATTTATTGCTGAGATTAGTGCAGGGTCATATATTGTGAGTTGCCCAGGCAGTACAGTCTGTTAGTTGCAGCTGATTTGCAGCTCAGTGTCGACCATAGTTCAATTCAAAGCTCTCTGCTCTATCTGACCAGAAGATATGCATAAACTATATCAGGGGTCCTTTGTATTTTTAGGAACAGCACATTGCATTTTGAAATACCTGTTTTTAATCTTCTACGGAAGATACCACTCCTGGTTCCATTTCATTTTTCATTTGTATTTCGTTTTATTTTCATGGAACAGATTACTTTTAGAACACAGGCACTGACAAAAATGGCATGAGCAGAATGTTTGGTATCACACAGACACTATATGTGGAAAATGCTTTCACGGAAGTTGTCCCGTATTTTAATGCCACAGACCTGTAGAATTCTTTTGCAGGCCAAGTTGTTCTTTCTTAATTAGACCAAGAACATGAATAAATGCAGAGAGTGTGTAGTTTGTTCAGTGGAATGATATGTTGTGCATTATTTAGATCTTTTAAATTCTTTATTGTTTAAACCACATGCTGCATCAGTTTGAGAGAGAGAGAGATGTCCCCACTGAAATGTACATTATAAATATTCGTTGTGCTCTCTGTGAGTCAAATCAGAGCTTATCTTGGAATGGTTATAGCCAAGGTTATAGTGATGGAACGTCTTGTACAGTTTACACAATTCTGGTGATAGAAATAAAAAGTTGTTTTTTTTTCTGTAGTGTTTGAGCCCTGAACCTCTACGTGTGAACTATCCATTAAATCTTACCTTTGCAAGGTGCCAGTTTGATGCTTTGAGCAACCCACGATACTCACTGATCCCGAGCCCTCAAAGAGCTCCACACATTCACATTGGCTCTTTACTGTGTTGCTATGAAACTGTGGAGCTCCACACACAGTGAGGAGCGGCGAGAGCACATTTGGTCTGGTGCTGTTGCCTAAAGTAGCCTGATGATCAGCACGAGTGGGTGGCGGTGTGGGAAGGTCGTTGTTTGTGTTATCTTTAGGGGGTACTTGCAGAGCCTGCAGATTCGGTGCAGGGGTAAGGCTAGCAGTGTGTGGGTTATTAATAGTCTGTTCTGGCAATGAGGCTGCCTGACTAGAACATGCTATGACAGCAGGATGTGTGCAATTGTCCAGCACTATCTGTGCCTTCTGCTACTTCTCTATGACCTGGCTGTTTTTGTGACCAATGGGTTGGCACATGCTATACATACTCCATCTGTATCCTACAGTAAATATTAAATGTTTTGTAAACATGAGCAGCACATTACAGTGTACATGCTCTGTACTTAATAATCCTATGCAGATTATTTTAAAATTATCATGTTATGTTTGATATCAGTGATTAGGTCTGTTTGTTACTGGTTGGCATTTGTTATTAAAGCTCACACATTTTTTTAGTGGCAATGCTCCCACTATACCTTTTAGTTGTTCCACAATCATTGTCAATATCTCCAAAATTAGCACATGAGACAGAACAGAATTGGGCTCGGATTGGCTGAAAGATAAGAATACAGCTATTACCAATCCTTACATCCCCAGTTTTATAGCAGGGACACCAACCTGGGCCTGCACATATAATTTTAGTATTATACTAGATTTTACTATTATATTTTACTATTAGATTTTAGTATTATATCTAGTATTATACTAATACATATATAACTTGGTGACTTACTTGTTGGAACACTATTCCCTTCCGATACAGTTCTGTTGGTTCTGTTCATCACTTGTTCAGCACTGGCATGAGTAGGTTATTAACCCCACTAACCTTGTGACTGAATACGAGCAGTAAGAGCAGTTCATTTTTCCATGGTCTCTATCATTGCTTTCATATCAAAACCATTTTCAACATTTGTTTGTCAGTCTTATAATATTAACTTTTTCATTCTGTTAACTTTCTCAGATGAATGGTTTAATGTGCTTCCTTTTGAGTTACCTCTCTTGCTTTAGATGACTTCTTGGCGTCTAAAGCAAGTTCATTCAACTCCCATGCCTCTTCAGGCCATTCAGTGTGGGTGACATTTTGGGCTAGGTGAGTGTTTGTTAATATTCACAGACATGCAAAGACTGAGATTGCCTTTTTAGCTGAGTGGGTGGGGGAAGTTCCCTGGCAAAGAAAGCAAAAAAACTCTTAATGGGAAACAGCTTGTCCACTGCTGGGCAGATGCAGGCCAGATCTATCTCCATTTTCTGTGAATTAAAAGCCAATTTCCCTCTCAAAGAGCACACCTGAATTCTAAGCTTCTTTTTGGCTCTGAACTCTGTGGCATACCACGTTTAGAAAGTGCTCTATGAGAAAGAGACAGAGAAGAGGTGGTGATTAAAGAAAAGGTAGTTGGATTAT
The DNA here is from genome assembly GCA_037974405.1 of Brachyalestes nurse. NCBI lineage: Eukaryota > Metazoa > Chordata > Actinopteri > Characiformes > Alestidae > Brachyalestes > Brachyalestes nurse. Next base: position 10,721,965 of record JBBPCY010000130.1, read on the forward strand.
GGAAATAGTTTGGTCAGTGGCAGCATCTTGTATCCAAACTCACCATAATTGCATAATGATAATTCAAACCTTAATCACTCTAAAGTATCTGACAGGATATCCTAGATCAGTGTAAACAGGTAGCTCCTGTTACAAAGCAGCTGAGCTGTGCTTTGCTACTTCCACCCTGAGTCCAGCAATTAATTGGTCTTGAATCAGAGCGGTCATCAGTCTACAGAGCATGCTTTCTCCTTGTTTATGGTAATTTAAGGAACTAAACTTTGAGTACATTTACTGCCTTCACATTCTTGTGGCACAAGCATGCTTTTCATTTTATGCTATAACCCTTCCATATTTTTGTCCCACTGATTCCCAAGGTATCTGTGAGATCAATGGTGTGTACTGGTGTTTCTAATGAGGAACCTCTCAAATGTAAAATTGATTAGCTGTGATAACAGCAGCAGAAGCACCATTCAGCATATATTTACTGCTTAGTTGGTTTTCTGTCTCTCAGTGTTTGCTGAAGTGTTGAGGTTTGTAAGTGGGTTATGATGCTGGGCCTGACGCTGCATTTGTCATTGTTTCTTCTCTTCTCTCCGTGACCTGCAACTTTAAAAATATGTGCTGAAGCAGCTGTTAGAAGGTGTCATCCTTTTTAAGATGAACAGAGATCAGTTTTTGGTGTCACCTGGATCTTGGAGCTTGTTTATTAAAAGTTTATATTACATGACCATGACATTGCTTCAACACTTTGTAACCCATGAAACGTTCAGCTGACTGGCCACTGGCATTAGTTGTACAGTGTATGACCAGATGCACATGAAAGAACATGGTGGACACTCTGTGGTGGACAATATCCACAAAGGAGATGCTGATGTTTAGCAGAGAACGATCTTAGTGTCCCCTCCTGAAATCAACCCGTGAGTTTTACTGCTCATGCACCAGTGTTCCACACTAATATTCGACATTACCTTGTGTTTGTTCTTGTATCTGACCACTCCATCTGAACTCAGAACAGCTAAATATCTCCTCATTAGTGACACAATGTTTGCCTCGATGCTGGTTTCACTCATCTGACTTTGGCTTATTCAGCAGGATGATTAGGTTGGTGAGGTGATAAATTGTTGATAACAATGGTTTTCAAAAGTGTGTAAGCAAAACAACAGCTTGGCAATGCTATTTGCTGGCATTGCTATTATTATTGCATGTGTTGTGCTCTTGAGTGTCCAGGACAGTACTTAGTCGGTTCGTTAGTTGGTGCCTCAGCTGTTCGGATGCAGCCTGAGTTTAGTGTGATTTAGTTACTGATTGACTGTCAGATGTATAAAGGTATAAATATAAAGCTCTAAATGTATAGATGGTGGCGTATCATCTGTAATGATGAGGTTTGAACTGTGCATTGCTGTTTAGTAATGAGTCAACATCATGAGCAACCTAGCGCTGAGCGCACAGTCTTGGAAGCCCCTGTGATCAGCATGGTAGTGCTGAAGATGTCAGGGAGACCATGAGCCATTTGCAGAGCGAGGTGTCCATGCCCAGCAGTCTCAGCTTTCCTATCAGATGCAAAGGAATGGTGGTGAGCTGTAGTATGTGTTCTCTGAGTCCTTTTTGTCCAGGTGGGTGAGGGATGAAGGCTGGTGGGCATGTCATCATTCACTGAATGGGCGGGACGATATGCAAACGACAGGGGGCGGGGGTAGTTGTGACTTTATGTGCCTCACGATGAGCTGCTTGAAGCGCCTCAAGCACAGTTACAAAGCTTTAATAGATTAACTAAAGAAGATTTTAAATCTCATAGCCTACATCCTTCAAGTAATTCCCCCAATTATCCAGAAATCAAATTAGATTACATCCTAATCTAATACTGATTAGATTTTAATTTACACAGCATTTATTATTAATTGCATGTTAAGAGATGGAACTGCACAGCTTTCCATGTGATCTATATCTGAGTAACATTTGCGTGCATGTGTGTCCATACACACAGCTAGAGCCAATTGCTTCCCAGACAACAGTCTATCATTTTCTTTCCACGCCTGCTGGGGTCAGATGGATAGTGTGAATTAGTCTTCCCTTCTACATGATGAAACCATAGTGCCTTGTTGTTATCAGTTCTCCACGAGCACATTAGAAGGGTTTGGCTGCACTTAATAAACATTTATTATTGCACTTAGAAATATCTTATATATGCACGCACTGTGATTTTTTAAGAGACCAGAATTTCATTTTAAACATTATCCTTATTGAGCCGCAGGGAGACTTAATATCTTTGCCAGGGCACTGATTGAAGGGCTGTGGGCCACAGCTGTGGATGGAACTAATGTGGCTCAACCAAATCCATTTTTCACAGACGTGGCATGATTGATTTTTTCCAATCAAAGGTAATGTGGCCACTGTGACACGTCTGATTAGTTTGGAGTTTTTCGAATGCAGACTTCATGCCAGGTGTAAATGTGAAATTGAGATCTCAGAGTCAAGAGTCCACACACAAGCTAGTTCAGGCCAGCTGAGGAAGCCAGCTCACACTGACTTCCTCAGCTAATATACTGATTAGCATTTGAGTTCATATCCAGACCGTACAGGTCCACAAATGTGATTCTATTGATCTAAAAATTCGGCCCTTATTCAGCTAAACTAGAAATCAGGAAGATTTAGGTGTTGCTGTTTAGCCATTCAAATCTTTTCTGATTGTTTTGAATTCAGATGTCATGTCAATATAGCGAATGTTGTTGTATATAGCAAGCGATAATTGTAACAGCATTGCCGGGTAACACATGATATGACCCATGCACGCACACACACACACACACACACACACACAAACACACACACACACACACACACACACCGTCTTTTCCACATTTTTCCGCCCCCATGGTGTTTTGGTGCTCTATTCTGCTCCTTCTCCTCAGTGTGAGTTTGACTGAGGGCCATGTATGACAGCAATTGCTCCTGGCTGCTATTGATTTCAGTTTCATGGTTTAATCCAACCTCCTCTGCTTGCCTGTCCTCAACCGTTCAATCCTTCCCCAGCAAATCAGTGTGTGCTGCCGCAGATGCTGATGTCTTTATAAACCTGTCCACACTGGCCCAGTCATTTCCTCCTGCCACTGATCCATAACATGCGACATCATAGTGTGAGGGAGAGTTTGTAAGTGTGCATGCATGTGTGTGCGTGGGTATTTTTATGTACTTCTTGTACATATTCAGGACAATCATTTTCAACTTTGTGGGATTACCCTAGAAAAACAGGGGTACCTACAAGATCGTCAAGGTCCCTGACATTGAGAAGTATTTTTCTTGATTGTGTTTTATTTTTTAAAACTAGAAAAGACATTTTAGTTAGCAAGGGTAAGGTAAAGGTTAAGTATATGGTTAGAAAATGTTTACTTTTGGGTAGCAAGGGTGGAAAAAGCACTGAAAAAGTAAGAGTACTATTAATGTAGGTACATTTTACTGTACAACAAATAAATGTATTAATAAACAAATAAAGTTTAATAAATTAAATCAAATAAATTAAACTGCTTTTGGATTGAATTAATTGATCTGTGGCATTGTTCTCTTGAGCTCATGCCATGTACGGTCAAAATTGATGTCGTGTTTTGCCCAATAAAAAACTTGACACTCACCAAGCACCAAAATTTATGGTTGTTCATCACACAGTGATTCTTCCAGTGTTGGTAGTAGGCCCCAATATCATCATTACAAAATTTGCAGTGTCTTTCAATTATCCTCTGGTTTATTTAATGGTTTTAGATAAACAGCGGATTCTTATCAAGACCTTCTTTTGAATTTGTGGCCTTTGTAAGAATGGGTTTGTCTGGCATTGGCTAATGCATCACTGTGAATTCTGTGATTGAGACATTATGTGAGGTAGCAAAAAGTGGCAACAACATCCTCACAACTTGAGCCAATGCCAGTCAATCAGTTAGTCAATCAGCTGTGTTATTAGGCACCAGTGTACTTACATTTTTTTTGGTGTTGCATGGATCATTTGTTTCTTTTGCACAGATCCCAGCATTCTATGCCAGACTGAAAATGTATTTTGTGATCTTCCCACATGGGGTTCCTAGAATATATGTGGATAGTTATTTTGATGCTGATGTTCTGTTTGTGCAGTCTATAATTAAGTGCAGTCTTTTCAATCTTTCTATTTCAGCAAACAAAGAATGGTAATTTTGCATAATACTGTCACTAACTGTGTGTAAATAGTCACTTTACTGTGTGTAGAGGTGAATTAAAGCTTCAACTAGGTTTCACTGTGAGCTACATAAAGCACAGATTACTGAATTCTGAAAGTTCAAGATTTTTCTTATCTATGCAGCATGAACACAATGTAAAAACACACAAACACAAAAAGTGTCAGCATGTTGCATAGATAAGTGTGAAAATGCTACACTTCAAAAAGTGTTTTTCACACTTATCCGTGCAACATTCTGATACACTGTGTTTCATGCTGTTTGTTCTGCAGACATGAGAAATCTTGTCCCTTCAGACTTTTTCAAAGTCACAAGTGCTTGTTGTTATGCTAACAGTTTCTTATTGTGGGTCACACTTGCGTCTGTCCCATTTTCACAACAAGGCCTGCTTGTATCCTCGGTTTGCTGAATGACTGCGACACCCTTACTTTAGCTGTCTGTGATGACTGGGGCCTAATGACTTCACTTTATATAGACTCATCCTCCAGGCCCCAGATGAGAGCATTCATCTAGGTGGCAGAGAGCCTGCTGTTTCCAGATCAGTGTGACCTGCCAAACTACCTCTCTCTCTCTCTCTCTCTCTCTCTCTCTCTCTCTCTCTCTCTTTCTCTCTCTCTCTCTTTCTCTCTCTCTCTCTC
>JBBPCY010000130.1:10726880-10751671 GCA_037974405.1 Brachyalestes nurse
AGGTGTCTCCAAACAAAATGGCGCCTCAGAATTTCTCCTCTCCTTCACCGCAAATGAATCGTGATACGAACCGAATCATGAGTCAAAAATCGCGAAACGAACCGAATCGTGGGTTTGGTGTGTCGTTACAGCCCTAATATATATCATCCCTTTATAGGGGAGATTATAGAAAAAGTAGTTTTTAATCAAATTTGTAACTATCTAGAAACAAAAGTTAAGGTACTAAATGATGTTCGCCTGAATACAGATGCAATAACTGTTACACGGTTCACCACGACATTCTGCTAGACAAACTTAAACTGGGTTGGGCTCTCAGGCACAACCCTTAGTTGGTTCAGGTCGGGTTATTTTGTCTTGACCGGAGAAAGCAGCCATGCCATATGGAGTCCCACAAGGGTCCATTCTAGGGCCTGTCCTGTTCAACCTGTACATGCTTTCTCTGGGTCAAGTTCTTAAAGAGAATGATGTGTTTCACCAAAACAGCACAGATGACACTCGAACCTATCTAGCTCTCTCACCAAGTTTGGTCCAATAGATTCACGGTGTCTGTGTCTCAATAAAGTACAATTTGTGTATTAACCTGACTTTTTTTCTTTTGACAGGGTGTGTTAAGGTGTGTGTCTTTGTTGGCAGTAACTTGGTTAAAAGCAGGTGTTGATCTTAGTGTAGCTAAGTTGACGACTTAAGCCCTGAGTCTCGTCGCTCTGGATAAGAGCGTCTGCTAAATGCTGTAAATTTTTGTGATCCCATTAAAGCTGTAACAAAGGCAGCATTTGACAAACAGGTAAAGTTAGAGACTGTGTGTCCAAACAAGACTTAGAGAAACATTCACGTCTTCATTTCCCCACAGGGTTGACTACTGTAAAGCTCTCCTCACTGGGACTCCCAAAAAGAATCGATTTCAATGCATTACTCATTGTTTACCCATGGTTTGGGTCGTAAATACATCTCTGATAATCTCTTTAAGCAATTTACTCCGGGATAAATAAAGTTTTCTGATTCCGATACGTCTGAAATATATACAGCGGTTAAAAACTTTTGAACACATCATCAATTTTCTAAGTAAACCTATTGCTAAAGGTGCTATTGACCCGAACAGATCCAGTTCCACGCATATAAAGAAACCAAACCATCAAAGTCTACAAACGAAGTTATGAGTAATAAAAAGGCATGGAAAGTTATGACACCAGCTGAAATCTATCAGCAATCCTGTGAGTGCAAATTAATGAGCTGGTTCAGTCCCAACTGATGGCCTACAAAAAAGGAGTCTTATTACCAAGGTGTCAAACATCTCATGATGGCTAAAACCAAAGAGCTCCCTCAAGACCTTCACAGCCTTATCGCTGCAAAACATACTGATGGCACTGGTTACAGTAGAACTACTGAAGGTTACAGTGAGGACTGGAAGTGGAAAGAACATAATTTCACCATAAACCAGGTGCTCCCTGCAAGATTTCAGACAGAGGAGTGAAAGGAATCAGACGGGTCGTCCACGAGCCAAGGACCACTGTATTGCTGATAAAGTGTGAAGAGTCTGTTTGTTAAATGTGAACTCCCCACAGCACACAGTGTGAACAGCACAAAATTGTTCTCTGCATTTAAATCCATTCACCAAGTGAAGCAGCAGGCAGACAGGAACACCGCGCCCGGGGAGCAGTACCCTGCACAGGGTGGTGCCACCAACAGTCCTGGGATTCAAGCCCATGACCTCCCTAACCACTAGGCCTCCAGCTGGTAGGTCTCCTAGATCTGCAGGAGCTGCTCGGCTAAGTGGTGAAAAGAGGCGAATCTGAACCTGGGGAGACGGCGTTTAGACACTACGGAGCTCTCTGCTGGAAGAAACTCCCCATCAGTATCAGATCTGTAGCTTTAAAAGCTGTTAAAAACTAATAAATTTAATCAACCTTTCTCAAACCACCTGCCGATATAGCCCCGTACATCTAAAGCTGGAGCTGCTTCACGTCAGATCCTTCTCTCCTAAATCTGTTTATGAAATTATTAATGAAATAACAACTGCTCAGAATCTTGACGCCTTATGCCGTACAGAGACCAGGATTAGACCCGAGTTTGTTGCTGTAAATGAGGTCATGCCCACAACCCAAGATAAAGCAGTAGAGGGGGAGGCACAAAAAAAAATTCACAGAAGTGTGCTCTGTATTCATCAGAAAACACATTTTACCTTCACTTCCTTTGAGACTTATTTCCTTTACAGAACTGATCTAGATCGTCTGATCTACAGACCACCAGGGCCTCATACAGAGTTCTCACAAGAATTGAGTTGTTTCCTAGCAAACCTAGCAGTACACAGTGATAATACGACCTACTCAGGGTACTCATATCTGTGAGTTAGAGTTCTGTACAGGACTGATTTTTCATCCCGCTCCCGCAGAAATGTGTAATATTTCGACCTGCTCCTGCCCGCATCTGTTATCGTTTGTCGCTGAATCCTGTAAGCAAGGCTGGGCCAAAAATACCGGACACATTTTAAATGCTATAATATCTTGGCTTATAAAAATTAAATAAGGTACCAAATTTATTGGTTGCCTAACTGACATACAGGAATTTATGAAACTAGGCTATATTATGTGGGCACGACTCCGGCTTTGAATGAAAGATCTTTTATATAAGGGTAGACTTGGCTAACCAGTTTTTCACAAAAAAATACAACCAACCAGCCTATCTAGGCTACAGGCCTGAATTCCAGATGTCTGACTTACCCTTCGAGGGCTTTTTGGTTTGAAACGTACCCCTTTTTACGAGAGGACTAACGACTTCTACACTAAGGGAAAACCTTCCTCTGCCACATAAAAACAAACTGTAAAGTGTATTCAGTGCAAATGTACAGGCTACTTTGCGGGAGTCCAGAGAACAATGTCTTGCTCCCGTGAACACATCTCTCTATTCCCGCCCGCTCCCGCAAGAAACTCAAATGTAGACCCGCACCGCATGCTTTTGCGCTGGGTCCCGCGGGCGTCCCGCCCCGTTGCAGACCTCTACTTTGTGGTTTTGTTTTACTGGGACCCTCCTGGGGAACAGTGGTCCCAGGCTAAATCAGCTCACCTGCCTGCTCTGCTGCTCAGCACTGATGTCTAGTGTTCTTTTCACTGTTATTTATTGGCCATAACTCACTCCTCCAGTTACAATGCTGGACTGGACTGAGAGAGGGAAGTGACAGAGCTGGATTCCATTGCAGAGGATGCCCACTATTCTTTTCCATTGCATTTCTTAAGATCTGCATATAGCTACCCACTTTAAATTCACACTCACATATGTTGATATTGCTGTATCAATTAACTTAATAACGTGATTAATAGCACTTAATAATGACTTTGTTTGGACAAGTTTGGATGCACTTTGCATGTTTTAGTTTCTCTAATCATGACAGTGTTTTGTGACACTGTTTAGTAGGAAGTTTGTGTGGTTATAACAAAGCAGTTCAAGTTCAAACCATCTAAGTAGTGTTTTTTCAAGATGCCCTTCAAAAGAAAGGTTCTTCTATGAGATTGTGATTATTGCAATTTAGTACACAAGCAGAGTAACCTAAACCTTTATATGTGACAAAACTTTTATCGTACACATAAAATACTCCAATCTCCAATCTACAGTAACTTTACAGGAAAAATAAAACACATTCTTTACATCTGATGTCAGTTAATGTAAAGCTTTTTTACTATTTAAAGATGTTTTGGACCGAGACGATTAGTTCATTTAGCATGAATGCATCAAATAATGTAAAGAACAGTTGCTGCGTTCAAAAGATGTAGGAAAATGAAAATCACATAAAAAGGAGAAAAAATGATTTTATTTGGACAACAATGAAAATAATCAGTGCTATAAACTTCAAATTTTGTGAGGTATGCGGTAATTACTTTAACTTAAAAACTTAACTTTCCACAACACTATGATTTGACTGAAAACTAAAAGGCTTGAATGTGAGAACAAATCGTTCACTTGAGACAACACATTTCCTTAAGCTGTTTGAGTAAACTGAACTGGTCAAGGTTTCCACTGGAATGATGCCACCTAAAATCAGCTGAATGAAGCACAGCGCTGCTTTGCCAGGCTCTCGGGGGAGCTGGATTGTGCACTTTGGGGACAACAAGCATTGTGAAGTGCTTAGGTGTCATAACCATGTGTCGCCTCTCAGTGTTTCCTCTGTCCTTCTCAATCGGGCCGCACAAGGGCAAAGCCTAAAGCATTGTAAACATTGTCTGGCTAATCAAATGTAGGCACTGCCATGCTGTTAAGCAATCATCTTTTTGGCCATGTGTGAGAGATGGAATCTGTGGCTTCCAGATGGTGTGTGTGTGTGTGTGTGTGTGTGTGTGTGTGTGTGTGTGTGTGTGTGTGTGTGCGTGCGTGTGCGTACGTGTGTGTGTACGCACATGCGTGCCAGCAGAGACACAGGATGAGGTTATAGCAGCTCCGCAAACGGACCAGTCCTGTCCTGCCAAGATCAGGATCCGCTCCCTTGGGAAAGGGATGGGATGCACCACACAAGCTTGGAGCTGACACTGGAAAATAGTACGCAAATGACCGTCCTCCAGCATTTCAGCACATGCCGAATTATTGTGCTGAGCTTACGGTCACTGTTAATCGAAAGGGAGTCGTTGTAATGGGACAAATTCCAGACAGCTTTGGGATGCACATTTTTTTCCTGACCAAATTGCATATTAGAGAATGCAGATTATAACATATGTTCATGATAATGAATATCCCTGCGCTCCTGTTAAGTGCCAAGACGGAGATTGTTGATGGCAGTGGTACAGCAGCAGACGGCAGGAGGAGGAGAGAGAGCCAGATAGAAAGGGAAAGGGAAAGAGAGAGGGAGAGAGAGGGGATGAGGAAGCAAGCGAGTGACAGGAATACAGAGAGCACAGGAGCGAATAAGGCCATCAACAGGGCAATTCAATTAGTCAGTCTTTATAGGAGGGAAGGAATGGAGGAGGGAGGAGGTGGTGGAGGGAGACAGAGAGAGACGGAGACAGCATAAGTGATTAATCACACAGAACCCCGCTCAGCACAGGAGCCCGCGAAAAGTTTAATGCTTGACAAAGTCTGAAGATTACAGACAAACGCCAAATGAACCAATTACAGCCGAGTCTCGCTGTTGGTCATTTATAAGAGGATGAAATCTCATCACTACAAAATGAGCATTAAGTAACTGACTGACATAAACTACATTTCACAGGGATAGACTTTTTCTGTTCCTGCCCTGTACAGATTTTTGTGAGTGATAAAAGTGTATGTCATAAGTGAAACACGCAGATGCTTTGTTAGATTCTTAAATGTGGTTTTTAATTTTTTTTTACTGCGTTCCAATGTTTTGTGTATGTGAAAGGGTAAAATTTCACTGGTATAAAATAGCTCTCCCTACAGAAAGAGTGAGCAGAGGGTTTTGTGGTGCTTCATGTCTGCAGGCTGTGCTTGAGTAATTCTTGACATTACTTGTCAAATTGTCCAAATAAAAGTCGATTATTGCAATCTAAAAATCTTGTGGATGTTGTCCGTTTTTTTCTCTGTTTCAACTCGATTCAGCACTCTCCCTGTCTCTCTGTCTCTCTGTTTCTCTCTCTCTCTCCCAGGTCTAACTGGCTAAAGCCATGCTGTGGACGGCGGGCAGCACTGTGGCAGGTGTGTTTGTTGAGTGCGGGGTTTAACTGTTTCCTGGTGGCCTGTGTGATCCTGGTGGTGGTCTTGCTGAGCCTGGAGCTGCTCATTGACACCAAGCTGCTGCAGTGTGAGTATCTGATCACAGTAGGACTGTAACCTTTACTCCTACACACACACGACAACCTTGGCACATACAGTACCTGTTGTTTCAGCATCTGTGAACTTAACACTTTCACAAACATTTTCACAGACATTGTCTTTGGCAAGCCTCTTATTTTCATATTTTTTTCTCACACATCTCAGAACAAGCAGGAGTTCTTTGTTCGTAGATTCTAATTCTGTGTTTTCCAAAAGAAAACGATTACAAAAGATTTGGGACAGATTAGGCAAGAGTTCTGTTTCTTTATTTTTTAAATCTACTCGTTTTAGAATGAAAGTGTATCAGTTTGTTGTAATAACAGGTTTTGTGTTCCATTTCTGTGGAACTCGAGCATTATGAAAATTTTCAGAAGTACATTTTTTTCTGGCTACAAACTCTATCTTGCATATCTTTTGCACACATTAACCTCACTGAGCCTGTAGCACACTGGATCTACCTTTTGGATCTTTCTTTGATTCTGTCTTAAGAGAGCTACCTGTGAAAAAAAGTAGTTCAGATACTTTTTACAGTTCAGAAAAATATACAGAAGCGTAGTAGCGACTAAGGCAAACCAGCTGTTTGAGGATATCTTGTCAAAAGAAAAAATGGTGATCAGCAATGCTTGGCAAAATTACAGTCAATCACAAGTAACTGTGGAAGGAACTGCAGATTAATCTTTTCTGATGGATTTGACTGGGCCAAAAAATTCTCAAAGCTTTCCTGTATTACTGATGGGGCCGTCTCAACTCTCGACGCCATTCTCATTTGAAAACACGGCACAGACGCTTGCCTATGTGGCTTTTTCCCATGTGGCATGAGAAGCCAAGCTCATCTACATGATCTGACACTAGATAGATGCTCTCCTTCATAATAAGTGGGGCAGTCACCAGCCCATAGCCGACAGCACAGCACACGGGCTACGAGCGGGATGACAGCGGCCATAAGTCAGCCTCGTCCTGTCTGGCCTTTTAAAAGACCTGATAGACAGACTAAGGAGGAGCAAGGGAGAAAGAGAGGGGAGGAGGAGGAAGACAAATGTGGAGTGAGAGATTAGCAGAGGAGTAGATGGAGGAACGGCATCATGGCCGTTTGGATTAATGGATGGAGGGAGATGAATGGACTGATGGACAGATCAGTGAATGAGACAAACAAAGACAGATGGGCTAGGAGGTGGTGCATGAAGGCAAGGGGGGATGGCAGGATGACAGCTGAATGCAGCACAGTGATTATCCATAATTGGGCTGATAAATAGACAGGCAGGCAGAGGTAAACTGCTGCAAGAGCAAACGTGGCTGGCCCTGTGGGAGTGGACGGGTGGATCTGAATAGCATAAATACCTGACATGCTTTCAGTTTAGATGACTGCCGTAATGGGAAATAGAGCCTTTCATGTCGTCTGATTGTGACACACAGCTACGTGTGAGAAATTTGCGTCTACCTTAGAAGTGTTACTTTAAGGACATCAACATGCAAAGGATTTTAGGTTGCCTTCAGTGAAGACATGCCCTTATTCTGAACTCGCCGTACAATAACTGTGGATCTTCCGGAAATACTTCAGATACATGTGAGGTTATGAATTAGACCGCAATTACAAGGCGGTCCCTCTTTGTGTTCTAATTGTGAAACTTCCTATTACAGGATTCAAATTATACTCACATGATGATGCCTGCATGCTTTAAAAGATATTTTAAAACTATAGGCCACTTTTTAAAAAAGTAGCAGCATTACAAATGTTTTTATGTTGTATGCCTTTGGTGCCTGGTAATTTGATGTGCACTTTGCTTTGGTTATGAATTTGGTTATAGTGTCTCTTGGTTATAGTGGTTTTTCACCACTAATTTGAAGAACCCCATACCTTGGGCTGAGTACCTGTGTCTGTTTCCCATCCCTGAACAGAAACCTGAAAGTAGGTGGGATTCTAGGAATGTGATGATGCAAAATATTGCATTGTATCATTCAGTATGAGCCTTTGAACACAATACATCTGGGCATTGAACAACACAGTCAACACATAACAAATAATGTTCTTAGTTTAATACTAATTGATGTTTAATGAAAACTATAAACAAGCAAGCTCACAAAGAGGGCATGTAAAAATATAGCTTACTATTTAGCTTAAAATCAACAGTAGGGAGGAAGCGCATTCTCCTTGTAAGTGCATATTAGCCTTTGAGTTGTGCGTTATCAAAAATATTGTACTTCTATAATGTTTAATGTTGTAGTAAATTTAGCAAACAGATTAACATAAGGCAGATTTTCAGCCACTTCTTATATTTTGTCATATCTAACAATGCACTGAATCCAGACTTCACTAAATGAATTAAACAGTAGCAAAAAATGAAACAGCTTCAAGCTCTGATTAACCTTTAACTCTTTTACTTCGTTTTAAGTAAGAGACAGTAATATTAGGTTGATAGTGTATTTTTAGAAATGGCAGTTGTTTGACTACATTGTGTAGCAGCTGAATTTGACCAATCAGTTGTCTGCGCTCTTATCTCCATAGAGGTTGTGGTGGTGGCCTAGTGAGTAGGATGGACCAAGAGGTCATGGGTTCCAATCCTACCTTCAGCACACCACCACTGGGTTCCTGAGCAAGACCCTTAACCCCAAGTTGCTCCAGGGAGACTGTCCCCTGTAGTCAGGGAATGGTAACAATGTAATTGTAACTGTAATGTACCACATTACTGCAGCACAGCAGCCGATTCCTTCTAGCAGATTTAGTGTAAAACTTTTTCACTCTTTACTTGTTACTGTATGTATGTAAGCACTTGGTTTGGCACTGTATTGTATCTGTGGTTGTTTAGATGATTATCTTTTATTAAGTTTGGATACAGAGCTTTGCTTTATACTTTTCCACCCTCTCTTTTTATCTCCTCAGTTACCAATGCATTCCAGTTTGCTGGCATCATCCACTGGATCAGCCTGGTCATCCTCTCAGTCTTCTTCACTGAGGTGTGTATATGTGTGTGAGGAAATTACTATAGGAATAGCTAAACATTGGAGTGAGAGGGTCCTCTGAGTCAGCAGCCACTACTTACAGTATCTCCTCCAGTTGTTTGGATGCACGCCTGCTGTTGTGGAATTTATAAATATATATCACATGTCCCTGATGATTTATGACCAGCGTTTTGCACAGAAAGGAAAAGAAAAGTAGATTTAATGTTGGAATTAAGTTTTGCTGTGGTGTTTAAATTCTTAGGATTCAAAGACATTTATAAGCAATGGAAGTATGAATACTGGTGTCACTGCTGCTGCTTTAAATCCTTTTCATTCCGAATTACGGAACGTCTGCTTTTCCGCCGTAAAGCCCTCATGTAGCTCAGCTGCACAGGCTGGCTGGAAGACACCCATCTGTCTGTTTCCTTACAGATTCTCTTTTGTATTCTATACAGACTTTCTTCTTGGTAAATAGACTAGAAGCTTGATAAAAGAGACGTAAATGTGCTGACCTGTCAAAAATTGATTCTGTTTTATGGTTTCCCCTCTCTGTGACTTTTGTGAATCTTTATCTTCTGTTTGCACTTCTTTCTTCCTTTCTTTCTTCATCTCTTTCTCTCTCAGACTGTCTTCAGGATTGTGGTACTGGGAATATGGGATTACATAGAAAACAAAGTTGAGGTAAGCTCCCCAAGGCCCCATTAGGATGGGTAGGTAAGTAGGAGGAGGAGGTAGAAGGAAAGAGGTTGTAGGGTGAGAGAAACTGAAAGAGAAATGCAGCGAAAGAGAGTGACAGAGCGAGTGAATGTAAAAGAAGAGACAGTGAGAGAGGGAGAGGAAAAGAGTAGAAGACAGAAATAAGTCTCTGTGCTGCAGTGTCACACTCTTAATGTCACAGCTGTGGCGGAGCAGCAGAAGGCCTACCGCTGTTCCCATGCGCTCACACTGCCTGTGTGTCTGCCCCTCTGTTCCTTGTTCTGTTTGACAGAGAACGGGGTTTAATGCTGTTTGAGAATATACAGTGGTACTCGAAAGTTTGTGAATCTCTAAGAATTCTATCAGTTTCTACATAAATCTTATCTTGAATGAATCTAGATCTCGTTTGAACCAGGGGTTATCCAATATTGAATATTTCTGGGCTAAAGTATGCGAGCAATGATCAGCTTAGTTTAGGAGATGATGGGGGTCAGGAGATTCAGGTAATTGTGTGAATATCATGTGTGAGTGACACTCTGCCCTATTTATAAATTACCAACCTGAACCATCACCACATGTTTGTGACTACACATCCTGCATTTAAAACATCTTTGGTGAGAAAGAATAATAATAAAGCTGACTTTATTATTCATATGTGTTCAAGAAACTCTCTCTCTCTCTCTCTCCCTCTCTCCCTCTCCACTTTCTCTATAATACTCTCTCTCATTCTCTTTCTCATGCATTTATTCCTTCTTGTTTCATGCCCCATTCTTGCTCTTTTCGATAACATACCAATTATTTTATGGGTATGGGATAATTACATGCTTTTCTTTTTCTATACAAATGATTAAATTATTATTTATAAATGATTAGTCTTTCTTTTTGTGCTTAGTCATTTATCTGCATATTTTTTGTCTTCTTGCTGATGTAGAACAAGGCAACTCATTTATAAAAATCTCCTGAGCCTAATTATCTTCTAAAACAAGCTGAAGATTCTAGAGTTTCACATTAACTTTAAAGGACAGTTATATTATATTAACATATAAACAGTTATGGATGTGCTATGACTCTATATCTAATTGAACATTAGATATTTGACTGTAAACATGTAATGTGTCAGTGCAGGATGCTAACTAAGGGAGGTGAGTAAAAGTGTGCCGCAGCTCAGAGACAGACACGTAAACTGTCATTTAAAATGTAAGATTTTGTGAAAAATACTGATTTCAGATTCTGTCCGTTATTATGATTTGAAAAAAGAAAATGTGTAAGTAACAGACTTTTGTAAATCAATGTGTTGAGGTATGAACTGTACATGGGCATTCTCAGTAGCTTAAACATCCATATACTATGAATTGACATACAGAACCTTTCCCGTGTATCTGTAGATGGCCAACTCTAAATACAGTCCAGTGCTCCATGTACAAGCCTTATATTCTGCCCCTTTTCCCCCCCAACAGATATCCATAAATGGTCAATGCTAATGACCTTCTGAATACATAAATACAATTTATTGTGACAGTGGTGAGATTGAAAGAGGAGGGGTGAGTAATTTTGGAGAGTGTGAGGTTGAAGTACCTGTACAGAAGTTAAGTAGCCTACTTATATTATAGCCTGCGAACCAAATATCGTACTTGAAACATTAACCAAGCACATCTACAAAACATAGCCTACTCAACTCAGAAACAAAAGTCCAATGAAAATTCCAGTGGAAAGCAAATAAAACTGTAAAATGCACTTCACACTTCACCCAATTTCCCTGTAATTATAAGCGATGTCTATATTAATACAATAAAAAGCTTGACCTTAAAACTGTTGCAAGTAAAACAGCAGCTAAATAGCCTACTAGAAATCCATGATATTCCTGTGAATGGAGTTTGAAGAGTAGGCAAAAGCAGCAGCACGTCTGAATGGAGAAAGTGACATAGCCGCTGAGCCAAGCACAAGAGAATCAGGCACAATACTGACATCTAAGAGACAAACATTTCAGTGTATGAAAGTGTAGCTGAAGGTGCACTTAACCAATAGTTTGAACAATGTGGAATAACAAAAGAAGAAAATAATAAAGCTTCTTACTTTGATGTGATGGGTCGTGTGTGAGGACATCATGTTTTAATTGCTTTTAGCTATAATTCCCACTCTCTCCAAACTCAAGGAAGTCGTAATTCCTGCCAAGTATTGCTTTATGAACTATGGTTTTGCATGAGAGGTTGTGTGTGCACATTCAAGACCTGTTTTTATTTATACACACCATTTATAAATGAGGCTCAAGGCCTAAATGACTGAAGTACAATAAAAGAATTGAAAAAAACAATGACGAGTCTGTGTGATCGGTTGCGACTGCTTGTGCTATACTGTACTACTCTTTGTTTTCTGGGTTTGAGGACTGGAGGTGTGTGTTTGTGTGTTGGATGTAGGTGTTTGACGGTGCTGTCATTGTGCTCTCCTTGGCTCCGATGGTTGCCTCCACTGTTGCTAATGGGCCCAGCAGCCCCTGGGATGCCATCAGCCTCATCATCACCCTCCGTATCTGGAGAGTTAAGAGAATCATTGACGGTAAGCCATGCCACTGCATTCCACTGGCTAGTCATTTTGTTTATTTCCTTGTATTCCTCCAAAAGTTCCCTTCCTGTCAAATTTTTGGACACTAAAGAACAGACAACTTAATAATAGTCAGAAGTATGGCTGTCAAGACTCCATTCCTAACTGTCCATAACATACAGTTATATGGACAAAAGTATTGGAACATCTGAGCATTATAACAACAGGGACTCTGGACTCCAATGACATTATGTTCAAATACATAGATTTTAATTTGCAGGTGTAAAAGCTTCCACTCTTCTTGGAAGGCTTTCAAAATAAGTGTTTCTGTGGGAATTTGTGCCTATTCAGTTCTTCCACACCAAACTCATCCAACCATGTCTTTATGGAGCTTGCTTTGCACACAGGGACACAGTCATGCTGGAACAGAAACGGGCCTTCCCAAAACTGTGTACACATTTGAAAGCATGGCGTTGTCCAGAATGGGTTGGTATGAAGTAAGGGGTCTAGACCAAATCCTGAAAAACAGGTATGTCCCAATACTTTTGTCCATATAGTGTATCTGATTTAGAGCTGTACATCAAGGCGATGATATGTATTTCCAGTCTTGGTCACCCAGTAAAGCAGTGGTTCCCAACCTTTTTTCCTTAAAGCCCCCCTTGCCTGTGTCCAAGACAATCCAGGCCCCCCAATCCCAACTCCTACCTACATAGCGTCTATGTGGGTAGGAGTTGGGGTTGGGGTCCTGGATTGTGATTATTAACGAACTTTTATTTGCAAAAAATAAGCAGCGGTTGTAGGTTTTTGTTCTTATAGTCTTATACACACACACACACACACACACACACACACACACACACACACACACATACATACATACACACACACACTAACACACACACACACACACACCTTACATAAGGAATAAACATAGACTTTCAGAGATGTATCAGCACCTAGGCCTATACATACAGTGCAGACAAAATTGTGCACACCCCCTGCGATCTCTAGCGCATCACAGGTTGGGAACCACTGCAGTAAAGTTTGCTGAAATTCCACATTGCTTTTTAGCTATCATGCTCACAGTTGCATTTATTTCCCAGGAGCGAGCTGTCTGAAATTCATTCAGACGCCATGTCTTTTCTTATCAAGTATTCAAGATAATGTAGTAAATATTAATAGTAAATATTCAGTAGCTACAACCCTAACATTTCCATGGTCTACATTATATTTGCTTAAAATAAATTTTCCACAAATAGGTGAAGAGGGCTATGCTTATTGTGGCAGGAAGTCATTATAGCTGTTTGCCCTACAATCAATAGATGCTTCGGAAGCGGCTCAGCCAGCGTCTATTCAATTAAAATTCATGCTGATCTACCCTGTCCGCTGAGAGGAGCACAATGTCTATAAGGGTTAAGCAGAGCTCCAATTAATGCAGGCGTATGCATGGTCGATGGCAGGTCACCCTTGTGCACACCCACACCTCTGTTTCTGAGGTGCTCAGCTCAAGCTGTCGCTCTGTGTAATAGGAAATACAAGAAAGACATTAGGCATCCATTTACACTCGACTTTAACAGCTCAGCTAATACGACGTTAACTACACTGAATCACAGTATTACTATAAATAAGCAACCTTATTTCCTTACGCAAGGCACATCTAGCTACTTCATTTAATACAGAGAAAAGCATGATCTGTGTCTTAATTTAATCACTCTGTTGAAGTGAAAACAAAAAGGGCATCCCAGATCTGACAAATTCACCCTATATGTGCTGTGGAGAAACTAAACACATTATACTGACTGTTAATTAAGATTCCCTGTGTTCTGGTTTCTGTAGTAGTTTTTTATATGATGATGAGACATTACTCTAACTTTACGTATCATACAAGAGAGGTTTGAACCTACACTTTATGCATTCATGTGTTTAAATCAGCAATTTAAATGCGTTCTCTTCTGCTTGGTTTCATATGTTTGAGTTATTGGCTCTGTTAGAAAGAGTGTGTAGTCAGCAAAAAGGTGGTCAAATCAGACTAGTGCTGTTGGATCCTGACTTATTAGCTCATGCATCTCAGTTAGGCCTCTAATGTTTTATTTTTCAGGTAGGTCCCTACATACACACACACACACAGATGCTTTCATAAATTAAGTTTCATCCGTGTATAAACCTTCATTTTCTGTTCATTAAACCCAGCATATCTTGTAGGAAACTTAAGGATGAGACAAAAAATTCAAATTTAAGTTTGAAACAAGCAGATTTCTTTCTTGTACGAGGGTAAACAATATACATCCTCCCAGTTGCCCCAAAGGCTTTAAAGATTCACCTCACATATTCAGCCGTATCCTTAGAGGGATTTGGAGGATTTGAGTGTACCTAGTACAGTTATTCAGTATGTGGATGACATACTGATCTGTTCCTTTGTTCTCTCTTGCCTCTCATGCTACCAGTAAAACACAGTCTGGATTTATGAAATAAACTTAATCAGAGTAACCTGTGAAACTGAAAAGCCTTGATCTTGTGTTGGATCCTCTTCAGTGTTACGCCCTCCTGTGGTTCTCTCTTGCCTTTGACATGCTGAGTTCACAACCTTCTGACTGCTGAGGCTGAAAGGCTAATGAGGCACAGGTGTCTAGTTAAAAATGCAGCAGCACAGAGACAGTTCAGCTGCTACAGAGTGACAGGAATGAGTTCTCTCTTCTAAAAGCTTTGTAACAGGCCGTATCTGTCCACAGAAATCTGGACACACATCTTACTGAGGCATCAGTGTGAATGAAATCCTTTTATTTTAGAAGTTTGTTGCTTTTTTGGGCTCGTGGGTGCAGCATGCAGCGCTGTGAGTCTCAGCTGGTTTTCCCGGGGGTCAGGTATCCCATTACTTTTGTCCATGTTAATTAGACAAGACGCCTGACCATTACACCAACAGTGACTTCAATGACACTGCTTTCAGATACATAGACTTTCAGATGGAAGTTGGTCCCACTTTGATTCTGCTACAATGGTAACCCCCCCACCATGCTCTGGACTCTTGTTTCGACTGTGAGGGGAACTTGTTTTTCTATAACACACTAGATAAAATGTTAATGCCCTGCAGTGACAAATAGCTTAGGTTTTATATTTGATTTGATTACATTAATGTTTAATTTAAGATTTAGAAGAAATATTTGAACTGCAGCTGTGTGACTGTGCTAAATGGAACACTGCTGTTAAAAAGCACCTTATTTATGTTTGCGAAACAAATGTTATTGTACTTTTGTTCATATAGCAGTACTTTAAAAATAAAGGTGTGCAATATACTACATTCAAATAATTTATTTAATTTACGGATAACAATGTAATTAAACAATTTTTTTTTATGTAACCGTTGCCCAGCATTCCCATCAGAAACCAGATTTCACTCAGTAAATACATTTAATTAAATCAGGAGCTGCTGGTGGAATTTCACAAACGGAAGCAATGGCTGGAGGCATGGAGGAGAAATGTGGAACCAAACATGTGTTCTCTATGCCAGGTCACAAAATGCAAACAAAACCAATCTTGATACTTTTTACTGCTTACTTATTTGTTTGCATTTATTCTAATGTAAACTTTGCTAGCAGAAAGACACATAATCGCATGCTGAGGAAAATGGCTTTAAACAATTTTTTTCAAAACTTTTCCACAAATATATTTATCACAAACTTCACTTGCTTATGTGCATTTATCAGTCATTTGCTTTAGTATCCTGATCTGTCCTGTTTTAAACCTGTCTTATTAAGCACATGTTCACATTTGACATGTTTGGTTTGATTTAAACAAACTTTACTGTGATAGCTCTGTTGCTGAGGTTTATTACAGTAAGTGTGAACGCTGCTATCGGAATCTGGCATGGGACAGATAAGTAGACAGTGACCCCCTGAGGAGACAGACTTACACATGAACTGATGTAGCTCTCCTGAGGTATGGACTTATACAGACCAAATACGTTCAAATACAGAACGAACCACTGTCAGTGGGTAGTCAGGGGGTTGCAATATAGGAGTGTCTATAAAAATACTGAGTTTGTGATTTTATGGAATTTCCACAAAGCATGGATCGTTTGTCTGGCTTGTTTTTATTCATTTGACAATGTACTGTAATTGGCTGGTGAATAGATATCGCTGACAATTAGGCGTCGTGAAGTTTCTCATTGTCCATTTCTGAATAGGGACCACTGACAACCAGATATTATTTGGGCAGTGGAATATTCTCAGCACATAACTATCACTACTGGGTTGTGAGAAGACAACCACTCAAAAATATCCAATCAAAAGTAATTTTATGGTCAGATGAAGCACTGGTTTTTAGGGTTGATGAAGCACTGTAGCATGCACAAATTACACTGTTCATGGCAAACAGATGTTAAGCTATTTAACTGTACACCAGCAAGATGGTTCTATGAAGCTGGTGTTTCTAATCACAGTTCAAGGTTAGTTCAGCTTATTGTCATCAGCAGCTGTGTACACATATCAAGCGGATGAGACAGTTGGCCAGTGCTTGATGTAAATATATATTACTGCTTTTTTTACCCATTAAAACTTTTTAAAATGAAGTGAATGGGATGATTGAGTGAATTCTGTTGAGCCTGCACTTTAGTTGACAGAAAGTAGAGGCAGGAATAATTCTTTAAGAGAAGTCTGCTGTGCACCGTCACAGTAAGCTCAGCATTATGGCCCTAGTAAGCAGAGCCTAATTGAGATAGAGAGCCTTATGATGACAGTTATCAGTGGTCTGTGCTGAGTTGGTAGAGTCTCATTAGGAGGCAGCAGTAGAGGCAGGACAGCAGGAAGAAGCCTAGCGTGAACTCTAATATAAACTCAGTACACCCAGCAGAGTGCTGACACAATGTGTATGACTTGCCCCAGCTACACTCTCACTGTGTTGTTTTCTGCCTGCTGGGTGTAAATGACTCCTCAGGGTATAACAAAGTAGCACGGAGTAGATAAAATCTTTTTACATTTATATTACAGGTATAAATGCATCAAGACATTGGGATGCTTCAGTGTGAAGGTGGCAATTGAATTGAATGATGAATGTTAGAATTGACAATCAATTATAAAAAATATTCAGTCAAATGTACAATTGTTTGACCAAAATAATTCTTGGGTTCTTTGTAAACATAAAAATCTCCCAAACCATGTTATTTTACAGGTCTCAATCTGTTTCATTCATTCAATTCAATCACATTGTTGTTTAATCATTTTCTAAAAGAAATCCCCACTATATATATAGTCCTTCCAGTCATACATGCATTTAAAAATTATTTTGAATTGTATCAAAATAATTAGATCAAATCAAATTGGGGTGAAGTTTGAACCCCCTGCTGAATCCTTGTGAGGTCAGAAATTAACATTGCTAATGCCTCATGTCAAATATGAAGACTAACCAATCCCCTTACCCGTTCTCTTACCTTGCCTTTGGCTCCAGCATACGTGCTGCAGGTGAAGGTGGAGATGGAGCTGGAGCTGC
Organism: Brachyalestes nurse; assembly: GCA_037974405.1. NCBI lineage: Eukaryota > Metazoa > Chordata > Actinopteri > Characiformes > Alestidae > Brachyalestes > Brachyalestes nurse. The sequence continues at coordinate 10,744,284 of JBBPCY010000130.1, forward strand.
AGCAGTATGAGAAGGCTAAGGCCGTGCGGGAGGAGCAGCTGGAGAGACTCACTCAAATCTGCCAAGAGCAGGCAGTGAGTAACACTTGACACACATCTGTCTTTCTTCTGCTTTCCCTTTTCACACTACAACTACTCACTTTCTCTCCGTTTTTTTTTGCCTAACACCCCTGTTCCAAATGATCAGATAATCATTAGACCATTATGTAATTACGTAATGTGCGTTAAAATAGGTAAAAACACAAAAGCCCAGACATGCGGTCCATGGGGTCCCCAAGACTGGGGCTAAGCTCTACACACCCCCTAAACAGCACATTTGGCCTCACACCAACAGAGGGCAGCAGTGGCACATGGAATCAAAACGCATTACCGCTCAGATAGAAGGACTATTTTTGGTCAGCTAGTTACGTTTGTTTTTTACTTTGTTTCATTTGACTTTATTTTTTTAATCATTCCCATAACCAAACATTTCAAGAAATATATCTGTGTAATGACAATTTCTGTAATGTTTTTAGTGCTTTCGCTTTTGTGATAATTTCTTATATTCTTCTGTATTTGTCAATACTATATTTCTGAATGAGGATCAGTGTACATGGGAACCTCCTGCTTCCCAGAAAATCCTGACATGCTGACACATGACTGCTTCGCTTGTGCTGAGCTTTCCAGTCAGATAATAGCCAAAGTACCATCCATTCCAGCGAGTCCTGTCCCAGCAATCAATAGCGAAAGAGCCGATGCCTGTACATCATGAGAATGTGCTGTTTTTCTCTGGACGAAAAAGATAGATTAGATAATGGGAGTAATGTCCAAACACAGGGTCTGTGGGGAACTGACTTGAGGCCTGTCAATATCAGCATTCTAATTTAGAGTAAATGTAGTTAGAGAATTGATTAGTTACAGTGAGTGATGTTTCATAGGCCAAATAAATGTAAAGACTGGCCATAGGTGATCATATGCACAGTTTCTTTAGAAGAAATGGGCTCTCTCAGTTTGGGACAACAGACTAAGAACTGCTAGGAGTTTAAGGTTAGTCTATTCAGGTTTTGTTAAATCTCTCAGTTTCTCGCTCTCTTTCAGTTTGAGATCAGGCAGTTGCGGGCTCATCTGGCCCAGCAGGATTTGGACCTCGCTGCAGAACGTGAGGCTGCTATGCAGATCCACCATGTGTGGGGCAAGCAGAGCAGCAGTTTCCAGGAGGTGGACGGGCTGGGACCAGCAGGATCCGACAGTGATGGCAGAGCCAACACCAGAGAGCCAGGAGCTACAGGTAAAATACTGCTTTAACAAATTAGATCACTTTATATATCAACTGGGTTTTATTCAATTACAGTGTTATAGTATTAAGTTTTAAAGCAGATACAGATATTTATTGTATTTGGGGACAGACAAGAAAGTATTCGATTATACATATGAATTAACAGAGAAATAACCACTGTATGATTACTGGCTGTAATTATAGTCATTTCTCATTAAAAGAAATAAGGCATTTTTCACTGAGGTATGAGGCAGTCTAGACATTAATTTCAGGTAGCATTAAATAGCAATTAGTATAGCATTCTTTTCAATACTGTACAGCTTTCTGTCGTTTTTTTATTGTCAAAAGCTCTGTTAGTCAACTTTAGACGTGTGCAAAGTTTCTACACATGATATAAAGTTCCATTGTACTTGCACATTACAGTCATTTTATTTAGGTATCTGTTACAAAACTGGTTTGATATTATTGAAAACAGTGATTCTGAACCAGCCTTCCAGCCTCCTTTTTCTGTCTTGTCATGTCAGCAGTGTTGCAGGTTACATCCTCTATGTGTATCGGTGTGATGTGATTATTGCTAGTTTATTTCATGGCAGTGGAATGACAAAGCCTGTCATTATCTCAGCATAATACTGTACATTTAGTTCCATACAGTATTTATTAGCCGGTCCTCATGTTGCACAGCAAGAATTGCGCAGAAATGCAACATCGCTTCCATGTGAATGACTGTGGAAAAGACTGTAACACAGGTCTAACAGTCTGTAGTCTGACTGGCTCTGTGTTCATTATGTCAGGTCACATCGGGATCTGTACAGCATGCTACAGCTGACATGCTTACACAGCCAGTGCTCTGTGCATTGGGCCATGTTTCTCCTAAAAGAGTACTCAACTATGGCACAAACATCTGTTCCTTTCACCTGAAAAAAACCACAACGGGCTCCCAGCAAGCCACACTCGGGCCCCTAGAGGGTTGTGGGAGCACAAGCCTGCCTATGGCTTTTTCTCTTCAGAACAGAACGCCTGGACAAAAAGGCCTGTCAAAGCAGGGGTTGACCTCAGGGGAGCGCTCAGAGAAAGAGAGGAAGAACGAGAGTAGCCTGAGGGTGTGGATTTTCATGGCCATCTCTTATTCACTTCATAATAAGAGCGAGGACTTTTCAGTTTTTTCAACAAAAACCCTTTCTGATGTCAGGTTGAGGTTCCTGATGAAGTGAGTTTTAGGTGTGTGCTGTGCTTTAGAAGGATTGATTAAATTATGGACACATCATGTTAATGCTGTGATTTATCTCCATGTCTCAGATGGCAAAATGATACTCTGTGACCTGCCTTTTAAAATTAATTTTGGATGTCCCCTTAAAGTTTCACCAACCAAATTTCACAAATTCCCAAAGCAGATAGGAAAAGTAAATAAAGGTGCGTGATAACGTGATCAAGTTTTGACAGCACATAAAATTCGGAGCCAGACAAACAACGAAAGCTGTCAGGCAGTGAGGTCAAAGCTCAGAGTGCACAGCACAACACTACATGGCCATTAAATCACCTTGCACTGCTTCGCTGCCTTCTCTCCCTCTCCATATCGCTCTCACACTCCCTCACACTTTCTCTCCCCTCCTCTCTTTCTGGCTTTATCTCTCTCTCTCGTCTGAGTGCCGAATAAAAGCAGACAGCTTTTAGCCAGTGTGCTCCTCATTCTCCTCATGTGTTATTCATCCCACAGTGATTGTCTTGCTGGTGTTTTAGGCCGCTGCGGCTCTCCTCCAGGGCCACTGTCATATGAATATTTTAAACAGTAAAAAATGAATGAAATAAAGACCCTGAGAGTTGGGGTCACGTCTCTGGAGATAAAGGAATGGCACTTAGACGGTGGCAAGCCTTCTCGCTCTGCCAAGTGGATCATAAGCCCTTTCACCCAGCCAATGACTGCAGTCCAAGCCCCAATCCTACCCAGCTAACACACACTACATTAAAGTGTCCCTTCCTTTGGTAGCCCGCAACGCGTTGCTGTTGTCTTCATCAGACCACTTTGAGTTTGCATGGCACGTGTTGCAAGTACAACACCACAATAAAATAAAAGCCCCCAAAATGAACTGGGTGTCCTGCCATATGAATGAACACTGTGGTTTTCCTTTCAGATAACATTGTTCAAGATGACATGAACAATTACATCAGCCAGTATTACAGTGAGCCAAGCAGTGGTAAGAGACACGTTCAAGCACACAATTCTGATTACATGCTGTTATCATTGCAGAAACAGTGGTCAGTAAACCTCCAATCCAGTTTCCAATAAATCAACTGGAGTGAGAGTGCTTAATTACACAGGTCAACAAAAACCACAACACACTTTTCTAAACCAGTTTTTCATGCTGATTTCAGATCTGTTTTCAGTCACATCAACTTTTTGAATTATGAGTAATATAGATTTGCAATAGGCACCAATCAAGTAACTGTTCCAATATTTTCAGTGTGAAGTCAGATAGGCCCACACTGTGGCATAGATATAATGATCAGTGTCAGCTACCACTGTTTCTTCATATAATAAGCATATAATATATGATTATTATATGCTAATTATACCACTATCAGGCAATATATAACTAGCTTTATCACAAAAACTGTACATGTTCGGGAAAAACTAAACACAGATTTGAAATCAGCATGAAAAACACTACAAAACCCACATAAACTTATCTCTGATGATCTTCACCTGTTGACCTGTGTAATCAGCAAAAATTACATCACTTAAAAACGAAAAAGGGTTTGCAGGGTCTGCAGTTCCAGTCATGCTCCATCGTAGTAATAATAATAATAATAATAATGATAATAATGATAACTGTCAGACGTTCTTGACTGGCTGAAAGAGGTGCTTTAGTGTTTTGTTGGGAGCCGCTTGAAACTAAACTCTGCTGGAAAGCATTCAGACAGACTGCAACCAAACAATGGGAAGTACTGCACTGTAGCAGATATGGCTAATTGATTTACTGCACCAGAAAAGATATGGTTTGTCACACAGACAGAAATCCAAATGATGGTAATAATATAATAATGGACAAAAATTAGTTTATCTTAGTAACAATGACTTGCAATCCTACCAAAAAATATTGCCTTAAGTTGTGAGATATTAAAAATGTAAATAATGAATTCTTAATTGAGGTGGAATAGCCTTTTATTTTCTGCGCAAGTATATTTCTGTCAGCGTTTGGCATGATGGGGCTTTTAATCATTTTAAATAATGTGACAGGATATGAACTAAAGAGAATTTCCTTCTTTTCTTCAGTCATCACATGCTGAGGGGTTCATCTGATTTTCGCATCTGCAGTGGAATGTTTTTGAGTTGCCCCAGGTCAGAGACCCCTAAGCAGTGGCTCAGTCAGTAATCCATTTCCGCTGAAGGCATATTCCTAAACAAATACAACACAACATACTATGGTATTTCGAACATCTCACCCAGAGTGTCACAATAATCTCCCTTCACTTAACCCAACATTGTGTTGTCTTTCTTTTGGAAAGACCCACACAGCTCATTAGCACGCACTCCATCTTCTCCGGGATGACTGGTCCAAATGGCACTGTGTTTACAGTCTTTGTACACACTCGCCATTTGCTTTTTTAAAATGGACCTTCGCTCACTTAGTACTGTTTCTCTAAAGTCTTTTTCTTTCTCTCTTTCTGGCAGTCTAGTAGCAAGCGAGCTGCCACTGCAGCTGTTCAGGAGTTACACAATGTAGAGCTACAATTTCACTCTTTCCTTAAAAAGGGGCTCTAGGCAGAACCATGCTGTCCTTCCTCTGCTCTAGTCTTGAATGGCCTCTTACCAGTTTTTCATCTCTGCTTGACTTACAATGTTTGTGTTATGAGTTAGGCATCAAAACCAGTTATTTGTTTCTATTTGAAGTTTTTCAAACCTGTCTGTTACCCATAGAATCACAGTAAATATATATATATATTCAAAAGCATTTTCCTTCCATACTGTGATGTATTTATGAATGAAAAAGGAAAGACATTTCAGAGGCAGTGTAAATGTTTGATGGAAATTTATAGGAAGTTTGTTGTCTTTATTGGATTTTATGTTTAACAAGACCAGAAACATGAACTGACAGGATCAGTTTTTTTTTTACCTCAGGTGTCAGATACAGACTATTAAGAGATGCCTTTACCTGCTGCTAAAGGGTTCTATAATCGAAAGCGTAAACTTGGATTTCCTCTCATCACACCATGAGAGCATGAATTATTAAGTGATGGATTAGACTTTCTGTCACAATCTCCATGTCTCTGATATTTAATCTTGTGCCTTTGGTGAATCAAGGAAAGGATCTCAGCCCTTGTGATCGCACTTTACCACTGCATCTCTGCTGCCCAAAATTTAGATCCAACCTTAAATACAATGCTTTTCTGTCTGCTTAGCTCATAGCCAGTGAAACAAATAACCCATACAGTACAATTTTTACTGATATTTTATAATTTATTTAATGTTAGGGCTGCAAAGTTAGTGGATAAAATGGATTAGTCATCAATGATGATTAAAAAAGACTTAAAAACAAACGAAAAAATTTAATTTTTCTGTAAAAAAAAAATGTACCATCCGCACAGTCTTTCTGACAGATTGCAGTACACTACAGGAAATATAGGGGCAACATGGCTTTTACTATTCTACTGCACTATTGATTTAATTTGACTAATTTGATGATTGTGGCAAATGGAGGGAAAAGGCATCATGAAAAAATTTAAATGAATTTATTAATAGTCACTTGATTCATTGACATTAGACAAAATCCATGACTGCAGGCCTTGTACTGGTTACTTTGAGCGAGTCTCACATATTTCACTAAGCGAGTGGACAAGCATGTACCACACATATCCAAACAAGTTCACAGTTCCAAATCACCCCATTTCAAAAGTCACATCAAAGATAAACGGGTCTAACTAACATCAATCACGGGTTTCAACAAGGTCAATGCGGTCGCATCCATTAATCCTCTTACAGGACCCCCAAAGCTGTTAAACCTTATAACACCTTTTCTGACATTTTGTTTAATGATATCTCCTTGAAAAAGCAGAGATTTGTGTGGAAAGTGCAGAGTCTAAACTCACATTTCTATGTAAGGAGATATTTTATTATGATTCGAATTTCAGGAAATGTTATTGTTGCACACAGGCTTGATTTGTGGAGAGAAAAAACAAACAAACATCTTTTTACATTTCTCACATGGAAACAAACATAAACCATAAAAAGTGCAGAAACCTGTCGATACAGAATGTAAATGATGTAATTCATTATGGTGTTAAATCATTATGCAATTAAAAATGATGGCAAAACAATAATAACTCTGTGAGGATTAAGACCATATATAATGCACGATAAAGCTGTTAGAAATTGCAATTATGATGGACGGTAAATAACCATTTCAGTTTAGAATAAATAAAGAAAGAATTGATTCAATAATTCTCGTTGTTCTGTGTTTAAAATAAGCATATATTGACTTTTAATGTACTGAAATAAAACAGGGTTATTATTGATTAAGTGGTGTTTTTAATTATTTATTTATTTTTGTTAGTTTTTCCGAACTGTTTTGAAGCTGCCGCAGAGAGCAGTATGCGAGCTGAACTCTGGCGGACTAACCTGATGTCAACCCTTCTGTTATCATGGACACTTGCGACGCGTTATGAATTAGATGTGGTCACCAAATATAGCGCCAATATTGTCAGAGAACGTCCACATCGTCCACTCCTGGTGGAAAGCCATGTTGGGAAGACGATTAAAAAAATGCTAGTAATGTGCAGCTGTGCTATTTACCATGTCAACTGGAAGCTTGTTAATGTTTTTGCGTTCAACAGAGCTGCATTCTTCTCTTCCCTGTGTTCCAAGTTCTCCTAAAGTTATCCAGTAAAATGTCTCACAGATACAGTGTTGAAGTGTCACACTTCTCCACCCCCACAACCATCCATCCCTTCCTCCTTCATTCCTTCAGCATTGCACTGACCTCACTGCTCTAGAACCCAACTCTATGTAAAATCACTCAGTGCCATGTGTTCACAATCACACACTGCGTGAGTTACGCAACAGTTCTGAAGAGGAGTAGGTATGGGGGGGGTAAATGGGGGGAGGGGGGGAGGGAGAGAGAGAGAGAGAGCTAGAGAGA
>JBBPCY010000130.1:10751771-10769734 GCA_037974405.1 Brachyalestes nurse
AAGATTAAAGATTATCTACAAGGCTTCAAACATTCAGGAATTACAGTCACCATATAATTCACTTTCATGGTAAACATAAGTTACATCCAGCAGAAATGACTCACTACATGTATATAAAATCACAAATAAATAACGCTAAGCTAATGATAATGATAATGCTATGCTTATGCTATACTAATGTTAATACTAATGCTTGGTTAACGTTAATGCTAGGCTAATGTTAATGCTAATGCTAGGCTAATGTTAATGTTAGGTTAATGCTAATGCTATACTAATGCATGGATAATGCTAATGCTAGGTTAATGTTATGCTATGTTAATGCTATGCCAATGCTGTGCTAATGTTAGGTTAATGCTAAGCTACTGCTAATGCTATGTAGGAAATGGTTGCTATGGACTTTCTAGGGTATTTCTTGGTGGCAGGCCCTTTTAAAATTTCTTAAGGAATTTTGTCGTTTCTAGTTGTTGTTATTCCGTTCACCCGTTGTTTGGCCCCCGTTGTTTGACACCGTTCCAACTCTGACTCGTCGGTCCCGATCTCGAATAGGGGGTTTGTTCACAGCTTTTTGCTACGTCTTGTCGTTCGTTGGTTACTCACGTTTTTCCAGCAAAAACGATTTGCAAAAGTTTTGGCGCGCCCCCTAAATCCTCAACTTTCAGATAGTCCTGCTCAGACACACTTCGTCCGAAATCCACCAAACTTCATGTGATACCTCAGGCCAATGTCCCTGAAACACAAACGTGGTCAGTGATGACCTGCACTCGTTTTTTCTTTTTCTTTCACTCATGCCTTTTTCCCCATTCACTTCCATTCATTTTAACCCCATTGAAATGAATGTAGTTTCAGAAGAAGAGACTTTCAAGCTCCATACAGTGACCAAGCCATATGAGACCTCAGGCCACGCCCCCGAATTCACCTGATTAAACTGAACTATATGGCCAAAAGTATTGGGACACAGCTCTCATACAAAACTATGTGGACAAAAGTATTGGGACACACAATTTCGCATACATTAATGCTATGCTATGTTAAAGCTAGCGCTATGCTATGTTATTCTAATGCTATGTTAATGCTAATAATGTGTTAATGCTAGGTTATCGCTAGTGCTATGTTAATGCTAATGGTAGTTTAATGCTATGCTAATATGTGCTAATGCTATGTTAATTCTATGTAAATGTTAATGCTAATGCTGTGTTCTGCATTTGAGCAAGCACACTTTGCATTTTCTCTGCAGAAATGCTGTCTAGTTTCATATCATATCTGATTTATTATTACATCACATGCTGCTACACTACTGTTTACATTACTCTAGTAACTCTGCTTGAATTGCTGGGTTTACATTACTGTGCTAACATGGCACAATGCACTTTAACATCCCACTTGCACATTGTACATATACAAATCTATCAGACTGCTGCTCCATTAATTAAAAAAACTTGTCGCCTCTTGTTTAAGGTACTTTACTTTTTACATTTGTGTTTTAGAAATTTTCAATTTGTGTTTATAAATTTAAATTATACTTTCTTGTACATTTTATTTGTGTTTTAGAACAGTGAGATTTGTGTTTAATTTAAAATTATACTTATTTTTTTATAATGTTTGCACAGTCATAAAAGGAGCAGTTCAGGATACATTTCACTGCATGCTGTACTTGTATAATTATGCAAGTGACAAATCTTGAATCTTTGAATTTGCTACTTTTGAGCAACCTTCATTCAGCAATGGTTAATGCTTGATAAGACAGATTTTAATTTTAAAGGGGACATATGCAAAACTCACTTTTTGCATCCTTTTGTATTTACATTTGGGTTTCTACTGCTCTTATAAACACTCCAAGTGTGAAAAACATCCATCTGTTTTCTGTGAGTCAATTGAACGATTTTGGTGTCAGGAATCATATGCTTCTATGAGCCGTTTGGACGGCTCCCATATTCTGACATCAGTGATATGGAAAATTGCATAGAACCACCCCACATCTTTCGAGCCCACACCCACTAGATTAGTTGAAGATCTGCCATGTTTGTCTGCTGGTTTTACGAGCATGCATAAGATGCCGAGCGCTACGGCTACAGGCAAAGGCAAGTCACACATGAAGGGTTGTGTTCTATAGGGCTGGATAGCGCCTCTTTTCTGAAATTTTCACGTGTAGTAAACGCACAGCTTTAGCATGGGATGGGTGGGGCTTGGCCAGCAACAGCTTATTTGTATAAAAGTGACTGAGCCCTTAACCCTTATGTTGTATTTGAGTCTAATCTGAACCATTTTCAAGTTTAGTCATGTAAAAAGTACTTTTTTATTGGAACAAGGCTTTATCATATCCTCAAAATAAATTTTCACCATTTTAGTAAATTCTGAAGTTCTGTAAATAAAAAAAAAACATTTGTGATGTTACGGGTCAAATTTGACACGGGCGCACACACGTACGCTATTCCTCCCATTCTCCACCTGAACACAAACTTTCTTGCAGAATATTGATACATTTAGATTAACAAATTAATTGTTTTTTTTATTTTCAGTGCGAAGTCAGCTAGGAGCACACTGTGGCATAGATATAATGATCAGTGTCAGTCAGCTACCACTGTTTCTTCCAAAACACTTAGTATATGATTATTATAAGCTAATTATACCAACTAGCTTCATCACAAAAACTGTATGTGCTTGGGAAAAACTAAACACAGATTTGAAATCAGCATGAAAAACACTACAAAACCCACATAAACTTATCTCTGATGATTTTGACCTGTTGACCTGTGTTATGGTAGGACTCTACATGGTGGTTTGGTGTGTTCAGACAGCCCTTGTAAAGTTTTGTTTTGGCAGAGTTTACAAGTTGTGATTGGTTGCATCACCACCCGTTTGTATTCACCAGAAGAACACAGTAGACCAAGCTGGCACTGGCCCATCCCAGTTTACCCATTGCTAGTAACCACCCATAAGCAAACGAATAGTGACCATGTTCTGACTTGCATAGGAGTTGATGAGAACTGTCTGAATGCGCCAGATCTCCATGACATTGATTGGTGACCACTGCGCAACACTATGAAAAATGCAATTAAAGATTCACTTTTTAAGACTAAATATGCATAAGTAGTAAACATGGTTCTTGTCATTACTGTAGATATCGGGGTTCCTAACCCGGGTGCACGCATCATAACCACTGCAGCCATAGATGTGCACCTGCCTACTAACCCCAGCCAGCTACCCCCGTCCCTAGTAAGCGCAGACGGGCCAGGCAGCCGCCTGGAGCGCACAGGTAGCTGTGTAAGCGAGGCCTCAGCCACTACAGTGTCTCGTTCTAGCTGTAGCTTCACAGCCCGCCAGCACAGTGTCAGCAGCCAGACACTGGGATCCAGCAGTGACTGCAGCTCCACAGTGCGTGAGGCTTCAACGTCCGACTACAGTGGCCGCCGCTGCTGTCCGCCACCGTACTGCAGCCCACTGGCCTTGGGCACGCAAGACCCGAGTGCTGTGGTCAAGGAGTTACTCTCATCCCTGTCCGAGGACTCTTGCCTGGCCCAGAAAGGCCGTGTGAACCCCGTCAATCTGAAGCTGCCCAGCCCGGCTGGCTCGGTCAAGGCCAGTCCAGAGCTGGAGCACAGGGTGAACATTTACAATAAGCGGAACCAGGAGAGTCTGGGTGTGTTCCAGACCAAACCACTTATCCACCTGCAGAGGACAGAGCCATTGTTGGACGAGAAATACAGACTCATGGAGCCAGCAGATGCTCCGCTGAGCCGTGTGTCAGACACGTAGGACAAGGAAGTGCAGTGTAGTGGCCACCAGCACCAGCTGAAGCATTCTTCATCTTTCTCTTTCCGTGTCTCTCAGCCAGCACTATTGACTCTGACTTTCCTAGCCTTCTTGTTCTCCGAGAGTGGCTCAATGAGTGACACATTAAGGACTTTGCTCTCAGTTGCCTTCTCAAAAAGGGTTCCCCCTTCTTTGGGAAGGTGTTCTTGGCACACATCCTCTCTTTTACTCTCTCTCTCAAACTCAAGCAAAAGCACTTGAACTCTGAGTGTCACTCCTGCCAAAATTGCACAACCTTCCAGAGCCCTAGGAGAGGCACTTTGGGAGCCATCACTGGAACATTTATCAGGAATTTCCTATATCGGTGTTTGTCTGTGTTGGGTGACCGTTAAGAAACCAGCAATGGGACACAAACTAACGCACTCCAGCTTTCAAACAGCAGCGCAGTATTGAAAAACAAAGCTGGGAAGACTTGTGATTCTCCATGCGTTCTTATTTCAGGGTTTTGGTTGGGATGGTGGGGCAATGAGTTTTTATTTGTACTAATAACAACACAATGTACAGTCATACTGATACGACTGCTGCAGGGTTACATTTGATCTGTGTTCAAATGTGTTGAGCTGTGTTACTCAGCCAAATTTCTTACCTTTGCCTTTCTTACTGATGCTAACGTTTGTATTCATAATGACAGGAAAAAAAGCTGAACTCAAGTATTTTTAAAACATGCTGAAAATTTAATGGGTGAGAAATTCAGGAATATTGTATTAGAGGGTTTTTATGAGAAATGATGGGAGAGAATGTTGTCATAACCCTTAACCTTAACTCCATCCTTATAGCATGAGCCTTTGAAAAGATATCTGCTTTTTGACTGAGGCTAACTAATCCTGTGTTGTTAAGGCATTTTATAAACTGATAATGGGAGAAATTGTCAAGCAAATAAAAGTTGGTAAAATCATGGAAAGTGGTGTTTTTGTGAATCTTTTTCAACTCACGTTGATTAACATTTATAGGAAATAAATGTTAACAGAAATTTAGACTCCAAGAGTTTTGAAAGTCCAGCTTATTAAAAATCTAATTATGTTCAGCTATTGTGTAGAAATGCTACTAAACTAAAATGTTTAACAATTAAAGTGTCTCATGAAATGATGTTATGAAGGCGGTGGTAGCTCAGTGGGTAGGATACTTCCCTCTGGACTAAGGGGTCATGGGTTCAAATCCTACCTGCAGCATAGCACCACTGGGTTCCTGAGCAAGACCCTTAACCCCAAGTTGCTCCAGGGAGACTGTCCCCTGTAGTTAAGGAATGGAAGTCGCTTTGGATTAAAGCATCTGCTAAATGCCATAAATGTAAAAATAAATAAAACCAAGCTCTCTATCGGATGAGAGATGACATTTATTACATGTGCTGTTACATATTCAGTAACAAAGTACAAAGTATTCATATGACGGTTCAACTTAATTACAAGCCAAAAACAATGTTACAACCAGGCTTGAGATGGCATAAAAATGCATGTACCACATTACTGTGTTACCAAATACAGTAAATAACATGACATGTAGGCAATGCTTTATTAAAACAAAGGCCTGATGTGCGTTTTTGTAAAGGCTGTTCGAGGACAACAGATTGCTCTTCTCTATACCTTCTACAGGATCTTAGGACAAGCATTAGCAACCCCAGCACAGTTACAGACAAACCTCCTAGTCTAGAACATGTGATGAATGTCACTTCTTCAGAGCCTCCGTCAACTCAGGGACAGCCTATAAGTGAGTAAAAAAAAAAACCAAAAAGAAGACATTTAGGTGTATTGCACAACAGTTGTCTTTGGAAAATGGTACATAGAACATCAACTACAAACGCTAAAACAAAAGATGACAGGAGGGCAATAGAGTCTGAGAGCCAAGTTTCCCAGCAGGCTGTCAGGAATGTACCTATCCCAGTAGGTCAAAGCACAGGTTCCGTGTGATGCAAAGTAGTTGAAAAACTATATCATTACCCGAATATGTCCCCTAGATCGCTTTTCAACTTAAGGAAGGAGAGAAAGCCCATCCATTTTAATCAGTTATCTGAGGAGTGATCACATGTAAGCTGATCTGAGAGCAGCCCTAGCTCAGCAGCAGCTGTCTATCATTACCAATCACTTTTACAGAGTTTACTCACACACCTGCGTCAAGCACCACACAGGCTAAATAAAACATGAACGACAGGGCAAACAGAGGGAAATAAACGCTGATAGGCTTACAGGCACTAAACACCAACAACAGACGGATGCTGGGATGTGTGGCAACCCTCTGGCACTCAAAGCGTGTATGCCACTCAAAAACCACGGAAGCCAGTGGGCCATGTAAAGCACTGGCAAAGGGGCACTGAAAATAAAGGTGAAAGCCTACACCACACACACTTGTGACGACTATCAATTACTTTTCTGGTGTGTGGACACAGAGAGAGAGAGAGATACACATGTGCTGTATATCTGTCTTTGACTAACACATAGGCTTCAGTTCGGCCTGGACTCTCTTCTGATTAATGCAGGAGCTCAATAATTTAGTAGAAGCACATTTCCATTAGCTGGAATAATGCATGCTGCAAAATTTATCAGGGAAAATGCAGGCTTTAATTCCTCCAGTCATTTTTCCCTGTATTTCCGTTCTGTACCCAGCATTTGCTTAGGCCCTGCAATAACCTGCCGCCAGATAAATGTGTGTACTCATCTCACAGTGGGTCAGTGGGTATCTAAAAGGACTAAATGTACAATATAGGTTAGAATCTCTAGGCACCTCACAATTCAGTGAGATTTTTTTTTTCCTCCTGCATTTCACAAACTGTTAGATAACACATTGTATACAGAATAACTGAATTATATAAAAACAGATTAGGCAGAAGTATTTTTTCATATAATCATTAAGACAAGAGCAACAGCGTTTAGCATTAATTAATATATAGTTCAGTATATAAACTCTATTCTAAGCTACTGATAAATTTTGCTAGCATTTTTGCAAGATTCTAACTTTCATGTTAGCACCAAGCAGTTACAGGCAAAATGTGACCAACTAAAGATGGCAACAGATATTCAGATAACATTTTTACTTTGTATTTTGCTGCTTTACAGTTAATCCTGTGGTACATTCTGGAAATCCTTATGCTGAATATTAGTGGATTAGCTTGTTAGCAATTTGCCAAGGAGGCCGTTATGTAGAGGAATGTTTACTATGGCTTTAGGCCTTTTTTTTCATGAATACAAAAACTTGTGACTGCAAACAGATGAGTATTAAATCCTGCATTTTCTCTCCAAGTCAGGCTGTGCCAAAAGTATCCTACTTCATACTGTATCTAGGGAGCTTTTTTTTTTTTTTTTTTTTTAAATGATGCATTCAAAACTTTTTTTCCCCTCACACCAAATGTACAGCAGCCTAAAATGCTATGAAAGTGTAATTCTAGTGACTTTATGTAATGTCAAAGGACACTTAAAATTATTTAAAATACACCTACAGACACAGTCATTACAAAACAGTTTTTGTTTCCCTTTCCCATCTGTTGAGGTAGCTTACCTTAAACAGGTCAGCCACCAAGCCATAATCAGCCACTTGGAAAATAGGAGCCTCAGGATCCTTGTTGATAGCAACAATAGTCTATAATATAAAACATTTTAATATAGCTACTGAACAGTGTAGTATCACACAATGCATCTACAGAAAGATTTCAGAATGTAAGCATTACTGGAGAAAATGGAAATGAGCAATGTGATTCATGAAGTAGATGTGGGTGGTCTAATAGATACTGAAGTGGCGGCACAAAGAACTGCATTGACAAGACACACAAGAGGCAGAAAACGCATTTGAATTATATATGCAGGTAAAAAGCTATTCCAGATCATATTCAGAACTCCTTGCATTTGAAAACAGGGCATTCTGAAAACTCCAGAAACTACAGTTGGCATGGCAACAGTGGGGGGTTTCCAATGACTGAATTACTGGATAATAGAGCTGTTTACACTCAAGATATAATTATTATTTGCATTTCCATTTTATAACCTACCTTACTGTCCTTCATTCCAGCAAGATGTTGAATGGCTCCAGAAATGCCAACTGCAATGTACAGTTCCTGTGAACAGAATTATTTTAATTTAATTTCTGAGAAATACTCCAAAGCCCCAGACATTTGGCACCACTGACATTGTTCTCCCACACAGGTATGAATGAATCTCTGAAATTTTCAAGGTCAAAAAAAAAAACAAAACAAAAAAAAAAACAGACTATTATTAAACTGATAGTACTGGTTATAAACTGTAATTGGCTAAGCCACAAATGAAGACTTTGCTTCTGCCATGTCTAATTATCTCCTAACCCTTGTGAAAAGACTGGAAGGCATGAGCTCAACTGGCTTATACCTTTATTCTAGTGCCAGTAACAGTCCTGATATAATTTTCCTATAACTACGCAGCTCCAAAACGTTAAAATACAAAAAAAACTGCTTTCAATTTAACCACTATAAAGCAACATTTTTACCAATCAGCATATCTAATCAAATCATCATCTCTTTATCTGTAAATTCTCACAGTAATTAATCGTTTGAGAACAGAAGCGCTCATTTAATATGCTTTCAGGACCCTGCTGAGCACTTCCCTAATTGGTTGATGCCTCAGGCACCAATATGGCAGGTACAAATGTGCTGTTCATGTGCAGAAAATAAACGAGGCGTCGGCTTGCAATTGGCACATATAGAGATAGCAGAATTCTCTTGTACAAACAAAACTTAATTGGCAACACAATGCTTTCTTGAATAGTGATTGAATTCAGTATTTGGTTTCAGTTTAAATGTGTATGAAAAAATAAATATTTCCAAATTATATATCCTCACTATAGCTCTAGTCTATCAACTACAAAAACACTGGGAGAAAGGTATTTAGTGCTAATCACTGGCAACCACAGACAACTGACCAAGTTGACACCCAACCTCAGTCCCATTCCGCATCCCTTTATAGCTAACCTTGCTTGCCTGTTTCAAAAGCCAGAGCAGCTTACCCAAGTAATCCCTCAAACGAAGAGTGCTTAGGGGGGGTGTAGCATGGAGGAGCCCCCACCACTCTTCTGCCCTCCTTCACAAACCTTTTCCTCTGGGGAGGAGCCCAGCACTGGCTCTCAGCTTAATGCACTGCCCTATGAATATTTTAGTGGTGTTTAATGTGGCTGCCGTGCTCTCCCAGGAGCACAGCATCAATTTGTGAACACACAGGCAGCCTGAGTCCTAAAAGCCAGGCCACGTATTACTGTAAGAGCACCAGACCAATACAGATGCTGTTTTACTCCAACCCAGGCCAGAGCACACGAATATCTCTGGATGGATTCAGAGAGCAAGAAGGTTTCAGGAAACAGTCAAATATTTACACAGTATCTACAATATTTACAATTATTTCTGAAAAGACTTAGCTATTTTGAAACTGCTTATTGAAAACTGAACCTCTGAATTTTATTGCTGGTTTAAAAAAACAAAAAAACACAAACATTGTTCAACATTGCCAGCATCTTACTTTCATGCCATAACTTGCATCTGCTACAAACTTGACAGCAGGTCATAAGAAAACAAAAGAATACATTTTCCACATCAAAACTACGCCCGAGGTCCAATATTAATATTAACCACTATGAATTCTCAGTCAACCTTAGAGAATACTCAAACATCTTGAATCATTTCTGTTAGTGCACAATAGCTAAAATCTTAAGATTCCTTCAGGATGATTACGAATACACAATAGTCATGGCACATCTGACAAGCTTGTCAAAACATTTAGAGAATTGGGTTTGGAGCTGGGTTGCCTGATTGGAGCTCAGGGCAGACATTCACAGCGGTCTGCTCCACTAATGGCTCTGGTAAATCATTTAGGAGTCTGAATGTGCCATTAACTACATTACAGCAGCTCCAAGCCCCTCTAATGTGTGGATAATGACAGTTGGGAGGTCCCACTCGGACTGGATAATGGAAAATTAACCTTTTTAAAGGGCAACAAGGATCCATCTTCATCAGACTACAAAAAAGACTGTGTTTGCTTCAAAGTTAGTGTCATTTATCATATACTCCTGACAGGGTGATGGATATAAAGCATAATGACTTCTTATGGACTATGGGTAAATGATCTATCCTGTTTATAAACAGTTCGTAAGCTGGAGTCATTTGGAGATCACGGAGTAGGGAGACATCCACAGTAGGGTTTCATTTGCAAACAACAGTGTTACTTACAGGAGCCACAATCTTTCCCGTCTGTCCAACCTGCATGTCATTTGGGACATAGCCTGCATCCACAGCAGCTCTAGAAGCACCAACTTGAGGAAAAAAGTGACACCCAGTTTATACTCAAGCAACAAGTTTGAGGGGGTGGGGAGGTAAGGGGGGCTGCAACATTTATATGCTGTAATTTCCATTTCCTAAACCATCTTAGTGAGAAAATATTACTCTCCTTACCAGCAGCATTTAACTTGTCAGCAAGGTCATAAAGTAGCTTGAAGTTTTCACCACTCTTTAGACCTCTGCCTGTCATGGCAAACAGAAGGGAGATGGGCATATAGTATAACATTATTGACAAGATTATGACTCTTGTCAAATCAATACTGGCTTGCTTTTCACGCTATTGATTAGCCTTGTTCAAACCACAGATATGGATTTAAGAATATTTTGCATCATGAAATTCACTTTTACTTTTATGTATCTAAAGTTAAAGGACAGGGTCCAAATGAACACACATCTTACAGCAAGTTGCCCATTAGCCTATTCCAATCCAAAATGCTTTAAGTCCATTTGGGACAATTTTGCTCTTGCGTTTTTGAAAAGAAAAGCAGCTGATGTGCAATGGAAAACATTTCTTTCATAAAGGTAGTATTAATCATAATACAGCATTAATATTTACTGAGTGTCAAGTCCACTCCCACCAACGATCAACAAAACAAGTCTTTAAAGTGGTTTATAATGTGTTTTGGAACGAAGCACTTGTTCTTAAGACACTGTTCATACCTCCAGACACAACTACTTTGGCACTGGTGAGCTCAGGCCGGTCACTCTTTGTCAGATTCTGCTCTATCCACTCAGATATTCCAGCAGGAGAAGCTGGAGACACTGCAAAAACAGTCATATCCCACAAAGAGACACTTCAGAATCATGTTAAATTCTGTAGGTTTTATTTTACAACCAACATTTCAGCTCCCCCATTAAAACATGAAATCTGTATTTGGAACATCATCGTTAAGCAGTATTAAATTTAGAAATGACATAACAGGACCTGAAACACAGTATACACTATTGAATTAGTCATAGACTGAGTTTGGTACCTTGTTCAGAAGATGCACTTCCACCCTCTTTAGCAGCAGCTTCAAAAGATGTACCTCTTACTGTGAAGACCTTGATCTTCTCGTTGCACTTGACAGTGCTAAGGGCATTCCCTACAGCAAACACCGAGGTAAGATAGGACAGTTTCTCTTATAAGTCACTTCTTTGAACAAGACTACCTAACTATATGCAAATAACTAATATTTCAAGATTAGAATGCTACTTCAGACAAAAGAGGCTATTCAATTAAGACAAGTCACAACAAGTGAACAAAACAAACTTGCATTTAATAAAAGGTGAGCACCAGTTGGCAAACACACACGAAAATCCATGTATCTGCTACTTATGGCTTCAATTATAAGGAATCGCTTAAAGCAGGGTAGTGTGAATGTTTTATGGTTCAGCAACTACGTTTTGCTCTGAAAGGCTCATTGGTGTAGAAAAGATAACTGTTTACTCCTAACAATTAGCTTGATAGTCTCTTGATGGTCTCTTATTTTTTCCTGAGCTGTATGTACCTGATCCTTTACCTGATTGGCTGCTCTGTATTGAAACTAATTCAAAGGCAGCACAGGGCTGAAACATTCCTTACAACTTCAGCATTAACTGACAGAGATAAACTGTTGTAATAATCAGATATATGGAAATATATGGAGAGTTATTTGTCATCACAAAAACTTATTTGAAAATGGGCTTGTTTTGCGGCTTAGCTTCCATATGTGCACTATGTGGACTGCACAGCAAATACTTACATACTTTAAGCCTTTTTAATTCCAGAAAAGTGATATGGACCCTTTGATGTACTGAAAGGCATCACAATGGCAATACGTAGAAGTATAATCACAATACTAATATTCTGTCTATACTGTGCACACCTAGCCAATGCAGCCCAAACACGATAAAACAGTGTTAAATGTAATAGTGTAGCACTCTAGTTTAGCACCAATGGGCCTATCAAAGCCATTTGAAAGTAATTACGATAATTTCAGCAAAAGCCCAGAAACGTTCAATATGAATCAAGTCAACAGCAAAAATGAAATGTGACTGAACGTATTTCAACCACCACATGCTTGCCAAAGATAAAGTGGTTAAAATTATTTGGAGGTATTTATGGCATGTTTTATGCTGGCAAATTTGTGAAGAAGCTTTGGGACATAATTACTGCAATGCTGGTCAAAAAGGGACATAGGTCCTCTTAAAAATTCTATTTTCAGTGGGGAAAAAAACCATCACTGAATAAAAGTGAGTCCTTGGTTCAAATCCATCTAGCAGTAGTAAATCGTGAGAGCAAAGGACAAAAGAAACATCTACATTTTATGTGAATGGGAACATTCCCTGTACAACAACTCAAATGAAAAACTGCTTAAAAGAGATGAAAATGGATGGTTACCTGCATAAATGGTCCTTACAAAAGTATCAGGGGATTTGATCTCAGTGATGTCTGAAATAGGAGCTACATCAAGCTTGGCAGCCACTCTGGGAAGAAGATTCTGGACAAGAAAACCCAAATTAATCCTCACAGGATCAAAGCTTATTATGACAAAACCTCTCCCATTCCTTTCAGTTTTTACATCAACTGCCCTTCACACTGGGAGAAAAGTGACTAATAACTGAACCATTAGAAACAGTCTAAAATTACTTGGAAAAGTCATTATGCATTAACTTCCATTCTGAGGTTACCAATGTGGAAATGCAAGGTGTTGTTCAGGCAGTGGCAATTTACAAAAAAAATGCTGAAAACTTTTCAGTACCTGCACAGGTTTAATTTGGTACCATATATTAAATATTATTTCAGTTCCAGTATTTCATAGTTATACTATATGCACTGTATGCACTTCTAGTTCAGAAGTGCATACAGTTCTCTGTGTCTAAAAACTTCAGTGATCTTGAATCACAGACAGAATACAAACATCCTGTCTGTGAAAGGGAAAAAAAAGTTGGGATGCGAAAAAGTGGTAATTCAAGTGTTTTATATAGTGACATAATGAAACCAAACCCACCACTTAAAAATCCATCATATGAAATACATCTAGCTAGTGAGGAATTTGAGACTAATACATCTATTTGGTCTGGGGTTATGCTACACAAGATACTGTTAAATGTATTACAATTGAATTTAAATACCATTAGATCTGCTGGCTGACAGTTTAGCTGCAGAATGACAAATAGCCATGCATATAATGCTGGAGTGGGCTTCACTTATTTTAGACAGACTTCTCAAACAAAAGTAAAATGCCCAATACAACATGAGCTAAAGACTGTCAGCCATGATTCATTTCCCCTTTCTACTTCATAGCAGTCATAAAAGCTCTCATTGAAAATAACTACAACTGCTGAAAGTAAAGTCTACATACTGCATTTTATGACTGACCTCTCTTTTCATTTATCTCAAGTGGGTATAAATATCAATAAAATCAAAAGCACAGAGGGGAAAAACAATGCATCCATGGAAGTGAATACTGTTTAAAAATAGTGGTAAGGAATACACCGATATGAAGATGATAAGTGAAAACAGAGAAAAGGTCTTGTTTATTTCTCCAGTGACCACAGAGGACAGCATGAGCCATGTGACAAATAACAGGAAATTCTACTTCTTACTGAAGATTTTGTTCTTGTACTATTGCATGTTAAATAAAATTCCCTAAGTCACATTTGCACTAAATAAGGCAGGCATAAGACTTCTGTTATGTTGGTAATAAACCCTTTTTCATGTATTTTTTCATGCCCTTTTGTATAATTTTGTTGATCTGCATTATTGTGTTAAATAACCGAGTGTTTTACAATTAACTGCAATGCGGGCTCATTTTCAATTTCAGTAGCTTGAGAACTTTTCTTCACCATGAGGACGTTGCTTCTATTAAGAGAACTATTCTATTTAACAATTTAATAAACAATTTACTCAAAATGAAAGACAAACCATGAAGAAGCTTAACAGTATGCCATGTATGCCACAAACAATAATACAATTAAAAGATTTGGGAAAAGCCTACAGAATTTGATCAAGAAAGGACTAGTAAGGTTTTACAGTGATTTGGGGCCATTAAAAACATCTTCAAAATAGTAAAAAGACAAACTCCTTAATTTAGGTCAGGTATCTCTTCCAGACGAGAAATGTACCTTTCCAAATGCAGATGCTCCAGCACAGATGTGTGTGAAATTGAACTGTTGCTGGGTTGCCAAGATGAGAGGTGTCAAATTCTCTGTGGATGAAGAGTGTTTTACATGAGTTTCATTTAACCAGACTCAATAACCATAAGAATCAGGACAGTGTCAATTACAACCCCAAAAAAGTGAAATGTAAATAAAAACAGCAAGAAATTATTTGCAAATCATAGACCATATATTTAATTTAACAAAGACAACATATCAAATTGAGCAATGTTATTGTTTTAGGAACATATACAGTCATTTTGAAATTGATGTCAACAACACATTTGTAAAAAGTCCAGATGGGTCATGTGTACCACATCATCTCTTCTTTCAACAACAAAGTAAAATTATGTCCCTTTTTTCCTGGAGCAAGATTTCAGCTGCTCAATAGTCCAGGGTGTCTTTATCATGTTGTTAATGTCATGAAACACCAAATGTTTTCAAGGGGTGACCGGTCTGGACTGCTGGCATGCCAGTTTAGCACCGGGCTCTCCTAATACGGAACCATGTTGTTGTAACACAAGCAGAATGTGGTCTGGCATCGTCTCGCTGAAATAAGCAAAGTGTTCCCAGGCCCATTATGTGATTTCCACAACAAAATCATTTGTTTTAGTGCAGTGTTGCCTAAGTACCAGAAGACTACAGCCATCCAAAATTGGATTTCGGCCTTATCCCCTCGCAAAAACAGACATTTCTCCAGGTTCTCTGTATCTTTTAATTAGATTTTGTACCATAGGTGATGAATATTCCTAAATTGTTGTACTATTTGCCAGCACAGTCCTTTACAGTGTGGTGAACCCCTACCCCATTATTACTTCCAAAAGACTCACTGGGATGCTCTTTTTATACCTAATAAAATTAATTAATTTAATTAGTAGTGAGATGTTCCGCAATGTTTTAATAAGTACAACACAACATGTTCAGGCTTTTGTTCCCCATGTCCCAACTCTTTTAAAACATGGAGTTGGCATCAAATTTAAAATTAGCATGTATTTCATAAAACAGTAACATTTTTTTCAGTTACAAATCTACATAAGTCCACTGATAATTCACACCCTGCTGTGAATGTATGCATAATTTAAATAGCACTGCTTAATTAAATTTGCATTGTGACTGAGCTGTAAATCTGCCCTGTGAGACCACGGTTAACGTAAGACGAAACAGCATGAACTAGAGAAATTCCCATCTAAATGGATTATGCATTTTCAGTGATCTTCATAAAAATTTACCTGGTAATAATCCTTTGTAGGAATCATGCTGAGCAACCAGTACCTTTTTCACTCCATTAACTTGGGAAAGCTGTTCTGCTACCTACTCACAAAAAATAGAAGTACATTTGTAATAAGTGGCATGCAAAAACAAACATAAAACAATGAAGTGCATCAATCAGTTGTACCTTAGCACAGTTTTCTCCCGCAACCAGACAGGACACCTCACCACCAAGTTTGCTGGCTGCTGTGATAGCATTGAGAGTGATTGGTGTTAGTGTTTCATTGTTGTGCTCTGCAACAACCAAGGTGCTCTGAGACCTTTGAATGAGACCTGACTGGGGCCAAAAAAAGAGTGAGATTTCAGTTATTAAAGGTCTACCTCATGTAATGTGGATATATTCATATACACTCAGTAATAAATCTCAGACACCTTATTAATTAAATTCATTAATGGCAAACAGATCTTTTTAACCAGATAAAGACAGCTATAAATAGTTCATTCCAAACCAAAGCAGTTCATGCAGGTGTCTGGGAAATTGCAACATACACAAAGAAATACGGCATGGTGTATAATATTCACCAGAAAACTGTAAAGCACCTTAAAAGGGTGTTGCTGTTGGAATAATAACTTTAGAGCCACTAGGCTAGCTGTCCTTTATACTGTGGGTGGTATGAAGACTGTAGTAGTACAAATGTTTCAAAATTATGAATGGTAGGCACTTTTTGTTGGAGATCTTTTGAGAGTGATAATATGTATCAAGTAACTGTAATACATGACAGGGCAGGAGATTGTAAATTGTGACCACTAGCTGTATCTAACAGGTACAACTACATTTAATAATATGGAACAAAACGTTTTGTTCTAATATGCCAGAGGTGATTAGATTCTTAGAATTTAAAATGTTTTAAACCATTTGAATTTTTTTGTTTGTATGTCATTTGACATACTTTCATTCACAATAAAACATTCTCTCATTTTAGAGAGCAAATAAACACTGCAACTTTCTTTGTACTGTTCTGCACTTTGGTACTGTAACGAGGCAAATTTTCCACTTGTGGAACAAATAAAGGGTTATCTTATCTTAAACAGACCGACTATGATCAATTAAGGGATTAAACAAATCATTTTTCAGTCACGTGTTGACGGATTTGAAAACTTTCAAACTTTCTGTACTTAGGTAAACTCGCAAAACATATGAACCATATGACATTTAAATTTCAGATTTAGATATTACTGAATTGAGTATAACGGTGCTGACTACTGATCACTTCTCTGCGTTTTGTAACATTCAGTATGAGATGTCGTAAACGAGAGGGTCTTCATGAACTGCATAACCTTGAGCCATGGCTAACGGCTAACTAGCTTAACAAAAACAAATACAGCGACCTCACAGAATAAGACAAATATATTGGTGAATGTAGTGCTTAAATATCCAACTCATACATAAGTAAAAACTCAGAATCACAAGTGTGATGTCTTTGTAGAAGGAAATAATTTTTCATTTAGTAAACTGCAGCTAATTGCTAACTGCTAGTATGCTATGTAGCATTGTTTTTGTTGTATTTTATAATGTTATAGTAGAAAACTTTTGTCCTCCAAAAATAATATCTCAGAGAGAGAGAAAACATATGTATCGTTACTGACATTGAGGCTGTTACGCAAACACCTGATTAACTCTTTGCTCTCTAAGAGTAAACAACTAGCAAAGACATGCAAACCTTGGACTTGGCTAGCCGTCTCCCACACTTACGCACTGAAAATTCACCTACTTAAGCTGGAAACAGCTTTTTTGTACCATGACACTGAATAAATCTTACCAGAGTCCTGAGGTTTGTCTTGTTAATTGCTCTGAGCATGTTTTAGCTGCAGCAGCTCCTCCACACTGATATTGAGGACTGAACTGCTAGTCTCGCAGGGCCACGATATCGCGAGATTTATCTCAGTACTGCGAGACCTCATTCTCAGTGGTCTTAGTGAGACGCCCACCCTGGGCAGAACAGAGCTGCTCAGTCAGATTAAAACCCCTCACACATAATTGTAATTTTACTGTTGTTAAAGAGAATGATTTCAATCACTTTTAAAAATCCCAATCCAAAAAAGGCCTCATTTTGTATTTTCCCATTTCCTCTGTTGCCATCGATATACAATGCGTTGTTTGTCCATGGCAACCTGTTTCCTTGACAGCCTCTGCGTCGAACTTGAGAGATTGGCGCCTTAAGTAAATATGGACGAATATACACTATATGGACAAACGTACTGGGACACACCTCTTAATTACTGAATTTAGATGACCCCTTACTTCCAGTAAAGGATTTAATCTTAAAGCCTCAGCACAAGTCATTTTGGGCAACGCCATGCTTCCAACTTTGTGGACACAGTTTGGGGCAGAACCTTTTCTATCCCAGCATGACTGTGTCCCAGTCAAAGCAAGCTCCATTAAGACCTGGTTGGGTGAGTTTGAAGTGGAAGAACTTGACTGGTCCACACAGAGCCCTGACCTCAACCCCATCCAACACCTTTGGGATGAACTGGAACGGAG
>JBBPCY010000130.1:10769834-10791005 GCA_037974405.1 Brachyalestes nurse
GTGTGTGTATGTATATACACATATATACACACACACACACACACACACACATATATATATACACACACACACACACACTCTATCACACAGACTATATAAATTAGAAGTATGAAAACACTCATGTCAGCCTTTGAAAGCAATTTTCATCGTTCCTTTTTTCTGCATAGCGATTTTGTCACAGACAGTAAAATAACTGAGCGTACTCCCCGAACAGCAAGAGTTTAGAACTATTCTTCAAACATCTTTTATTTACAAAACAAAACACATACCATATAATTTATAAAACACTAAGGTCTATGTCCAGCCTGGAGACGAACAGTAAACTATTGTGCATTCCAGAAATCTGCTTCAACAGATCTCTTCTTTCGGAAAGAAAACAATTTTCACTTTATATCGATGGCCCTTAACTGTATACTTACACAAGAAATATCTTCATACATTCAAATCACTTTGTAAATGTGACTTGTTATACTGCCCTTCAGTACCTCCATTGTGCGAACAGTTTGTTATTACAGTGTGGGATGTTAACATTGCACGTCCAAGAAATTCAGCAGCATTTACTATGTAATTATATTGTTAATGCATCGTTATTAAGGAGAGCTAATAAAGTCCAACCAAAAATCAGACGTTACACGCAGGGGTCATACTTGTAAGACTTGGCTAGAAGTCCATTAAAAGTAATTATGTAAGTAAATAATTTTTTTATGTATAGATGTAGTGCTTAAATTGGTTTGAAAGGTCATGTCCCAGCAGAGTTTGGGGTCCAGTTTATGCTCCTCAGACTTACTCCTCTTGCTTGTTGAGGAAGAACTGAAGTGCAGAGTCCCACTGCTCTCTGGGAAAGCGGTTGGAGAGCTCACAGTAATCGAGTGCAGCCCAACACCTCTCTGTAGGAGAAAGAAGGAGAAGAGAATTACTCGCATACTGAGTGTCCTGATTTCTTTGAGCTGCTGCATCAATGTTTGGAAATGCTGAGCAAAGCAAGACCAAGAACAGGATTTTTCCCCAACCAAACTAAAAGGTAGATCATTTTAAGCCAAAGTTACATAAAACAGGTAGGAAAGAATATCTTTCCACACTGAAACAAAAAACAGATACGAGAAGATTTGAGAGAATTTGTGTTTTTTTATGTTCTTGCTTTTTCAGAAAATTACTTAAATGGTTATTGTGTAATTGAAGCAAGGTAGGAGGGAAACATGAACGGTAAAGATTAGAGACTCACCTTGTGCTGGTCTATTGTCTGTCTGGTTATCGCTGGAGGCACAGTCCTGGGTAAAAAAAAAGTTTTTTAGAGAGATCAGTAAAAATAAACACCACACATTAACCGTAGATATACTGTGTGTTCACCAAATTACACCTATGTACAGATCTTGCCATTGTTTGAATTGAAAGACAATCGTCTGTCCTTGTCAGAGTGAGTGCTAATCTTCACATATATAATGTAGGTTGCGGGCCAGCATGGGGAAGCTTGTCAGGGGGAAGATGAAGGAGTCGGCCTGTTTACAAGAGGCTCAACCGGTGGCAGGTAAATCCACTCAAATCGACAGAGGAAGCCATCCATCTGTGCAGTGGAGGCTGCTTCTTTGGAAAGGGGCAGAGAGCGGCATACAACAAAAGGCCAAACAAAGACAAAGCCAGAGTTTGGAGAGATAAGAGTCCACTGCTGACATTGTGCAGAAGCAGTCGAAAGGTGTGTGTTTGTTTGAGAGGGGGATTCACGAGCTAGAAGACAAGCAGCAGGTGAGATGAGGAGACAAGGCTCAGAAGGGGACGTGTTAAACATAATGGAATTGTAGGAATGTGGCTTCATCCAGTATGGATAAGTTAAACTATGGTTAAAACAGACTTTGTTGGC
Source organism: Brachyalestes nurse (assembly GCA_037974405.1). Classification (NCBI taxonomy): domain Eukaryota; kingdom Metazoa; phylum Chordata; class Actinopteri; order Characiformes; family Alestidae; genus Brachyalestes; species Brachyalestes nurse. Next base: position 10,771,690 of record JBBPCY010000130.1, read on the forward strand.
GCTATAAGAAAATACAAGTCAATGTAGGGCTACAACTTAATTATATCTTCAAAATTAAGCTAGGAATTATTAGTCCGTCCATCAACTAATTTTACTCAAAGCTCCGCATATATGACATTTTTTTCTTTAATGTTGCAAAGAACCAGCAGAAGCTATGCTCCCCCTAACAGCTCCTGTAGCATACACCAACATGTGAAAATGACCATTGTACATAATAGGACATCAGTGTGCAAAGATGCGCACGGGCGGATTATCTGGAGGAGTTTTACAGCCTGGGGCCGTACCTGTATGAAGGTGGCCAAGAGCACACAGCTCATCTCCTGCTGCAGGATGACCTTGTTCTGCTGGTTGTTGTAGCAGGCGCTGATGAGTGAGGGGAAGAGCACTTTGATGAGGCGTGGGTGGCTGAAGTACTGGAACGGCAGCTGACACAGTTTCTGCAGCACACTGGGCTGCCGGCCAGACTGCACGATCACCTGGAACACACAGGGAGAAAGCATGCGCACACACATCAAGCAAACGCCACATATAACAGTAAATCAGAGTCTCCCCTTGTGCCCCTCCCACACGTAAATCTGCCACTAAAACAACACACAAACACCTATTAAGAGGAGAAGTAGAGGGCACAGCCACCCAGTACACAATTACACACCATAAACCCAGACAGGGATGCCTTAGCACCTCCTTCTGTGGCACGAGTGCATGGGCTCCATCGAGAGTGGACCCCTGGTTCTGGAGTACAACCTGCCCTGCTTATTTTGGCACTTTCCTTACTCCAACACACCTACTTAAGTTCAGAAAGGGTTTGTTAAGTACTTTTAGCTGAATCAGGTATATTACAGCAGGAACACCCTAAAAACAGCAGGACAACCAGCATCAAGGTTTCAAAGCACTACTCTTCATTTCTCAATTCAATGAGAGTAACACATGCTGATAATCGTGGTAACAATCCACAAGCTATGGATGTGCAACAGAAGTTCATGTAAAGGTAACATCACTGGGTTTCCTAATGTGTGTGTGGCTTGGAATTAGAGGGCAAGCAGCGAGAAAGAAGAGAAAAAACGGGGGAAATGGGGCAAAGGTGGGGGCTGGGTGGGCCGACCCCCCTGCATGGTCACACACACTTTAAGAAATGAAGCAATACCATTAATGGAGCTTCTCACCACCAGCATCCCACTCCCCCTCAGCATGGCCGTCAATCATACCATCACATCCGGTCCCCCCCACAAGCATTAAAATCAAATCACTCCCAGGCCGGCCTGATTAAAGCAGAGACTCTGTGTGTGAGAGAGGCCTTCAGCCCAAGCCTGAGAACCAGGAAAGCCCCTTAGTTCTCTGTGATCGGAGCAGGGAGCTGGGAGGTCACCATCATAAATTCCAACAGGTGAGATGGAGAGGGAGAAAGAGGGCCAGTGGAAAACAGGGTGTGGAGGGGGGAAGGAGGAGGAGAGAGAGAGTAAGAGAAAGAGAGAGAGAGCTTGCACCCTTACACACACCCTTCCACTGCAGCTCAACCCTAAATGCAAACCAGAAGGGCGGGGTGAACTTCCCAGAAACACTGGGTGACATAAATTACCAAAGATTTACAAGATTTGTAAAAATAGTCTTAACAATACTCTTTCCAATGCATTCTGTCCTTTAATAATGTACTTTAAGGGTTTGAGAGCATGATGAGAGCAAGTCATCTCACTTCTTTTATCATTTCAAGGTGAAACCCCCTCACGGCTGAGTTCTACAGCAGCGTTCAAAGGGCTCTTGGGCAGTGTCACTCTGTGTTAGGGACAGTTTAAAGATGCTTTACTGAGTGGCTCAAACAAACCACTGCCGAGACCCTTTAATGGTACTGAAAGCTCTAAACAGCTGTCTGCCGATTCATTTCAGACCAGCGAGCCCACCGGTATGTGCTGACCAAACAGTAAGATCCAGTGGCTTCTCGCCGACTTATAATTAATGATCGTTTCCCCCCGGAATGCAGAAAAAAAAGAATTTCCTGCGCCACCATAGCAGCGCAACTGAATGAAGCAACAGTTCAAAAGATCTGGTTGTTTTCAATGGAAGAGCTGTGCAGTGTCAGGGTGGAGGGCAAGACTGAGAAGGTTTTTTTTTATAAGCTTGGGGAGTACTGGGCTAATCTCTCCCATCACTCCTGGACTAAAAGAGGGAGCTATTCCTCATTAGTTTGCAGACAGTAACAAATTACAATGCTTCAAAAGTACTGGACACACATTTACCTTACTAGACCCTGGCACTCGCCTTCCATAAACAGAGGCATTCACAACTTCAGAGAGGGTGTTGGGCAAGCATGAGGGTATGTGCGTGTCCGTGTGTAAGAGTGTGATGGGCGGTGGGGGCTGGAGCTCTGCGGACATTCCGCCCACAAATCAAGCAACCATCTCATAATCCCCCAGCACGCAGTGCTCCATCTTCACACGCCTAAACAAACTGTCCCCCCCCTCGAGTGTCCAAGGCAAGGAGACATACAGCGCGGAGAGAGCAGAGGTTAGCTTCAGCCTTGAACGCCCTGTAAACTCCCCTGGTCAAAAGTAAACGGTTCGGCTAGCAACCAATCCTCAGTCGAGTTTCCTCAGCAGCAGCCAGGTATCAGTTCAGCCCCTGACATTAAAGCACCAGTGGGCGTTTGAACTCGTGTGTCCCCCTCCTCCTTAAGCACAGATGACCATAAAGAAAAACACAGGCCAGGCCTGTCCTGTGTTTTCTTAAGTACAGGGTGCTGGTGTTTTCAAGCAGGCCACATGCTTTATGGCCAGTCTATTACATAATTCCCAGCCTGTGCACTGAAAACAAAGGGAGTGTAAAGTTAACGCTCCGAAACGCAAACACAAACTCCGAATAGCCCAAGGTGAAGAGGAAGGAGACCTCAGTTGGTCGGGTTTGCTCTTTGATGGACTGTTGATAAGAGTGAAGAGAAGTGACAGGCTCACATACTAAAGGGGATCCTGAAGAGGACTGCCTGTGATGGATTCTACTCATAGGAAACAACTATGTTTAGGTAATGCTAAAAATAAGGCAAAGGTATAAAATCAAGAAAAGGTGCTGCTGCAGACAGTCCAATTCCTTGTAAGCAACATGCAAATGAGGGTGCAGACAACTAACTGATAAGAGTAGAGGATAAACGACTTGTGAGGACAGTGAGAGGGCACTCGAGACAGGAAGCTATGGCTACGTCAACAACCGCTACCACCCACAGGCACAATCTACAAAAACTGTCCTGTTATAAAACCTCTGAGACTCCAGACAACCTGACGGCAGCCTGAACATATGCATAAATATTACAGAAGTAAAACGTACAATGAAAGAGACCTGTTTGTTAGCATTTCTTAAAATGGGAAGAGCATGTCTCTTACCAAAACAGCATTAAGAGCCATGTTTGTTTGAAAAACGGTAAAATTATCTGTGATTTATTGTCGGTGCCTGCCTGAATCAAGCGTCATCTTCGATCCTTTGAAAGATAATCTCTCCTGGAGATCTTTCCCAGGAGCCCATCTGACCTGGACTGCACTCAAACACAGCATTAGACCTAAATAGGGCTCTAAATTCTGAAAGATTTATGGGCAAACAAACAAAAAACGAAAGAAGAATTCAGAAAAGAAGAAACCCAACACATAATGCTTGAGCGTGTTAAGGCTTAGTTTACCGTTGATGGACTGTGTTAATCATTTCATGGTGCTTGGCAGAGGCTTCATCCTCTCTGCTGCCACTCAGGGCTGCTTGGCTGAACCCCATGCCTGGGTTTTCTAGTGAGAGGGAGACACCAAATGCTTTTCTCCAACTATGTATCGCAGCCGTCCACTCGGGACCCGCTACGTCATCTAAGCACAAAGGGGTGCGTTATCGTCGTTGTAATGGACTGTTGAAGGCAGCATTTCAACATCAGTTTAACTGTGGATTACTGGGCCAGGACTGTGTCTGGGGTTCCAGGGCACTGGAGATACCCTTGTGTTAGTATGGGATGAGAGTACAACAGAAGGAGAGATAGAGCTAAAGGCAGGAAGAGAGAGGGAGTGAGAGGAGAGATAAGGAGAGATGAGTGTGGTGGACTGTTTCAATCTGGCCTTTCCGAGGTGCTGTGTTGAAAAGTGGCTGTCTGCGTGAAACAGCTTGTTGGCCGTCGCCTTGTAATCCCCCAGTAATGGGAGTAACACTAGGGGTACCGTACATGGATGCTGTCAAACCAAGGGAGATATTTGTCTTTGGTTGTCTACATGTAACAGCGAACAAGTTTTCTGGCTACCTTCCAGATAAGGAAACAGTGGAGCACCCCTATACTGAAGTTTTGCAGCTTTTTGAATGTGCTCAGAAAGAATGTGCATGTATATATGAATATCATGGTGGCTGACAGAGATAGTTATGGTTTCTTTAGTTTCAGAGAGGATCTTTACAATAGCTGCTGAGTGAGTCATTTATCGATGTCAAATGTCACACAAACATACTGATCTCTCTGGACTGTTACATAAAAGCTAACCTTTACTGCTCTAGAAACTACAATTAGGACAAGAGAAACGTTTTAAAACCCGCCACAAGGCAAGCTCTCTTACAGTCTTTCAGAGCAGAAAGCACTATGTCTTTCACAGCACAGAGACTATTAACCACAAGTCATCACTCCCCTTTGAGTACAAACACACTTCACAGCCACCAACACAGAGCATATGTCATTGTACCAATAGCTGTGTTTGAGCAAGATGACTAACGCACCCACACTTCAAACTGGCCGAGTATATGGTGTAGAGCAGCTCTTCAAAGTCTTTGCTGCTTTTATGAGCTGTATTATTTCTCAGACACACATATAAACACAGGCTGGTGAGCCGGCACTGAATCAGCACGGTGTGGCCAGCAAGGCCGGGGTCAGAGCTGCTTTCGTGTTCTACCTGTGCTTACATTAAAAAAAAGTCAAAAGTCCAGCCAAATACGCCCATTACAGCAAAGCATCAGCAGTCACTTATACCGCACGCGAAGTACATACAGCAGTGCCTGAGTCAACATGCAGTTGGTCCTTGGGGAAATTTTGAAAAAGTGATAAAGCTAAAGCTTCCCCATAATTCAATAAATACATTTAATTTTAAAAATGTATTTTTTTTAAACATGCAATAACATACATTTTCACAATGTGTGGGGAAAAAAAACAAACATTAAAAAAACCCTACAAATTGTAACATTCTTTAACTTTATGTATAAACGGCCAGTACTGGTGCTGTTTTTAATAATAAATATATGAACCTCAGCCAAATGGTGACATAAAAAACAGCCTGCGTCCTGGAAAAAAAGTCACAAGTTTAAAGACTTTGCCGGAGCAGTTTTCAAATTAGCAAAGTGGGCCGCGGATAAATGAATATGCAAAAGGTGTAATTCCCAGCCTGGTCGTTGCGTTACCTTCCCCCTATGTGAGCACAAACCCAATCATCTGTCACCCCCCTCTAATTCAATCATCAGCCCTCATTCAATTATCCAATATAATATGCAAATAAGCCCAACAATGGCCAACAAATGCTAATTACGTACATCAAAATAATTAAATTGGATTGGAGCGGCAGAGGAGAACTGAACTGCCATAAAAACAGAGGCCGTTCCTTTAATTAACAGCAAAAATGTTTTAAATTAGAATCTGTAATAAGCCCATAAATTGCTGGGACTTCGACCCTCCCTTGAGGATTTTACAGCATCGCAGTGGTGGATCCTCAGGAGACTCGCATAACTAAGCCTGGCTGAGTGAGGCGTCGTCACTGGCCATGTACCTCGCAAGGGTGCAGGAAAGTGGAACACAGTAGAACATGTGCGCTTCAAGCCACGCTGCTCTGTGATCCGCGCCTGCTGGTCCAGCATCTAGCTGAAGCCCAAACAACGAGCAGGCCAACTGCCAGGCGCAGGAAAACAAAGCCTGTCCCTGAAGCAGGGCTGAACACAGTGCAGAGGTGCCACAGTCGCTGCATTATTCAACACCCTCCTTTTGTTGCTTTTGTGTCAGTTGTTTGTAAGGAGAAAAGTACACCAGGCTCATGATCTAATGAACAGCTTACAAAAGCTTAACAGCACACTCACCACACACAAGAACAGAGCTTTTGGGACCTGATATGTGTCAAATTGTGACAATAGTTTAACAATTTTTACTGTTATTTAAAAAAATTCAAACATGGATCTATATTGTAGATTTGAGTTATATATTATTTTAACTGAACTACAGTCATGCCCTTAAAAGAACAAACAAACAAAACAATCAGTGACTTGTTACATCTACACAAACCACAAAAGGAGAAAGCTTACCTGGTTGTCAGGGTGGTTAACAGTGAAGTAACCCACACAGATGATGACTTCATGAAGCAGTTCCTCCGAGCTGTTCTGGGAGCAGTACCACAGCAGAGAGCTGACAATGTGTCTGAAGGCCAGAGACAACCCCTCTGCTCCTAGAACAGCCTACCGTAAGGGGGGGAAAGAGTAATAATGTAATAAATACATTATCATCATTATTATTATTTTTTTTATTATTATTGGGATACAGGATATAACAACAACAACCACATAATACATCCTCCATTCATCCTTAATTCTCACATATACAAGTAACAAATACAAACAGATGAATTCAAAACACTGAAGTATATTAGGGTCATGGGTTATCTGGTCATCTGAAACCTAAAGTACTACTTGTAGTTGACACTAACTGGACCACTCCATGCTGTTGACCTTACCATATTATTCGCAAGACACAGCATACTCAAAAGCACAAAGAGACAAAAGACAAAAGTTCTCTTTATAACTAGTGTACATGTGTGGAAAAAACAAGCCGGTGTTGTTGTGGTGGATTTGTCAGGGTCTCCTCAGCTCTGGAGAAAGCGGTCCCACTTCAGAACCCCCAGTCTCCCTATAGAGGAGATGCTATCAGCCAACCCACAGACAGTATTTATTAAACATGTCAGTATGACTGAGCGCCTCAGGGTCACCACTGAGACTACTGACATTAGGGTGTGTGAGAGTCTGGAACGGAAGGTCTAAATAAGCGGCCACAAACAATACCTGAAAAGCCCTATGATGCAAATGCAGGGTGTGCATGCAACTCCACGGAACAACTCTGCTATACCAGTATAACTCGAACACGGAGTTTCCATCCCATCTGCCTGAACTATTGGAATTTTGTCAGTTACATTCCTAGTGCTATCCACACATCCCTGTATATGTGCATCTGATGGGAACCACACTTTTACAAGCAGTCAGAAAACAAGTAAGATATAGTGTCTGAAGTCAGCTAAAGAGATTCCTTGTGTGTTGGCTGACGCACAAGAAATATCTGAAAATCAAATACGCAAAAACAACATTTGATCTCTTGACACACAAGGAATCTCTGAAACTCAAATATGCAAAAATAACACTTGATTGTTTTGCATCTCAAATAAATGGGCAGTTAGGAAGACAGACCTATAGACCTATAACATCAGATCAGAATGTTGCAGAACAGAGAACTTCTGTGGTATTTTCTTCTGTGATATCATCTCCATACTCAATCGGTGAATCAGCATGTGGTGACTTATGCTTTTCCTGAGCGAGAAGAAAGCAAGCTCCATGAGGAAAATGCATAAATCAATATGTAATAATTAGATCCGGCTGTTCTTCATCCTGGCAAGTCAGCATTTCTGCTGTGGTAACAGCACTGCTGAGCAGTTGACTTGATCTGGCTGATACCACTCAGCACAGTCTCACACATCCACCTGGACCAAATCAGCTGAACGTCACTACCTGGGCAAGACCTCACTTGAGGCTCAGACATATCTGCAGAGCAGTCTCTAGAGCACTGACACACAGGTCTCAGACTAGCACTCGGGCTTCTCTTACAGTGGTTAAAGAACAAGGTCCAAAGGGTCCGTGGCCCTGGATGTGGAGACAGGAGTGTCTTCTGGGTCAGAGATGAAGAGAGCTCAGTTTTTCCTGATGAACCTATTAGCCAAATCTGTGTGCTAATGTAAACCACAAGGTGATTACAACTGTGGCCCCAAAACAGCATTATTTAAAATGTTCATAAAACTTTGGCAGCAAGTTGCTTTGACTTCCATCTGTTTTAAATAGAGAGAGAACAAGAGAAAAAACAAGAGTGTGCACACATGCACCCGAATACATACTCTCGCACTGGTTGTGAGTGATTACTGAAACACATTAAAATAATTCATACGGTTTTCGCGTTTCCGCCTTACACCACCGCGTTTACGTGATTTAACATCATGAAGCTGTCCTTTTCTCTTCATCAGGCCGGTTAACCTATGACTGGACAGCCTGCACTTAATGCCACTCTCCATCCGCATTGCTGACCCAAGCCCTTCAACACAACTGGCCAGAGGTCAGGGGTTGAGCGTGTTTATGTCCACTGGGTCAACTTTGTTCTAGGAAGAAATAGTGATCTCCACACAGTGCGGGTGTGGAGCGCGCGGTGGCCAGATCATTAGTCCAGTGGGTTGCTTCCCTCCCGCCTGTATTTGCGTTCTGGCTGATCCACGAGAACAGGTATACAAGCCAGTCTGTTAATGAGCCCCTGAGAGCTTCAGCATTAGCCTGACCTTTTTATTCCACTCATGGTTTGGAACGTCTGTTTCAGGGATGGGCCCAACATCACATATCTTCAGCAAGCTGAAGGGCAGGTCAGGGGGCTTCCCGTGCTTGGAAAAAAAAAAACAAGCCACGCGACATAACTTTGGCCAGACAGTGTGACTGCAGTAAGTCCAACTGCTCTCCCAGGATGGACAGCATGCAGTACACACTCGCAGTTATGTCACAAAGCAGCATTTTTGCCAGGGGTTGTATCCACGAAATGCCCCAGGCTGTACTTGTAGGCTGAACAACAAGCCCAATCAGACAGAGTGGACCATCTGGATGGTGCTAGTACTCCTCGTGGTTCCAGTAATTTAATGTGTCAATGCAATAATGCTTAAGACCTTGGAATACTTCTTGCAAAGCCTACCTTCACCAAACAATATGATGCAACTGCAGAGAAAAAACAACCACAGAGATAATGCAGAGGCGTCGTTTGCCACCTTCATGACTGAAGACAATGCGCAACAAAACCTGTGATTGTTTGATGCAAAAGAGGGACATATGGGGCAGTCAAAATGAAACAGTAGTTACAAGTACATCGTTAAGACGTCAGAATGATGGTGTAAATATTACACAGAAAATATAATTTTTGGCCATCTTTGCCAGTCAGTATTCTGGCATATCCATACCTAGCATCTTAACATGCTACACAACCTATGAATGCTTTTCAAAACTGATAATAAATGCCTTGTGTCTAGCACTACCTCACAATGCAAGACTGAAAGAGTACCTGGAAGGCAGCGAGGTCAAGCAAGGCAAAGTTGTTGAGGAAGCGCAGGCTCTGAAGGGCCACCTGGACCACAGCTGGGCTGTAAGGCTCCTGTGGCGACGCTGGGCCCACAGACTGGGCCTCAGGCAGGGCACTGTGGAGCAGGATACAGTACAGCATATGAAGAACACCAACTAGGTCTGTGCTCTGCAGCAGCGTGGTCAGCCCGGTGGGGTCCTGCCGCTTGTTGTCAAAGATACTAGGAGACCTAGAAAAGGGATTAGACAAAATGTATGAGGAAGGGGTTATGAACATTAAAACATCTGAAAAACTCCTTTTCAACACATCAAGATCCCATAGAGAAATACAGACATGAACTCATGATTAGCTTTTCTGGCAAATATTTTCAGTACCTAAAGAATACTGACCAACTGTGTGTTTATTTAACAAGAGAACAAACATCAAGTGGTGTAACCATCAAACGTTTCTCCTTTTTGGTTTGAAATGGCGAGTTTGAAACTTGACAGCCCTGGAAGTTCTGCTGGACTTTCTGCTCCAACTACTCAAATGTATCACAAAACTCTAATCAATCTAATGAAATATCAAGCAGTGCAGTGTGTATTGTTACACACCATATTACCCATATCTGCTCTCATGTACATTTTACTAAAATAGTTTTAAGGAAAACTCTGTGCAGCAGTTTTTAAACGCCTGGTTTATGACTGACAAAAATGAATAGAAAAACACTCTGGGGGGCAGAAGTATTGTTATTCTTCAGTTAAGGTGTTCTTCACTGTATCAGAACTTCTAGGTGAGAAAAATCAACTTCCCCCTTGTTTATGTGCCACTCCATCTGAATCAACGGCCTTTCAAACAAAGTCAGACGCGTGAGGCGGTTCTACTGAGAGCAGGGCCAGAACGGTGAGAGCCAGCTGGGGGGGTGTGGCGGGGCTGGGGGATGGCTGACAAGCAGCTCAAAGCCTCAGAACCTGAGGAGGCGTCAGCTGCTTTTGTAACCGCAGAGAGCAAAGACCCAGGATGTAGGAAGTGAGGGGAGTCTGGTCCCAGCGGCTTCTAGACTTACTTGCTAGACCAGACCCTGTCCACTTGGATATAAATAAAAGGGGTAGACCCTTGTCTGCGGAGCTGGGGCCTCCTGGGAGGCTTAACTGGTCACATTCAACCACATAGGAGCCAAAGCTCAAAAGTGGGGTAGTGCGAGTGTGGATTCAGTCTAGTGATCCACCAAAAGAGCAAAAAGAACGAATGCATGATGATTTCCGAATCATATCGGTACTGTCAGGAAATTATTCAAATAACATAGCTGCATCAGTTGCAAAAATGACAGTTATAATGTGGCGCTGGGTTACTGTGCAAAAAACATGTGCAAATGTATTTCTCCACTTTAAGATCTATACAGGAAATGTACATGAAACTAGGGGTGTAACACTAACACAATACTTTCTAATAATTACAATACAGAGAGGAGTATTCAGACACTCTTAGACCTTGGCCACACGGACGTCTGAATCAGGCGGTTTTCCGGTGTTCGTGGTATGAGGTGGCTGCAGACTGATCGCTGACCGGAGCAAATCAAAGCGTTCACACAGGCGTTCGTCCCCTGCGTTCGGTCGGCTGCATGTTCAGGTGGTGTCAATTTCTGCCGAAAGCCCGACTAACACAAAGAAAATGCCACTACTGTGTTTACGTAGTGTTCAACTGACGATCAGGAGGGCTGAATATGTCCCATGATTCTATAAAATCATTCACTGTTATTATTTTTCTGTAATTGCTTAATCCTTACTAGGGTCGTGGGAACCCGGAGCCTATCCCGGAGTCTACGGGCGAGGCAGGGACTCACGCTGGGCGGGGCACCAGCGAGATTTAAGTCTGTATATTATAATAATAAATTATATATAATTATTATAAATATTAATATTAACAACAATATTAATGTTGTTAATATTACTATAAATATTATTGTTATAATATTATTAGTATTGTATTATTATTATTATCCTTTCCTGTCTATGATCCCTTGTCAGGAGGATTTTTTTAATAAAACAAGAATGTCAACGCTTAGTTTTAACAAAGGACAGGGATTCATGATTTTTATTGCAGAACTATTCACAAAGACGACCCACATGTAAACATTTTGTCTCATTGAAGTAAATCAGGCGCAGCTACAAAACACAACAAAAACGTATATGGCATTCAGAGCATGTTCATTTATTGAAGGTTCGAACGTCTGTGTGGATGAGGCCTTACTGCTTACACTTCTACTGCATATAGCCACTTCAAAAGTATTCAAATAATATTCTGATTATGCCCCTGATTACATACTTTGTTAATATTTATAAGTAAACAAAAAAGGAAACGTATTCACGCACAATAGAATAATACTTTGGCAAATCTGTAACATTTGCTCATGTGTCTCATTAGTTTATTAATCAACATGGATCTATCATCATCTATCATCAGGAGGGGTGAAAAAAAAGAAATAAGTAAGACTATTAATGTGAATAATAGGTCTCAGAGAAGTCAAGCCTCTTAGAAATGCAGCTTACATTCCAAACTGCTCCAAATCAACACGCCACCCTGACACACACCACAGACGTCTAAAAGAAGCTGAAGAAGTGAAGAAACTCTTGGAACTCCACAGGCATTCTGACAGCCAGTGGCACCATTTCCACAAACTACCGTCTCGGGCCCTTTTGTGCTCCAGCGCATTTAATTAAGGCTCATCTTATGGGATTTAGGACAGCATGTTTGTGCATTAGCCTGCACAACTCCAGGCGGATTAGCTGGCTTGGTAACTCCATACTACAGCCTCAAAATATACAAGCATGGGTTAAGTTTCCTTTTCATGCAAACCCGAGATCAGCCTAGTCATTTCACTACTGACAGTGAGGCAAGTATTTGGGCAATAAGAGCTTTTCCAAACTCAGCATAGAGGGTAATGTCTACCTGGAATGACACTAAAGGTAATGCAGTAGCTTCTGGAGGGGGAAAGCAGTCTAAGGCAGAGTTCCTGCGGCCGTCTTGCTTAACCAAGGGTAAAATAAGTGTCGGCCTCAGTGGGGAGAACACTTTGGCCTAGCGCAAAAGACGTCAGTGAGTGTGAAAGATCTTATACTCAGGTTTGAGCTTGCATTCAAGGCTGAGCTTTAAAGCTGCTCTATGATCAGTTCCTCTTATTCCAAAACATCAACTATTGCAATCAAAATCCCAAAGCTGTTCTCAGGTCCGCTAGTGCAGACACTCATGATTAGCGCTTGTGCGAGAGAACAAAGGCTTAGTTCTCCCACCATGACTGTGCATGACAGGTTCCACATCCCCTGACTAGGAAACAGAAACCAGTGCCAGCATGGAATGAAAGTGAAGGGCCTGACACTGGCAATATGAGCTCACACACACTACCCCCAAATCAGCCTGTCTGATTCATCTGCGCTTACAGCTAAATCCATGCTAATGCAGCTATTGTTGGACTGTTTTTTCCTCTGATCATCTGTAAAACAACAGAGATTAAAACACTAAACAGAACAGATAAAGCAATAATGTAAAAACGCTAAATGAATAAATGTGGTCAGGCCAAAGTGTATATAACCCGTTCCAAAATAAACATAATGCACAAAACCCAAACCATTAAAGAAACTACTTTTCTCTCATTACATTAGTATTGAACTATAAAACCTAGATTTATTACAGTTCAAAAACTCAATTCAGCACTAAACGTTACACAACAGAGATCATTTTGAATCCATCACCAAGTACAATTCAGTTCATGACAGGTAATTATTAGTATAGCATATCACCACAAGCTGTGATTTAGAGCTAAAGAATAGGGGCTTGCCTGCCCTCTGGATGCTACCCCACTGTGCATGCTGTTACTTGAAGTCAACCAAGCGTGGAGTGTGGAAATTAGCAACTCTGTAACTACATGACCCTCACTGTCAAGCAAATCCCAAGGCACGGCAACTGGCAGGGAGCAGAAACGTCCACTATACATTCAACGCGGAACAACTTCCTGGCCCTCCACATAGTGAATAATGGTCGAACTGAGATATAGATGGCAGGATTAGAAGGATGTTGATTATAACACGACGCTGCAGCGAGTGGAGCTATTAAAAGTGGAGAGCTATTGGCGCTGGGGTTTCTCACAGATATTTAGTGACATGGGGTTGTGGAGAGGGAGAGAATAGTGTTAAACAGCTGGGCAGTGTTACAGCACACAGCAGCTGGAGGAGCACAAGGTTGGGCAGAGACGCATGGGCAGGAGTGGCCAGTATGACCAAAAAAAAAAAAGAAAAGAAAACGACACATCAATAAACACAGGCAGACACTAAGAAACTCAACTTTAAAGAAGGTATTATATACTTCAAAAGGTTTTATAAGGCACAGGGGACTGAACAGAGCTGAGTCACCACCAGTGTTTCCTCAGAGCTTCACATCATGGACAAAATGTTATTGGCTGCGACTGCATGGTTAGCCTCTGTCAACGAACACACACAAACGTACACACTCGCGTGTTTGTGGGTGGGCTGGAAGCAGGAGTTTACAGTAAAGGAGATGGAAATATGGGGCTGCTAGTGATTGATGACGCTGTGGTATCTGTCTGTGTTACAGCACATCAACTGACAGAGAGAGAGAGAGAGAGAGAGAGAGAGAGAGAGAGCGAGAGAGAGAGAGAGCGCATGGGGAGATCGAGAAGGAAGGCAGAAGGAAAGAGAAATGACAGTGAATAAGGGGGGAAGGAGAGAGAAAATGACAATGAAAGAAAAAAAGAGAAAGAAAGGAAAGGAGGATAAAGAGGGAGAGAGAGTGAGATTGAGAGAGTGAAAGAGAGAAAAAAGATAAAGAAGGGGGAAAAGGAGAGTGAGATTAAGAGAGAGAGCAAAAAAGAGAGAGGGAGAACAGAAAGATAAAGTGAGAGAGAGAGAATAAGGAGAGAGTGAGATTGAGAAAGAGTAAAAGAGAGAGCAAGAGAGAGAGGTGCCACTCACCGGCTGGTCACAGCAAAGCAGAGTTTGCAGATGGCGTGGAGGAGCGCTGCAGCCTGCTCCAGAAAGGAAGACATCTTAGGACTCTCATCAATTGGGCCTTGCACATACAGAAAGCAGCCGCACAGCTTGTCAATCAAGCCCATATTCACCACATAGCTGAGGAGCATAAAAACAGATCAGAAGTTAGTAACACAAATAAATATGCTGAAGAAATAAAGACATTTTATTTATTCAGTTATCCTGCACATGATCAGGCAGACTGACCGGCTTGGTAACTTTAATTGGCAATTTTGTTTATTCAGTCAGCCTGCATTTTATGAGCGTTTATCGCTTATCAGTACCATTCGGTTCATGTTACTTTTGTATTGAAATTTTACACAAAGACTTCAAACGATTACAGCATGTGAAGCAAACTCTTGCTTATGTCATTTTCTTCGGAAATTAACTACATCTCAATTAGATTAGAGAGAAAGAGCATTATTCTCCTCAGAAAAGAGACCAGCTCAGTCGCAGGGGCCCGGGTTATACATAGCCCCTCCAACCAGCGGAAATCTGAGCTCTCATCGGAGCCCACCACTCCTGCCTATTACCCCTATATCTCTCATTTGTCCAGGCAAATGACAGGTCTCATGATGGCGTCGGTCCCCACCCTCCTGGCTACAAATCAGGCCTAATTACAGCATTACTGGGCAGGACGTGCCTCCGTGTGCCAGTCCAGACAAAGGCAGGAGCCTCCCTCTCCTCTTCCTGACCCAGAGCGGTGCCTCACAGCTCAGGTATGCCTGTCCCCTCCACCCCCACTCCACCTCCAGCACTGCCTTCAGGCTCCACGCTGTCAATCAACAGACCTCCCAGAGGAGCAGGGCCAGCGTTTCAGAGCAATGATTCAACTCTGAGGCGGACCTCCATAGCCTACACACCACTGAGTTTTTTCCCCTCATACTTGCCTTTGTACGTCCCCTCTGCCATTTTCTCATTAAATCAACAGTTCAGAGAAAGATTGAACTCTTTTGCCTTATTCCAGTGTAGTCAAACAACCAAAACATGTCTGGTGTGCACAGTTCACTACATTAGCTTTCCATTTTTTTTTTAAATAAAAAAAATAAATAAATGAAAGAAAGAAATATGTAATACTAATTATTAATATGTACTACTAATTGGACTGAGTAAAAGAGTGCACTAAACCAATAAAGTATACTAAACAACAGAGTCAGGGTGCTCAAAAATGCCTTCTTTTTGAGTTAACTGAACTGGGCACTTTTGCCTTATTTGATGTTTTAAGTAAAGACAATTGTCCATGACAGATTTACACTTTAACTGCATGAGTGTGAAATGTAACCTGTCACATTAGGAGGCCTTTTTTCTGTTAAACAGCATTAAGTCTTATTTTTCCATGTTATCTTTAGTTATCTATTGGCATTTTTTTGGTTATGTCATATACATGTCATGATACAGGCAACATTTTGATGTATTTTACTGCCATTTTTATAATGAGCAGGAAAATGTTTTGTGCTAAAGTGTAACTATACAGCTTGTATCACTAATAGAAGGGTAAACATATAAATAAATACATTTATTTATTATATAAATAAATAAATGTGGGTTCTACAAATTCAGACTTTGTGAACTTAACAAATTACTTAACGCTGTCAATTATTTTATTGTGGGTTAACGCAGATTTTTAAAAACTGTTATTTTTTTGTGTTTGTGAGTGAGCTCTACACATAGACATATTTTCTTTGTCTATGGCTCATAGACAGTAACTTGATTTTCTATAATAAACTAGATAAAACATGAATGACTTGCAGTGGCAAATAGCTTTGGTTTTATATTTGATTTGACTACATTAATGCTGAAGTTTAGATTTAGAAATATTTTACCTGTAAATGTGTAGCTGTGTTGAAGGGAACACTGCCGTTAAAAAGCTCCTTATTTATTTAATGTGCAAACCAAATATTCTTGGACTTTTGTTCATATAGCAGTACTTGAGCAAAAGTGCACTGAATAAAAGTGCACTACTTTTGAATTAATTATTTAATTTTCCATATAACAATGTGATTAATCGCAGAAAACATTTAATCGTTGCCCAGCACTGAAGAACTTCAAACATGTACTGCCTGACTGACTCTGGGCAAGGGGAAAACTGAGTACATTTGAATTCAGCATGCATATATAATCATATTAATCTGTCTGTTTCTCAGTGTCTATCTCACTTTTCCTGAAAAATGAGTTCAGGCCTTTTTTCCCATACATTTGTTTTTTAATGCCTGTCTTTCAAATGTAGTCCTCCCAGGTAATTACGATTCCTTCCTCCATCCTCGCAATAGGTCACCTGTCACTTGAACCAAAGCCCCTTGTTATTACTTTATCCTCTTCTTGGGCTTGGCTGGAGCTGAAAAGAGGTTTAACACACGCCATTGTGCAGCCTTTCAATCTTTGTGACTGAAAGTGAAAGCGTAAAATCATCTATGTGATTGTAACTATGAATGGGAGTTTAAAAATGGGTTCAGAAACAACATGTAACAAAAATTTTCATTGTACTGAATGGTTATCAGTTATGGGACCTGACCCACTTAAAATAACTCCTCTCACATGAAGGAGCAGTTCTAACATAAAACTGCCGGTCTTGGTCTGGAGTAAACCCTTTCCGCCGGGTCACTTTACGGTCACTACACACTAGACCCCTCTGCTCAGATGAATCATGGGAAAAGAGAAGAGGAGGATTATGGGAAATTTGGCTTCCCTCAAGACTCAGAGGCAGTCTGCCTTTCCTCATGCACAGAGACAAAACAGAGCGGCCGGTCCCTCCTCCGCGCCATTTCGTTCTCAGACCAAGTTCAACTGGAAGTCGGGCCGTTCCAGAAGCGGATTTTGGCTGTGGCTCCGCTTGGCCAGAGCAGACGGGGACTTAAGGTTACGGTGCATGGAGTATGCGCAAAAAAAAGTTACGGGCTAATACCGTTGCTGCTTCGAGATCTATGCTCCAACCCACCAGGACAGATCTATACATGAGTGCTAGTGTGTGATGTGAAATAATGGGAGGGGCTCATGAGCAGCTCGGCCAAATCTCTGCCTAAGCCAGGTACAGAAGAAGCTAAATCTCTGGATTCTCTCCAGGCAGGCTTTCCTTACACACAAGAACCATGTTCAATACTCAATACAATGATTTACCAAGCAGAAAGCCCTTAGTGACACAAGCCAAGTCTCACTACATGTGATTATGTGAGAATGTAAGTGTTTTATTAGGAAGGCATCCTATTGGAGTTCTTCAGAAAATCACATAAGCAAGTCCGTTTGAGGTAACTGAACATATTGACATAAAGCAAGAGTATGATTGTGCAGGCATACAGTTTGCACTGTCAGCTACACAAGACCCATAGCTCTAGTGCAAAATAATTCTGTCGATCATTAGGTTTCAGCTCATGACGAACTGCCATATTATTGTGAATTTTAGTTTTAGTAGCTTTATAAGCTCAAATAAACGGATTTAGCTTTATTAGCTCAAATAAACTAACATTACTTACCACTGCCCAAATAAAGGTGCTAAAGAAAAGAAATGGATGTAATTTTTGTATAAAATATTGCTCTAAAGAACTGAAACAAGCTGACCTGATGAGGTCTTGAGAGCGGGTGTTGAAATTTTCACCGCTGATTGGTTTACTCTTAGCATCAGTTGGGCTGATCTGTGAAGATTCTCTTCCAGTCTCCAATCCTGAGGGGCTCAGGAGTGAGAGCACTGTGGCGGTGGTCTGAAGCAAGCCAGTGGTCAAGCCCTCAAATACCTGTTTATTCACACTGCGGCCAAAGATGGACTTATCCTCGTCAGGAACATACAGCTAAAAAAAACAAACACAGAAGTGCCATTTAGGAAAGACACGAGAGAGGGGGGGGGGGCAAGCCAGAGAGGCTGCAGGAGACAGTAAGACAGAGAAGGAGTGTGACAGAGCGTGTGATAGTATTTATTTACCAAGAGTAGATACAGAGGTGCTGTGGTTACTGGGCTAAAAACCAAGAGTCATGACAACAGGTGACCAAACATGTCAGGTATTTATACAACTAAATATATTATTTGTAACCAGCTCCGTTATCAATTCAAACAATATATGTAATAAACACAGGATGCAACCACTCCACTCTATTTAGGGACAATATTGTTATAGAAGTCATAGATTGGTCAAAAAAATAAATAAAAAAATTACCACTTAACCCTTTATGTACAAATGGCTGGACAAAACCCAGGCTTCATGATGGCTGATACTATTGTTTTTTATTATATTGTTTTTTATTATATGTTTTTTAGTTGTTATAGTTAACGAAAATTATGACTAAATATCAGCGTCAACGCACATTTATCACGTGACAAAAACGAGACGAGACGCAACGTAAATGCTGGTCATGTGACGATAACTATAACGAAACATATCATGTAATATTGACAAATAAGAACGAGACTAAATGTGATTTACAAAATAAAAACTGCTAAAATGTCTCATTTTCGTTGACTAAAACGAGACGAGACGTTATTTCCTGTAAAAAATTATTGGGACGACCTTAGAGTTAGAACAGCGTTACGTCCCAATACTTTTGTCCAATGAGAGGCACTGTGAATTAAATCTATCTATTGGGACATAGGGCCAATATAGTGCCAGGGAGAAAGAAATCACACACACACACACACAAAGTCTCACACACACAAAGTCTCACACACATTTTTTTTTCAACTAAAAACTAAAATGACAGCTTGACGCAAAGACTAGACTAAAACTAAAATTAAGACATGCCGCCAAAAACAACACTAGTCAGCAGAATGCCACTGTATCTGTCCAAAACTAAAGAAGCAACCCTCATACATAGGGATGGGAATTGATAAGATTTTCACGATTTCGATTCCATTTTCGATTCTGTTTAACAATTCGATTCTTTATCGATTCTCCTATTGATTATTATTTTTAAAAAAGGAGATCACACAGATCGATCAGCTTAGAACTTTGTTTTATATCTTATCTTTGAACAAC
>JBBPCY010000130.1:10793161-10822283 GCA_037974405.1 Brachyalestes nurse
CACACACACACACACACACACACACACACACACACACACACACACACACACACACACACACACACACACACAATCTTGTAATACTATCTTTATGAGGTTTACCATAAAACTAAAGATTTCTTTTAGATAAATGTTACTATACTATCAGTTAAACATAACCCTAACTAACCCTCACAGTCACCAAAAATATCTTCTGGGTTCTTTGGTTCATCATTAACCAAACTCCCTTTAAAACCCTCAGTGGCAAAATCTGTGTTATCGAGGGGGCAATTTGGTAGAACTATACATACAGGCAAAACAATAAAGCAGTGACATAAATCACTATTGATTGCTATTATCTGTTTGGTGTGTTGTTTTTTTAAACCCAAAATGCAACATTTAAGTGAAGCATTACAAGGTCCAAATGCAGTGGCTTGAGTAGCTGCTGGACTAGTTCAAATGTAAACCAATGCTTAAAGACAGCCCCCTCCCCTATTAAAGCCCCAGGAAATATGACTTCTCCAAACTGGAACTTCCAGACTAGACTAACTCTGGCTCACTGATTTGCCAGATATTTGTTTAGAATTACACACACACACGCACGCACGCACGCACGCACACAAACACACAAACACATACACACACATGTGCACATGCACACACACACACGTACACTCTCCTTGTCTTCACAGGGAGCTTGTCTCCATACGATTTATTTGGAGGTTTTGGCTCAGTATTGGGCTTGAGGACGCAGGCCCATGTTCATGCTGCCATCCTACATGTACTATGTCTTTCCATAGTCTCTCTCTCTCTGCCAGGAAAGTATGGCATGCATATAGGGCGAGTTACTCACACCGTATTGCATCTGTCTACTGTGTGTACTTAAAAAAAGAGCATGCCATACTACAGAGCGAACAATTTCAGAGGCATAAAGAAGCATGATTTTGCAGCAGTGCTTTCCCAGAGCTCCGATGATTCAGTATCTCATGTAAACTATATCAGCCTTGTATCTCTTAGGGTCACTTTTGGCTCTGGTCTCAGGCTAGTGGAAGGGATACATTTGCTGCAGGACAGAGAGAGAAAAAACAGAAACAATGTTTGATTGTGACCTGTATATATAAGTTTACAGAGTTAGATTTACACAATTTTCCTCTCCACTTTCTTGTAAATTAAGCCAAGACATATCTGTAGATTGCTTTTAAAGATTTGTGTAGGAGAGGTTAACGTGCTTAAGAAATACTGCCCCTAACCCATCTCTTAACTATATAAAAGGAAAAAAGAACATTGCGCAGATAAAAACAATAGTGGGGGTCAACTTTAGGCCCGCATTTTGTCACTGCTTACCTTCATATTTTCATAGATAATATCTCACTGGCAGAAACCACACGAACACATATACTTGATGACAATTTTGAGACAAAGGTATAATACTTAGTAAGGTTCCACTACATTTTCATTATATTTTGGTCAGTTTTGGGTGATCACTACATTTAAATGTTTAAGGTTTAGGAATAATAAGAAATTATATAATACTGGTTTGATCATTTTAACATGAACTTATAAAGATCACAAGATCATAAACTAGAAATGGTGAAACGAAGGAAACTTCAGCTAAAAATGATGTAATTTCTATCAGCAGCCTACCGTTAGCTGGTGGAGGAGGAGGTCCATGAGCGGGGCAATTTTGTTGCTGTAGAGAACATAAGAGCAGTTGCTGTAGCAGCGGGAGCAGGCCAGGTAATACACATTCACAGCAGCACATAGAGACCTGAAACACACAACACAATTTATGGAAAAAAAAAAAAAACGAACCAAACTTCTTGTGAGTTTGCCTCGCCATTAAAGATAACCATTTGAATGGAAGAAGCAGGCCCTCGTTCAACACTTCAGGGCAACTTCTACTTTACGTTTCACACACTGCCAATCAGATGAGTTTAATCTCCGGCAGTAACATGGTAAGGTTATCTGAGGAAATGGACACTATAAGCTCAGGGTGTGAACATTACATGCACAATGTAAGCAAGCTTAAGAACAAAAGGGGGCATTTAAAAAAAAAAATGTAAGAAGGCTTTCTCTGGAGAAACACCCCCCCCCCCATGCTTCCTCAAGAAAAGGCCAATATGCTCTCACTCTAACCCGCTTAACAAGGGGGACTGGGGGAGCAGACTGCCCAATCTGTCCACCTATTCCTCTTCTCTCTCACTCCCTATTTTCACATCTCCTCCCACTTACTCTATCCCTCTCTCTGGCCTGTCTTTTCCCTGCACCCCCTTTGTATTCTCTCTCTCTCTCCCCATCCAGAGATAAGAGACTAGCCGTCAGCGCCTGTAGGCCAGTCGGCCGGCAGTCAGTCTTCTGTATTATGTCTGCTGCACACCAGCCTGAGAGAAGATTAATGCCGCTGATAAGTGACCAGTCACTCCGCTCCGACTACAGCGGCCCCCTCCACCTACCCCTCTCCCTCCTTTCATCAGTTAATATTTTCTGACAACTGTATATTTTAACCCAAAGCGGAGTGGCGGGGCCCTATCTGTGGCGCGGACCAAAGGAATCCAACTTTCCTGGTTTAAAGTAGGCCGTGTTTATTCCCAACCGTAAACATTTTGATATCTACCGCAACCGTCGCCATCTGTTCGGCGTTTTCGGCCAAACCGTATTGGCGCACATAATAAAAATAGAGCCAGGCCACGTTTGTCTCAGGCCTGTCGATAACTTCCACCCCGCTGATAAAAGAAGGAGTGTATATTTAAGCGGCCGGCGGGCAGATCAGGGAGATAGCAGTGCGGGTATTGACATAGCAGTGTAAAAGCGTCAGACATGCAGTATGGGACTACAGGGAGAAGGCTCTGCCTGGACTTCTGGGAAAGAGTCCAAGAGTTCCACACATCACTCCAAGCATTGTGCTTTTGCAGCCGCTCAATTGCTGCTCATTATAAAAATCCGGTGTACTTACTTTATGTGCGTTGTTATTAATCGACGAATTTTCACCTCTGACAAACTAACAATAAACATTCCAGACAAGGTGCTGAGAGAGGTCTGGTTCAATTTATGTGCAATGTTTAAAAATCACTCGCTCAGTGAGCACATGGAACATTGATTCACAAGAGCATGTGCAGTGTAGTGTTTCTTGTGCATTGATAGAAGTCTATCTGTTGAGGAGTGAAACAGAGCCACGCAGAGAGAGGGAGGGATGGTTATGGGTGAGTGGAGTGATACTGCATGCTCTGTTCGGTAAACGAGAGAGAGAAATGTGAGATCCCCTCCGAACTGTGCACTCTGGGCAGCCGACCAGCACTGCTTCTGACTCACTGATTTTCCACTGAAAAAAGCCCCGATTGTGGAAATCAACTTCTGACTGGTTCGAAGACGTGGGAATATTCCCAACTTGACTAGCCAGATTGAGTCGTTGCACCTGTAAGACACCAACAGTAATTTACAGAGAATGACATCCCTGTTGGGTTACGTCTGGTAAGGATCTCTTGGTCATGGAATTTGAGGTATCCATATTGTTTGTAGGCTACTTTTTGAAAGGGGAAGGTGTCAAATGACAGGCTTGGATTGAATGACAGGCTTCAGAGTGTCAGGGTTCATCACAGCTTCTCAAGTATAAGCAGTGGTTTTAAAGCTTGAATGCAAGATGAAAGCAATTAAACAGTTTGTCCAAGACCGGTGAAAAACACCCAGAAGAAAACAAAGCACTGCAAATACTTTAACCTTCTCACCATTGTGGTTTCTTAGTTATGCCCATGCATAAATAAAAAAAACACAGACAGAATGTGGAGAGATGCAGTGTCTCCAAGAAGATCAACTTCATAGAATTCCAATTCTAAAAAACGCATTCAGGGTGAAGAGAGTAATTTTGAAGGCTTAATTTGGTTTAACTTAAGAATTACACAGGTTTGACATACTTAAACACATACAAAATGCATGATGAACCTGATATAGTGGCATGTGTGTGGGGTTCCTGAGGAGCAGGTTATCTGATGCCTATTGGATCATTTGTGAGGAGGAATGTAGGAGGACCCGGCAGGAGAACAGGGCAGCCCCCAGGTGGCTCGCACGGTTAAACAGCAGATTAAAGAGCGCACGACTAATTTCTTTACACTAATCTTATTAAAGGGCAAAACAGCTGTCGACTGGCCAAATCCTAGCACTTACCCCCAGAGCGCCCCCTCAACACACAACAAAATAAGGCCATTTTGGCAAATGCAGGACAATGAACAACCAGGAACCTCACTGGTGCTCAGAATTCATCAACCAGCCAATAAACTCTAGGAATCTAATACTAATATTTCCAATACTTTATGGCATCATATTAACAAGCAGTTTTCTGTTTCTCAGTCTTTAACACAAAGACGTCACAAAGAATTATTACGGTCACTCTTACGGAATATTAGGGGATTCATGAAATGTATTTTTAATAAAACAAACATAATAATAAGTTCCAGAAAATCTGCCTTGTGGGGATAAGTTAATTTTCCATTTTATTAGAGAACCGATAATAAGAGAATAATATTGTACTGTACTTCTAAAACTGCCCCAAACAAATGCACTAGTTGCATTTGCACTAGATGAACAACCCACTGTGTAATAAGCAAGCTTGCTATTATGATACAACTATGATACGATAAGCACAGTGCCTGTTTCCATGCAAAAAAACACAAAGGACGCTGTTTTTTTCTACAAAAGAAACCAAAGAATCTCATTTAAACAGAAAAATTGAATCTAATATAAATTATAAAAAAGAAATAGTGTTCTACGTTCCACGGCAAATAATAATAAAGCTTTATCTATAAGCAATATCTATAATAAATTCATTTTATCTAGCACAATATTCATTTTATCTAGCACAATATCTATAATAAATTCATAATGGATATTTATACAAAATCTAAAGAGAGTCCTTTCAGTGCACATACGTATACTTAACTAAGATCTAGAAGGGTTAAATGCAAGTCAGAAAGTTCTGAAAGAGGACCAAGTCCATCAGACATAGCATTGTGCAACAGAGCATAGCAACACAGTATACATTACTAGGTGCGGTGCTAATCAAGTAGTTCTGCTGTTGCTGACTGGCTCGGACAGAGACACCTCAACCTGACCCCCCCTCCTCAAGCGGGCTGCACTCAACACCTTGCCCTGCTGCTGTTACAGTAATGTGAACTTTTCTAGCCTATCCATCAGCTACTGACCCTTCAGGATAGTTGTAGCTGTCACTGTCTTGTTTGAGTGATATTGTCACAATCCTGTCAGCAGCAGGCAGCCATAGTTGGCTGTTTTTTTCAGCCTGTTCCTGGCTAATTGAGAGTGATTAGCAGGACACCCAACACCGGCCCCTACGATATGGAGTCTTAGACCCCTTCTGCCTGATGATGACAGCCTACGTCGAAGATTTTGAGGAGCAATTTGGTAAAGTGCCATTGTGCCCCATCTCATGTTACTCGGAGAATATGCAGCAGTGACCAACTTGTGCCAGGTTGTTCCTGCAGGCAGCATTCCTGAACCAGAGTGGCTCAGAGATTCACTCTCAGAAAGGCGCTCTGCAGGTCCTTGCTGGCCTCAGGACAGTGCAGGTCGCTCAGTAGCCCTGTTGCCACCAGACTGGGGCAGACAACAGGCGCATTGTTAATCTGGCCATAATGAAGCCTTATCTTGTAGACATAGGATTAAGTTCCAGAGGTAGCCTACACTGACCACGTAGCATAGAGAATAAGAGAAAAAGAAGAGGGAGGAGCAGCAAGAGAGTGAAAGAAACAGAGAGAGAGAGAAAGAGAGAGAGACAGAGAGACCGAGAGACAGAGAGTAACATACAGAAAAGTGACAGAGAGAGAAAGAGAGGCAGAAAATAAGAGTGAGAGAGAAGAACAAAAAAAAAGAGGGGGGAGAGAGGGCAAGAGAGAAAGAGAAAGAGAGAGAAACAAATTTGAGATAGAAAGAAACAGATTGTGGAAAGTGTATAGAAGAAGAAGGAGACATTGTAGTAAAATAAAAGAAACGAAACTGTAGAGCTAGAGACAGTTAGACAAGAGAGGGAGTACCAAGGGAAACAGGACTGAGATAGAGATAAGAGGTAGAGATGCAGATAATAAGTACTGTAATCTCTTCACCTACACTAACCAGCTTAACCTCAGACACCAAGCAGATCTGTACACTGATTAGACTGCCACCCAAACACCCAAAGGCCTGGCTTAAGGTAGCATTCACCACTCCCACCAACACACCTTTGTACCCTCTCCCTCACATATCACACTGCAGCTGATGCCTGTGGGGCACTAGTCAGCGTGGGTGGCCTGCTGGCTGGCCACTGCACTGACCTTTGGGCTTAAATAAACCTCTTTAACCCAATCCTGGGGTACCCAAAAGTCAATAGGCAGATGGCAAAGGAGGGGGAAATTAGAGATGAGAAAGGAGAAACACTCTCAGATATCCTGTCTAGTCTTTTACACTATTTATTTACTATGTACATTTCTGAAAGAGATATTATTACAAAGAGATATTTTGTAATATGTCAGAAATATTATTACAATCTAGAAATGTTACATTTTACACCATTTATTATTAATTTATTTATTATCTTGCATTCAGAATTAAATTCAGGCCTATAATTAGATATAAAATTCAGAATACACAAATGTATTTAGACACTTAAATATGTACAAAAATGCATAAAGCTACTTTTTGTGTATTTGGTTGGGGGAGACTGAGAAAAATATATTAAAGAAAAACAAAATATATGCAGTTGAATGGCAGATTCATTTCTACACTCTCTTTGTGAGGAGAAAACATGATGGGTATGTATTACGGGGCACCAAAAACAGAATAGCAGCAGCCAAGCAGCAGCAGCAGGAGAAGCATGTATAGATCCGTTTCTGCACCTCCTTGTAAATGGGTTATCAACCGGGAAACAGCCTGACCTGGGCCACAAGCTCACATTTCCCAATCTCTCAGTATATCTCTCCCTTTCTCCTATATGTCCACTCAGGCTTGACATGCGCGTAACACAGAAATCTGAACGACTACTCAGCTTGGCTCCAATACCTGCCTTTGGAGAGGAAGTGGAGGAAAAAAGGGCCTTGAGGGAAAGAAAAAGAAGCCGGAGCCAAAACGAAAAGGTGAAGAGCAAAAATCCTTTGCCTTGCGCTTGTCAAACAATCCTTTCTTTCACTGCAATCCAAATGACATTTAATTTGATTCTGCCGTTGATCTTTTCCGATATCGCCAACGCGTCCAAGACATCCATTCGGCCCGTTGTTCCGCCGTGAGCCCGGGTATAATCCGGGCCACAAGTCTCGGGCCCGCTGTCACACACTGCGCGGCAAACACTCATGCGTACCCATACGCACGCGTGCGGCATAATGGCATCCTGAAATGAAACCACTTGGAGAGCGCTGGCTAGAAGCTTTCACTGAGTACATTTAGTCATTGTGTGACACGGAGGTGAGGTGACAGGCAGCCCCAGTAGCAGCACTCAGAAATTGAGACAGGGTGAGACGCTGGGACACGGAGCCGGACACACTTAGGGCAGGCGCAAAGCGCTCTCCGTTTCCGAACCTTTTCACTGACCAGTGACTTTGAGGTTTTAAATGACTCCACTCTGTTTAGGAAGAGTGATTTCCTTCTACAGGTCATTTGTGAAATTCATTAAGAACTCACTCTCACCATCGTATGTGTGTGTGTGTGTGTGTGTGTGTGTGTGTGTGTGTGTGTGTGTGTGAGAGAGAGAGAGAGAGAGAGAGAGAGAGAGAGAGAGAAGCTGTGACATGGGGAAAGAGAAGTGAGAAGACGGATAACCAGAAGGAGAATGAAAGAAAATGAAAGTGTGAGAAAGTAAAAAAGAGAGAGAGAATAAATAAGACAGAAAGAGGGGAAAATGAGAGCGAGAAACAAAAAGGTGGGCAAAAGAAAAAAAGGAGGGTTATTGAGAGAAAGAATAAAAAAGATTGAGTAAAAAAGAGAGGCTGGGGCAGGGGTTGGATAGAGAGAGAGAGAGAGAAGGAGAGGCAGGGGGATGGAAAAAGTGAGAGAGAGAGAAAGAGAGAGAGAGACTCACTGTTTGTAAAGGATCCCGAAAGTTAGCGTCTGAATGTGCCACTTAGGAAGCTCTCGTCTCTGAATGTGAATCCAGAGCTTTTGAGTCGTATGAGAGCTGTAACTCACATCTCTAAAGTCATAACTTCATCAAAGTGCCTGGTATTGAGCTGTTAGTGCCCGCAGGAGCAGTATCTGACTCACTGTCTTATATTTCTTCCACATTGCCCCTGTTTTACAGCGCCCCGAGATCAGACGCCTGCCGTCACAAAGATAGTTGTAATCCTTCATCTTTGTTTAGCCGTCCTGTTATTTGTCGGGGTTAAATGTATTTGCTGGGACTGTGTGCTGCTGCGGACTGTGGTGAGAACACCATGGACCCACTCTGCTGGGACTGTGTTTGTGTGTGTGTCTTGGGAAGATGGCCTCAGATCAGATTTCTGATCTGCACAGGAAATGAAAGAAGGTGACAGTGAGTAATTACCCCCAGTGTGTGTGTGTGTGTGTGTGTGTGTGTGTGTGTGTGTGTGTGTGTGTGTGTGTGTGTGTGTGTGAGATTGACAAGATGATGCATTTGACTTCTCAGGTCTTTAAAATCCATTAATAATGATCTCCCGTGCTATAGTGCAGTCAGTGTGGGGTGTGTGTGGGTGTGTGTGTGTGTGTGTGTGTGTATGAATGTACATCAGCAATGCGATGGCATAAATTATACCGGCCCTGATATCAGAGACCAGAACGATTATAATATTCATGTAAATCGTCATATGCTGATGTATGTTTACATATTTCTTCATAACACCAATGAACTGCTGCTGTCTACATGATGTGTAACTGGGTTTAATGGATATAAACCCATTTTATATCCCTTTAAATGTGTGTCTGGTAGCACTGATTGCTTAATTATTTTTAGTAAAAGTAGTGTTTATACTTAAAGTCAAAGCAACACAACCGTTTCTCTTTGTCGAACAATTTTTTGTTTTTTGTTCTTCTTCCTAATGGAGAACGTGTTGTATTCGATTATTTGAGGAACCTTTTGAAAATAGTGGCAGGGATTCTCAAAATGTTTGAGAATCCTTGCTGTAAAGAACTGAATCTTCAAATATTAAACACATTAGGCAGATATGATTAAATAATGATCTATGATTTAGTAATTAAGACAGTGGACAATACAGTAATATTCGATTGTTGTCATATGTCGCAAAAGGCTTCTCTTTCATTATTAAATGAGCCAAATCAGTTTTATTCGACTTCTGTGCAGAACAGATTATGAAGAGTAGAGTTTTTAGCACTTTTTTATTGTAGCAACTTATTCAAACATTTGGAAAAACAAACACTCTTATGTTTTCTGTGTATAACTGGCTCATGTTAAAGTTTGTGGACTACTGGCCCAGGTGGGACTATTGGACTATATTTATTTTGGTTGTAATTAATCAGGACCCCTTGGCTATACATCACTGACATCACTTTGAGAATCATGGCCATGTAGCTCCAAAAAGTGGTCCGCTGTTGTTGCAGGTCAAACGACCTACCTTTGGTGCTCTTAGCCTGTATAGGCTAAGAGTTTAGAGTGCTTGCATGTGTATGTATGCATATAAGTGTAAATCTGCTGTTTTTATATTCAGCAGTCCAGCTTTGTGTGCTGATCTCCCCAGTGTGTAACGTAACGTGCAACTAACATAAGATCCAGCCACACTGAGGGAAACAAACCCAAACAGACACAACAGAGGAACAGTTAAATTGGCCCAACAACACCATGGTCTAGCATTAAGAGCAAAAATGTAAGCTTTGGCCGCTCTCCTCTTCCGTGTCTTTATTTTTAGACGTCCCCATGGAGTGTTTCTAGCAACAGTCAGATAAATCACTGCGCTGACACTTGCTGAATATCGATTTGGCAGCATGTGACTGTAAAGATGTTTTAGTGTTTTATGAGAATGAGGCGATTATGAGTGAGAAAAGCCTCGCTAATTGCAGGCTGCTTTTCCATGCTGTGAACTGTTTCATGCAAAGCCTGATGCCATCAGTTCATGGGACACACACACACTCATTCGCTTACACTCGCAATAGGCGTGGGAGGTATAGTGGGGTAAAAGTGGTGATGTTTTATCATGAAGATTTTATTGTGGAATGAATTGGGAATGGTGATTAACACATAGCCCTGCTGTTAATAATAATAATAATAATAATAATAGGAACAAACTACCACCACTAGTATTACAAGTAACATTAATACAGCCAACTGTTACTACTGCTGTAAGTTCATGTTTCCCAACAGCTTCAGATAGCCTTATACCTTCTACAGGCGATCGTATAAGATCATTACAAATCACACTGTGCGACATGGATCTAATAAACCTATGACGTGTGTGTAAATCAACCATGGTGTGTATATTGAATCGTAAGCTATGATGCAAGTCAGTATAGAAGGCCGTGGTTTAATGTGTGCAGAGAAAGATCCAAAGGTGGTGTACCTGTTTCCCACTTAACGGTATTCCTTTGTTTCTCCTCCATGCTGTTTGGGTTTTCCGCCATTTATGTGTCACGTTAATACGTCATTTTGGGTTGCATTTTGATCGTCTGGTCAGTAGACGTAGATCGCAGCAGCACACACACTGTGAGATGGCCGTGCTAAATTTTTGACATTATCAGAAAATAATTGCCGGCTATCTTTGGTCGCCGTGATGATGGCCGTCTTTGAACCTTTTCTCAAAGTATGACGTAGAACCGTCACGACCAAAGAAATCAACTCCATGTTTCACAATTGGTGCCTTTCATTTGGGATCGTACAATGTATACCAGGCAGAAGGTGTAATTGTAAAAACTGAAATGAAATGTCATTATCAGTAGCTTTGCTTTTAACCCACTGCCTTTATCTGTATCATGACATGGATCATGGAATTCTGTTCTATTCTGCTTTGAGCACAAGGCCATTGTGGACTATTATAGTGACCAGTGTAGAGAACCGATAACCCCAGACATTAACATGCTGCTCTGGATGGGTTGACCCCTAATACTCCCCTGGGATATGACCTCCGGATGACCATTGTTTGACCCTCTGATGAACCTTTTCTAATACACTGAAGGGACGCTCCAGGCATGTTTTATGCTAGCAACTGCCATTTCAGTGTAATATATATGTATCTACAACAAACTAAGCCCATTCGACACACCCTCCTGGACTATTATAGTGGTTGTTAAGAGAATCCAAATCTGTTTTCGCCAGGTGTTACACGTTTGAGGTCGTGTTTGTCTTGTTGAGTGCAAACACGTCACACACATCACAGCATACCAAACACACCAGATGAGGGGTAACTATGTTAAAATGGAGTAAAATATAGGTGAGGCATAAAAGGAGGCCGAGACATAAATGTATAAACAGAAACAAAAGAACGATGAATGTGTCAATGTAAGTGCAGGTTCTGAGAAGAAATAGCCTTATATACAGTGTATTATGGAGTTATATGAGCTTTTGTGCTGTGATTGTTGTCGTCTCTTCAAACAGAAATGAATGTTTATCCCGTAGGCTGTATCTCAGGCTGCAGGCCATGTCCTCTGATCCAAAAAATCAAGAACAGAACTCAATCTGAGATTCGTCTGGCCATCTTCGCGCTTGTAATTACCCGACCCACCTCGTCCTCTCGTTTATCTGCTCTATTTTTTCTTTTATCATCCCTCCCTCCCCTCCTCCCGCTCTTTTTCCTGATTACAGCAGCCCTAACTGTCTGCAATTGATAACCGCTCTCCTTCCGACGCCCAAACGCTCGGCTCCTCCCCCTCCGGCCATGTGCAAATCAGATAGCGGCGGTCTCGATGGGCAGCTAATGAAATTATCCCCTCGTTCCTCGTGTGCTTTAATAAGTCACTTGACTCGATTAACAGCATTTGGGGCGGGTTGGGGGGGTGAGAAGGAGATACAATTCATCTAAAAGTCACCCAGCGGTGCCAACCAGGGTGTTGATTGTCATAAATATTCCTCGTCTATCTGCACTCCCCCCACTACTTGCACACACACACACACACACCCCATTTCATCACCTCGGGGCAAAATCCACAAGCTAGCATCCTCAAGCAGCCCTGTCCTCATCTGAATCCCAAACTACCCCCCTTTCCGCAACACCAGACCAGACGCTCCTGGCCCGTGTAGCGCCAAGCAGACAGTTTGGAGGGGGTAATGGGGGGTGTAAAGAAGGGCATGCCAGCAATGTGGTATCATTAGCCGTCTTTGAGTGGCAGCCGTCAGCCTGGCCGAGCTCCACCCCCATGCTGGGTACCACTCAGCACCCCTCCATCATCACCCTTTCCTCCTACTCCCTCCTCGCTACCTCCTCCTTTAGCACCTCCAAAAATGGCACCCAGCCTTTGGGCCTCAGCTGCGGGAAGAAGCACCGCTCTCAGTACCCGCTGTTCGAGCGGCTCCTCTTGGATCAGACCGGGGAGTTAGCCAGACACGACTTACACGGGCCAAATCCAGAAACAATCCCTGCTCGCGTCCCACAGGCCCTTCATGGTGGGATGGCAGTCCAAAGTAAGGGGGGGTACAATCTTGTTAGCTCCCAAATAAGCTCAGACTACATCTAAGTTACTTCCAGTATGTACATGACCTTTCAAATGGTTGGAATCACTTATCATTGTAATACGCGTTGTTGAATTTGGTTTATGGGTCTGTATGGATACTTAAGTGCTTGATTTACCTTTTGTTAGAAACCTATACAGACATACAATTCAATGAAATTACAGGTTTTATGTTTTATACAGGACTGTAAACATCGCAAGTATGTTTCTTGTATTTGTAAGTATATTTTATGTTAATACTGAAATCTAGTGTTGCACTGATACCATTTTGGTATGAGCTCCAATACTGGCATGATTCAGCTTCTGACGTTGTTATGAGACTGTTGTCCCTTTGAGACATGCAGTAGTGAAATACTCAAAGTAAAATATCTAACACTAGTATAGTGGGAGATATGCCAGTCAAAATGGCTTCTAATGTACGCTTTTATATTGGTATGCCACCAATAAGAACAGGTACAACCACTCGAATGGCTGAATAGCTAGGCATCTTCTAATCTGTTGTAAGTCCAGATTGTCAAGGAAGAGAGCACTAGAGAAATATATTGTAATAAATGAACATCATGAATATAACGAGATCATAATTTGGGTATTTATGAAACAGGCACACAATTATATATAATTCTGATTTGTATGTTTTATACAGGACCCTAAATATTGTAAATATATTTCTCGTGTTTGTAAGTGAACTATATATATAGGATGAAACATGTGTGCCTTACAATGGAACTAATTACAAAGGACTATGCTAAGCACATTAACAAGCACAGAAAAAGGCAGAAGGAAGGCTGAAGGCAGTTTATTCGTGATTTATTTTTTGTGAAACAGACTGATGCCAGTTTTATCTGCAACCCTCCGTTAATTTCAGTGTGTTTGATTCCTGGAGCAGCCATGGGCCCTTTGTGTGGAATTTGCATGCTCTGCATGGGTTTTGTCCCACTGTTCTGGGTTCCCCTCACAATCCAAAGGCGTCAGGTGGATTGGAGATGCTAAATTGCCCCAAGATGTGTGTGTGTGTGTGTGTGTCTGTGTGTGTGTTCTGGGTTGCTGCCCTGTGGAGGACTGGCGACCTGTCCAGGGTATTCCTCCGCCCTTCACCCTGTGAGCACTGGGAAAGGGTCCAGCACCCCCATGACCCTGGTTAGGGCAAGGAGCTCAGATAGTGGATTGATAAATCGAATCGAAATTATCCAAGTTTAGTAATAACGTGTTCAGTGCAGACTGAGTTCTGTTTTTTTGTGTAATTCAGGAGTGACTGTGAACATGGTATGTTTGATTTTGTCTTTGATGGGGACACAAAAGTGGTAATTTTACTCCAGCCATGGTACAATCCCTAACATCTTTTATACAGTACCTCCAAAGGACCTACAGGGTGTTACTGTAGTCTACGTTACAAAAATAATACTATAATTCTTTATTCTTTATTTTCATTGTCACCTGACTAGAACCTTGATGTTCATATTTTAAGACAAGGACTGTTACCTTTTCAAAACAATGATTTAAGAATTTCTATCCTAAAATAAAAATGACGATATCCAGGTCATAAATACAAGAGCTTGGTTTTGTATCGGTAAACTGTGCAACACTAGTCTCTTACTGAACTCCAAACGGGATCTGCTCCGTATTTTCGAGCACAGATTTGTTAGTATAAAGATGTCCTCTTTCTCAACTACATTCAGTCAACTACTGCACTGAGCTTTGGCACTTTTTAAAGCAAGATTCAGCTTCAGCCAATTATACGTTAGGAAAAAACAGCAAAGCCAATCCTGTAACAATACTGGGTGAGAAAGGGGACTTGCAGTAAAGAAACAGACTTGTTAACCATTTGTGTTCCAAACACTGTCGGAAACAGCAGTTTATTAATTCATTAATTCATTTATTTATTTTTAATTTATTTTTATTGCTACTGTTCCTACTTGATTCTACACCCATGATGTTTTCTTGCATTTACAACATACCAGGAGGATTAAAAAGACATCAGGGAGTAATCAGGACTTCAGTACGGACTTGCACTTCCTGGTTTCAGACTCTGGCTCCTTTAAGCAGAGCTATTGATGTAATGCTACATGACATGTGAGTGGGAGAATGGGAGCTGAGTGGAGGGGCGGTCCACGAGCAGAGACAGGAAGTGAGCTGAGACCAGGCTGTCAGGCTGAGTGAGAGGGTGCAGAGGAGAGGAAATCTCACTAAAGGTGACAGCACTGCTGCTACTTTCCAGCCTACTGCTCCACAGCCCACACGCTGGAGACCAGAGAGACTGCTACTGTGGGACATGAAGGTCCATTCCAATTTGCTCGTAACTCTCTGCTTTCTGGTGTTTCTCCACGTTTCTGTTTGTATTTGTACACTGTCAGGATAGGAATGTCTGGACATTTTAGGAAACAAAGAAAAAAATATCCATTCCAACAAAACAGAGACTTGACTTCATTATTGCAAGAGATCAAATGTAAAATTGTGAAGATAAAATGGGGAAAAAAAAATGAGAAGTGGCATTTTTGCAGCAAAAATGCTGTCTAATGACATTTGTTTTATTTGATTAAAAGTTCCATTTCTAATTACATGTTTGCTGTAATTTTGCTTTCTTGACTTTGCTGTGACATACTAAACGGGGAATGTAATATTTTCGCAGCATTTCTTTTAAATACACAGTTATCCCCTCCTCAGTCCTACATTTCCACTTAATGCATGCATAAAAGTGTTATTTCCAATGTGGATGTAGTGTATGTTTCAGTGTACGTTTCCATGGCTTACATAAACAAACTTTTTGAAACATTAAAACATGTTTTGTACAAAATGCTTGGGGTGGAATCATTGTAAATGTTTAAAACTGAGTCAAACTATTTTTCTGAGAGTTTAGGGTAAGGCTCAGGGTAAGGCCTACAAAATTCTCTTTACAGACACATGAACAGTATTGACATGTCTTACAGTTTATTAAATGCCCACTGGTCAATCCTTGACTTAACATGGATAAAGACAAGCCTGCATAACCCAAAATACCTCTGTGATCTGTGGTCAGGATGCTCACAGCACATAGGAAAGAAGAGGCTGTTTCACCGTTTCTCTGTCAAATCAAGTCAAGTGGGTGTTTATTATTACTTCAATCACACACACAGTGCACAGTGTAAGGACAGAACACCAAAAGGAAGTAAAAAAGAAACACCATAAGACTACCCAACTGCAGGACTAAAGCAACAGTACAATAATTTACAGGACAAGACAACAGCAGCTGACAGGAGTAGTAGTAACAGGACCAGTGTCGGTGAATACAGCATACTGTATTATGGCCAGTGTTGGCAGTGACTGTAATTTGATTCTTTTTTTTAGTAACGCAGTAATCTAACGCGTTATAATTTAAAAATGGGTAATTAGATTACCGTTACAATTCAAGTAGCGCTGCGTTACCGCTGCGTTACTAATAAAATCAAGTTCCCAGTAACCTGTCAGCGGCAGGCAGATGTCTGACTGACAGGTGCACGCGTGACGTCATCTACGGGAGACCTGTGTGCGACAGCAACTCAAACGAAAATAAACAGAGCATGGAGAGTCAGAAGTTTGCATTCAGTAGCTGGAAATATAGCCTTTACTTTAAATTAGTCTCAGTTAAAAGCAAGAACATTGTGTGAGTTGTCGTAGGTTTGTAACACTTAATAATAAAGTGTGTTTGTGTGACTTAAGAGTGTGTTTGAGCTGATTTAAGAGTTTCTCTAGAGGGTCGGGAAGTAACTAGTAATCTAACTAGTAATGTAACTAAGGGAGTAATCAGTAATCAGTTTAATTACATTTTAAAAGTAACTTGCCCAACACTGATTATGGCATACTGTATTTTAGTAGCAGTGTCATTAACAGGGCAAAAAAATGCAAAGGAATGCAAAGATTGAGGTAAACAGCAATAAAGTGTGCAAAAAATGTAAAAAATAATTACTGAAAAATATCAATTGCCAGCAAAAAGATTACAAAAATGTTCGGTATATAAATAAATATGGGGTATTTGCAGTGGTAGTTAAAAAGTTTTCTTTGTTTATGGCAGAACAGTTTAGTGTGTGCATGCAGAGTGATTGGGATTGCATGTTACTGTCCTCTGGGATGTCAGTACAGTACAAACTGATGTAACTAACAACATATTGTGCAGCCCTGTTAAAATGATCTAACACATTGTGTGTGTATTAGAGAAAGGGTGCCTGTGTGAACTTGAGTCTGTATCTCTTGTGTATGTGTAAGAAAGTGAAGAGAAACAGAGAGACAGTGTGTCTCTCTGCTGCTCCTGCGGCTTTACGCCTGGCCTATTTAATCATGGGGCTCAAACCCCATGGCCTGACAGCTGGCAACCCAGTGCCTGCCACCACCTTCAACACACACCTCCTTCTTTTCACTCCCCTGTACTCCCTACAGGCCATTATCTGGTCCCATAAACTAAGAGCTCAGAGCTCACAGTAAAACCTGGCCCACCTACGTGTTCACCTTTCATATCCACAGTCTGGCACACACTGATTATATTTACCAACACCCCAAAATTTTCCTCAGTGTGAGGGGGTCGTTAGGGTCGGTGACTTTGCCAGGTTGCCGTGGTAACTCTTGACAGGCCAAAATGTCAGCGTTGGCCAGGCATGACGCGGCTGTCAGAGTCAGCTCCCCCATGAATGGCTTCTGCTTCTTGCCGGAAGAGCTGGTGCATGAGGGATGGATGGAGGGAGAGCAGAAATGGAGGGGTGCAGGGGTCCTGCGGCTGTTAGTGTCCAGCGTGGTCCAGTTGTGTCAAGAGCACACAGCCAGCCTGTCACTTTGCCTCTAATTGGCGAGAGTCAAACCCCCCTGATGTCCCGCGGGGCTTTCTTGGCCCCCTCTGCTGGGCCTTCCCTCCCCCCACCTACACAGTAAAGTAAGATATTGAGGGTATATTACAAAATATCCTATTTATATTGAAATACATTTCATTTTGAGGGAGATATTCTGGATTTAGAAGGTGTGCAACATAAGGAGAGATCGAGAGAGAGAGAGAGAGTGAGAAAGGGAAAGAGAGAGAGAGAGCTTTTCCAAGTTGTCATTGACATTTGTCGAGATTGATCTTGCATGCATACTGCTAAATAATCCACTTGCCTATACACATGATTAATGCTGGGTGGAACTTTTGTGCATGCTAAACACATATTCTGCTAGCGCTTCAGTTTTCTCTCGTTCTTGGGTGAATGAGTTTTTGATGACTTAGCCCTGGCTTTGACTCTGCAGCAGCACAGGCGTCATGTTGCTCCATTACTGTAAAACTTTCACAATCCCTATTGAAGTACTTCAACAGAAAATGAGAGCGCAAGTAGGGGTGCATTGAATTGAGAGTACTTGGCTGAAGACTAATTTGGGACATGCTGGGCCAAAAATCAGAAAAGCTAGCAAACAAAATTATTATAGTATGGAGGTTATAATGTATATCATGAAATCTTGTGTTCACGCCAAAAGAGACTGATTAGTCATCAAAGGCAATGAATTACATTACTTTTTATATTATTCTTTGAACTGTGGCTTTTGCATTAGTGAATTTCTTTGCTTTTCTGTAAACTGTGACAACAGATGGTGTTACTGTGCTAGCTATGCTAGCTGTTGCGTTGCTGAATTCTGACTTTCAGGCATTTTTCAAATAATCCTACATATTTCCATTGGGCCCTGTATCCCATCTTGATATGGTGATTAATTGCTTGTCTGGCATCTCTCTAGGATACCCTGAAATAGTTCCACGCACTTAAAATCCAGCAATCTGTGGACTTTGACAGTGTCGTAGCAAAGAGGGCTAAGAGTCTAAGACACTGATGTGCAGTGAGAGAAAGAGAGATGGCTGGAGAACTGAAGAGGAGCAGCTGGAAAGCAGGTGAAGGAACAGATGATGGGGAACACAGGAGTGTAGGCTGGGTGGAGGATGTGGGAGAGGACACTGATCTGATGTTAACTGGATAGAGGCAGTGTGGGGGACATTTAAATGAAAGGTCATGTTGGGGTCATCTCTCTGGAGAAACAGAGCTGCAGGTGAGTCTGATTTCAGCTCCTCTCTCTTCACCCTCTTCTAATTACGCCGTCCACATTCATATAGTAGTTTTAGACATGTCGAAAGAAGATTTTCTAGCACATAACGATATTTGTCACTTTGGCATAGATGTTTTTAGTTAGATGAAATACTTAAAAATGTAAAGGTATAGCAAATTGCCAGAAAGGCCTCGGACCTCAGACGATTAATAGGCGGACCTGAATGAGGTTTTACAGTTTCTCTCACTTTTGGTTGCCCATGCTTTCTTCTAGGGCATGATAAGTATGACATGTATACTGATAGCAAGAAGAAAAATGCTAAGTCACTAATTCGCAGTTTATGAGACTTGAAATACATGAATGCATTGTTTAAATTGTGTTGATATATTCTACTAATGTAGAAGTGATGTGTACAGTTATTCTTTTTTTCTGTGGCCTTATTTGGCACTGCAGTGGACATAGCATTTCTGGAACATTAGAAACCCATACAGCATGAAAGGGCTAGGTCTCGGCGATGTGGGAATCAATAGGTGAGAAAGGTAGACTTGTGTTCTAAATATAGCCAGGATGGTTTTTCTCAGGCCCTTAGAGTCACTGGGGTTGAGCAGACAGTGTGGGAATGTAGTGGGAGAGAGAGAGAGAGAGTGTGTGTGTGTGTGTGTGTGTGTGTGTGTGTGTGTGTGTGTGTGTGTGTGTGTGTGTGTGTGTGTGTGTGTGTGTGAGGGAGAAAGTGCAGATTAGAGAGGTGTTGGATTTATAGGCTGGACTCTTGGATTGTGGAAGCATGAGTACAGGTTAGTGCTGAACAGTAAATCTATGACCTTTAAGGAACAGTTCACAGGCAATCAGATGTACGCAATTTCTCGACTCCAAACATGTAGACAAAGAATTTGCTTATTTTGTTTAGAATTGAGCTACAAGGCTAACATCGATAACAAAAACTAAAAGTCAACAGTCACCCAACCACATCCACAGAATATTTCTCATCCAAACCTGCTCTTCACTGTGGAGCAGATCTGTAGGTGTGGTTCAGGACACAGTATGACTTTCTCTGAGATAAAAATGTGAACAAAACCTCACCATGCATCCAAACACTGCAGGCATTCTTTTTATTCAACAGGGTCTGTTTTCACAAACCACCTCAGGAATAGGACTGCTGATCTACAATCAGTTTTTAAACATTTCTCTGTATCTTTTTCTCCGAATCAGTATTTTAATCGGGTGACTAT
This sequence comes from Brachyalestes nurse, assembly GCA_037974405.1. Classification (NCBI taxonomy): domain Eukaryota; kingdom Metazoa; phylum Chordata; class Actinopteri; order Characiformes; family Alestidae; genus Brachyalestes; species Brachyalestes nurse. Next base: position 10,812,970 of record JBBPCY010000130.1, read on the forward strand.
AGACCTGTAGTGTTTGTTAACGACATAATTGCGCACGATTGAAGAAACAAAACCTGGAAACCCGTCTTGGCTGACTGAGTACATCTGGGAAAAATGAAACATTGCATATTTTACCTTTTTTTCTCTGAACTGCTCCTTTAACTATAGAAGTGGTGAGCTGTTGCCTCTCTTTGTGACTAATCAGTTGTGATTCGGTCATTACATTTAATATTGACATGCAGTTAACATTCTGCAATTTTAGAAATGCACTTCTGACAGAATTTCTCCACTTGCTTGAACAGAATGTCAGTGAAAAACTACAACATGCTGTTGTTATTTGGGACAATACATACTTAAATATGATCTGCTACACTAACACAATACAAAAATAGTGATATTGCATTCAGTCAATGCCACCTAGTGCTAATGCGGGTGAATAATGGCCTTTTTCTCTCTTTCTGAGTACGTATGTGTGTGTGTGTGTGGAATGTTTGATTTTCACTCTTCTACCATACTGTGATGCATCTGTAATTTATATTCCTTTTGTACTTTTTGCTTATTTCATCTATTCTTTCTGCTATCCTCCACAGACCACCTCCTCCCCCTTCCCCCTTCTAGTTTTCTATTTCTGTGTTTCATTGTTTTTTTGTCAGCTCTGTGCTTCTCAACATGTTTAGCATGTGTTTGCACATTAGCTCCTCCATTAAAATGCATTTGTATGCATGTCCATGGATGTGTGTGTGTGTGTGTGTTTGTGTGTGTGTGTGTGTGGGCACGTTTGTATGTTTAAATGTGTGTGGTAAGAGCAGTGGAGATTTCACTAGCTGGTCTAAAGCCGCTTATTTTGATGGAGCATGAGGCCGGAACTAATACCTGCATATTTATTTATCCTATGTAAGCAAGCTAAGTGCATTTCAAACCCCCTGAAACACACTGTTTTAAACACATACCGGTTTGTTTATATTGTCAGGACATGGGGTGATGCATACGACCCTTAGTATTATATAATATAATTTTACACTGCATTACAATATGTTACATTACATTGCGTTACATTATGTTACATTACATTATAAATACCTATATGTAATACATCCCATATATGTTATATGTAAGTGCCTGTATGTAATAAGAATTGTGTAGGCCTATACAGTAGCTATATTCATTTGAATGTATCCAGCATGGCCTGGGTTCTCATAACGCACGGTAAAGCATGCCTGTTTAGAGGCTCGTTTGCATACTGTAGACTTCTGTGAAATCAATATTGTGAATAACTAATATCATGACAGCAAATATCCCAATAATGATAAAGAAACAGTGTAGTATTGATCAGCCCTGTAGCAAGCGCATGTACAGCCCTGATGCTGCTTTCCTCTAACAGCCGTGTTTCTGAAGAAGCTTGTCCAATTACGTTCCAGCACCTCTATTTTTTAATCATCATCACTCTGTGAAGGCAGTGTTTTATGAGGCCCCAGAGACAGGTGTGTATGTGTAAGAGACAGAGGATGTGGTTCAGTGTGTGAGAGAGCAAATTTGCATTTTCATGAGAATAGTACCATTTATCTCTGTGACCTAAAAAATTTCACTACATTACGCAGTTGACATTTTATTTTATTTATTCTGTGTGTGTACTGAAGCTTGATGAGTGCACACACACACACACACACACACACACACACACACACACACTCACACACACGTGCACAACACTAGTGCGCTCAGTGGCTCTGAAAGGGCTATTTCTGATGCACAGGAAACTTTGAATCCAACGCTTTCAAACAACTTCCTTAGTGAAAGTGAAGTACAAAACAAGGAAAGGGAACTGCTTAAGAGCTACCATAATAACAAGAAGTTTACCTAGACCAGTGTGACAGTGTGTGATGTTATCATACTCAGATATATTTGTGACTGTAACTGTTATGGCAGGAGCATACTGAAGAGGCCTCCCTAATGACGCATAACGATTTAATTAAAGTAATAGTGAGTCTCTCATGATTCTGGTTTAGGACTAGAAAGCACATCTTAAAAGGTATTAACTGAATAAGTAAATAGCCCAATTTTTAATTCCAGAACTACTTCTTGTGTTCAAATGATTACCTAGAGGAGTCTATAACACTGTAATGTATTATAGTAACATGGAGGCTACACAAAGTTACGCTGCCTTGCCTGTGTATCAGGTAAGTGCATGCAATTAACAGCATTTGTATTAATGCAGGCCAACCACATACATAAACGTATATTTCTGTATTTGTACACACTGTGTGTGTGTGTGTGTCTGTGTGTGTGTCTGTGTGTGTGTGATATTCCTGTAGAGAGAAGGAAAAACACACCTAATGCACAATCTGAAGAGTCCGCTCCATTCCTCCTGTCCTCTGAGCAGCTCTGTAATGCAAGTTTCAGCGTGTTCACCCAATCCTCCAGCTCAGTCTCACTATCCGCTGCCAGATAGTGACTGTACCGCTCTTGCATCTTCAGCTCGAAGCCATTCCGACGCATCTTAGGACACTACAAGACACACAGAGGCTGATTTTTAAAACAGAAGCAGGTTTCTATTGTGTAGAGCTGTCCTGAAAATCATTTGGCAAGTTTCAGTTATTCCTGGGTCCCTTCAAATGAGTGCTTCGATATCTGTTCTTAAAATAATCCTGACGAATATAACTCTTACATTTTTCAAGTAACCATAATTTTAATATTTCCATTATTACAGTTACTGCAACATATGTTAATGCAGGGACAATTTAATAATAGTCAACCATGCAGCTTGCAGGTCACATGTTGCTATAGAAGCTGAAACTGTAGCCTTGTGTTTAAATACAGCTTAGTTTGTCACATAGAGTAGCAAATTACATTTATTGTTTCATTTATCACCATCAGGGTTTACGTTAGGAGGATCACCACTGAAGTGGCGCTAGAAGTCTCATACACTGTCATACAAGTTTTACTCATACAAGTTTTAGCATTGGCCTCTGTAGGGATTAGTATCACTGTCCTTTTTAAATACTTCCGCTAGGAAAATGTGTTTAGGCTGAATAAAAGAATACTATACTAAATACTAAATACCAATATCAAACAAAACGATATTTGAATTTCATCAGTCCAGTCCTACAATTGTGACTATATCGCTGCATATTGCGATAGATACTATAACTGGTCATATAAAAAATACACATGTGAATAAATAAGATGACATTGATCTGCTTTATTTTTGGCCAAAATAAATGATCAACCCAGTGAAGCCCATGCTGTGAAGGCCAAAATGACAGTAATGTTCAACAAGTCAAATATAGTGCATTCATACCGTTAGGAACTGACTTATGTATAAGTACTCAACAGATACATTGAATAGATATTTATTCTAGAGACACATTTAAGACACATTCTGATGGCCTGTTTAAATATTTTACAAAATATTTACAAAATAATCCGATAAAAATTATAATAAATTAATAATCTATAAACACCTTTACAGTTGTTTTTTTGGGTAAACATTCGCTCTGGTTAACTGAAATGAAAGGACGCACCTGAACCACGTCGATACAGGAGTCCAAGTAGATGGAACCTTTGGTTTCTTTACAGTTCTTCTCATCCTTGTAGGAGTTGAGAATATATGAACCATCGGGGAGCTGAGATAGGTAGAAATACCTCCGCTTGAACACCTAGGATTACGAAACACTGCTTCAGGAAATAAGCCTGATTTGTGTATAAAGCACTTGCTTGCAGACTTTTTTCAGATTCAAATGCAAATTTGAAAATGCCCACAATTTCAACCCACAATTTAAGCACTTTCAAATTTGCATCAGAAAAAAAACAGGAAAATGGTTGTTTTCAGTTAAAGGGTTTATAGTTGAATGGCAGAAAATGAGAAAGTCTAAACTCTAAGCTACGTTCATTTCACTGAGGGTAGTGCAGTCATTTAAGATCTTGATTTTACACTGAATTAAACTAGAAAGTGTAAATTAAACTTCAGTGTAATTCCGTTTAGAGCTCTCTCAGGAATAGCTGTCCTGTTTAAATCAGTCTCATAGTAACATAACAAAACCCAGCCAAAGACATGCATTGTGTTTTTAGTGTTACTGAGTGCTGCACTTGTTGTGTAATTCTGATTCGATCCATCAGGCAATGCTGTTAAAATGGGAACTCTGGTGCAAGGAGTGATGGTCTCCAGCCATTCTTTGTCTGCTTTGTACAATTTATTAAGATATAATTAAAGCTTTCTGTGTTTTCTTTCATTACATAAGAAATGCACAATGTTCCATTTTAACTGGTGGATGCAGTGTATTATCTTCTGAAAAAGCAGAATCCGTCATTGTTATTTTGAATGGCTACTCTAAAAGGTGACTGAAGTGTGAAGCATATTCCTATTCACACATTTTCTAGAGCTAATCCATAGTTTGTTAGTTTGTTAGACAATTTTGGCTTTGTAAAGACAGGTCCGTTACACACCACATAAATGCAGCGGCAGCATTGAAATATCAAATCATTTACAATGAAGGACAGATTAAACTGCAGAAATTGCTGCTTTTTAAAGGGAATGACTCCTTAAACTGCAATTAAAATAGTTTTTTATTTACCAAATGATACATCTGATGATCAATAACTAACAAATAAAACTGCAGTTTAAGAGATTAAACTAGTGTTAGTGCTTGAAAGGTTCACATACCTTCATTGATACAGAAAGGCTGCTGTTGATATTGGCTTTCTGAAGCCAACCTTGTTTCATCACACCTCCTTTCTGAGAGCACAGCGATGAGGAGTCCTGGTTCACACACACACACACACACACACTTGAAAAGACATTACATTGACTCCATACTACACTAACATTTAAACTTTACCATAAACCTCAGCATTCAAACAGAACTCTTTCTGCTTTTTTCAGATTTGTGGTGAAAACAACATGTATTCATGTAAGGTCACAGATTGTTTCTGTATTCCTATCATTCCATCAGGAATGTTTGGTCCACACAAGGAACACACACAAGGCCACACACACACACACACACACACACACAAACACATTTCGTGTGGGTTTGCTTTTCCCTCTGGGTCTCTGCAGTCTTCAGTGCCATTCTCACGATTGATGTGTACTTTATGGAAATGATCCACGCATTCAGATTAATGCTGACTCAAGAGCTGTCTCTCACTGACATGCCGCCTACACACAGGCACTCATGATTAAAATACTCTCACTATTCCTCTCTTCTAAATTCACATATCAAACACACATGAAAACACTCACACATCCACCAAAATATGCGCATTCTGCACAAATAGCACGTGAGAATAGCAGATCTAAGTGGAGTTTATTAACATTCGGTGCATGTCAGGACAGTAGAACATGCACCGAAACTTTCTGTTCTGCATTATTATGAGCATGCAGTTACCAGATTAGATAAACAGATACAGTACTGTGCAAAAGTTCTGACAGCCATTTATATTGGTAGTAATAGTTTTTTTTTTTACCAACAAAACACTTTATAGTATTAAAATAGACTTCCAAATAAATATTGACCCATAAAAAGTAACAGTTAGAAACAGTTAGACACACCCAGCCATTGCATAGATTTTTCATTAGCAACAAACCTGATTGAATTTAATGTGGCAAATTAGTTGTTATCATGGGTGGTGGTTTGGAAATGTTTAAGTAGGCAGACCGAGATCCCCATAACTCTCATTATCTAAATAACTAGTACACAGTTGGATCTCTGTGTATGAAATGGCGCGTCTTTGTTGAGCTGCTAGTGAGCAATACAGGATAAAAAGGCGGTGTGAGAACCTCCTGCTTTGGAAACAGCTCATATGCCAAGATAAAATGGATATCAGAACAGCAGCACAACTGCAACTATGCACAACTACTTCAATTGAAAAAATATTTAAATGCAACAATAGCACTTTACACTTGGTGACTGCTCACTCACCAACAGACACAAATTTGGTTCTGGTTTTGTAAATCATACCCATTTCCAGCAAACAAATACATCCCAATATTTCAATATTAGAATAAAAGCACAGTTAGGCTGAGAGAGAAGTGACGGTTTATTGCCACTGTGAAAAAGAGTAACATTGTTTTTGTTATTTTCTCAGCTGCCAGTGACAATTGCGCAATACAATATTGTGACACTGTGACCCGTTTTCATGTGACTTTTATTTTGACAATCCTGAATTTCCACATTTCCTGACTCCTTACATTGGTTTGTCTCATGACTCCCATTAGATCTACCTGGCCCTTGTTTGTCTCTATTAATTTAAGAAACCTCTACTATGAGGCTGGCGTCCGTCCACTTTCACGACTACCCTTATGATTACCCCCTCTCCAACCCTCATTCCTTCCCCTTTGTGATGTGGTTGTGTTTGACTGTTTATACTTCCTTTCTAGTTTTGGTTTATGCCTGGTTCATGCTTCCCCTGTGAGTCTAGGTCCCTTGTGCCGTGGAAGTCTGCTGAGCGCTTTGGGGTCTAGCGCGTTTGGCTCATGCTGGAGTCGCTGCTCAGGAGCGTGTGGCTAGTCCCTACTGCTTGTGGGCATCTCCTTTGTCTGCTGCTTTGGACCGTGTATGGATGGGGTGTGCAGGCTTCTCTCCTCAGGAGTGTGGCCAGCCCTCACTGAGAGCTCCATGATGAGGCCTTGTTTGGTGCTGTGTGTAGCTGCTGAGCCTCATTAAGTGCGTGGCAGTCCCCTCCTGTGAGGTGCAATGGCCTTGCCTATCAGCGAGCACATGGTCCTTTGTGCGGCTAGTTTGTGTAGATACAGCCAGCCCCCAGTTCTGAGACGGCCTCACAGGCGTGAACCTCATATATATCCTTGTTAGACCTGTGTGCATTCAAGTTTTTTTTCTGACTGGAAACTGGTTAATTTTCCCAGCCATTTTTGTGGAGACAGTTGTTTATTCTTGTTTATAACTTCAGTTTGCTCTTTATTTCTCCCACAGGGGTGAAATTGCACCATTTGTTATTGTATTTGTCTCGCTCAATTAGAAAAGGGAGCTGTATTTCAAATAAAGTTTGAATCTGAACCTGTATCTGTAGTTTGGTGAGGGGCTCATTAATGTTCCTGTCTAGAAAAGGGAGGCCCTGCAGAGAAAGTTTGGGAACCACTGGGCTAGGGTATGTTTCAACTAACACCAAAATTCGGGTTACATCACAGTCAAAGGAGCAAATCTGTGGCGTAACAAAATAACCATACTCCTATTCGATTACATGAGCACTTAAACACCAGCAACATACACTTTACAAAAAACACTGTGACTGGACAGACACTCATATCCCTATCGGAGCCTTTTGCAATATCAGTTTTGCCAAAACCAATATCATGGTAACTAATAACAGACAATATATTGTTTAGTCTTAGTTTTAAGTGGAGAAATATAACAAGTAACCAGTCAGAGATAATCGACTACCCACTCCTCAGATGTAGTGTTCCTGTCTGCCTGCTGCTTCACTTGGTGAATGGGTTAAATACAGAGAAAGAATTTCGCACTGTTTACTGTTTACTGTGGTGTGTTCACGTATGGCAAAATGGTCACTGCACTTATACAAGTAAATAAAAGGATGCGCTGCTATTCTCTGCCCAATTTGAACTGCTGATGAATCAGAAAAATTACAACAACATTTCCCTCAAAACCTTCAGCTCTATTTGAATGTCCAGTACAAGTCCAGTAACAAAAGACGCCCTCGTTTCAGTTTGCAATTAATGACTTTCAAACCAGATTAAGAAGCAAACTCAGTTCTACAATAGACCCTGCCTGAATATGATGAAATTGACCTGTTAAATGACAAAAACACACAAGCAAGTCCACACAATACACTAAATCTGTTTATTTCTCATGATCTTTCCACTTGTCTGGAGTGGCTGTAAAAAAAAATACACAATACAAAATTTCACAATGTACTCAGACTAGCCATCTTCTTCTGAAGTGTTCCACTGGTTCTCTACATAAGACACTGGGTCATAGCACTGTCACTAATGATAAACTTCAGTATAGCACGTTCAATTACACCTATACGGCTGGTGTGTGCCATTAGGAGCTAATGCAGGATGTGACTTGTCTTCTTGATCATGTCAGGATGCTCAAATGAACCATTAATCTTGCAACGAAAACTGACATGAATTTGCTCAACACTGTTCATGGCAAGCAAAGGGAGTTCCACAGCTACTCTTTTACGGCTGGCTGCTATCCATTAAGTGTGTATCGTACTAAACCTGAGGGCATGCTAATGGCACTCACCGGATAGAGCCGACTGACAGTCCTGTAGTGAACTGCCAAAAGAGTTCACCTGTACGATGCAAATCCAGCTGAACAATTTCAGTGGCAGGTAAGTAATCATATTCGTTTCCAAATCTTTGTTTTGATTGTGTTTTCAGCGCATTTACTTTTAATGCATAATCCATCTCCATATCAGTCCACAGTTACACAACACTCTACTGCGTAAATCACACACCCTTAAACTGAATGTTGTAAATAAAGACAAAGTTATCATTATTACCCACCTACTAACCTTTTTAAAAAGGAACTGTAATAATTCAGAAACGGTTGTGAGAAGACTACATTTTTATTTTAAAATGTTGATTGATATTACATCTCATATACATACACACACTGTAAACAACACTCAAACATACACACAAAATCCAAATGGTTGTGAACTGGTAGTGCTGTATATCATACACAAAGCACTACGTCTAAAAAAAATGACTCAGATACAAGCTCTCTCTCAGACCGGCGCTGGATGAACAGAAGTCTCCGACTTCTGAGGGAGTCTGAGTGTCACAGTTGGACTGTAGGACCAAGGTCTCACTCTGTCTGACCTTCTACTGGTACAGCTCACGTTGCAATGTGTCCATCCCCAACATCTTGACCCCTAGTTTGTTTTCATCACCTTCACTGTCTGCTTGTAGCCGGTGTTGGATCAAGTGCGGTTAGAAGCTAAGTTTAGCACAACACTGTGTCGCCGGCGCCAAAAATGACATCATGCATCGAGTGACGAACAGCAAGAGTCAAAGAATTGTGAAACACAGTCAATCAACTTCTGTGTTGCAGTAATGAAATTTTGTAGTAAAGTAGGCCTATTTCAGCACCGACTAATGGTGACGGACCTCTGCACAAAGGTACCTTGGCTTTACACAAGAGAAACACTGAGACGATGCTTAAAAAATATATATGTAAGGGCATTAACGACTCTTTTTCAAGTCGACTAGTCGATCAGAATAGTCGAAGTCGCGTTGACTTGTCGTTTGATGACGTCATCACACACGCAGCAGAGGAACACGGGTGTGCAACTCTGAGCAACTTTTATTAAAAGTTCTCTGTAACATTAACAGTCAACACGACAAATAA
>JBBPCY010000130.1:10835515-10869848 GCA_037974405.1 Brachyalestes nurse
CAGACAGACAGACAGACAGACAGACAGACAGACAGACAGACAGACAGACAGACAGACAGACAGACAGACAGACAGAGGCCGAGAGAGATACTGGTCAGCCTGAAGGCATGCAGAGATAAGTCGACAGTGAGAACAAAGAAAGAGTCAAGAGGCCAATCTGTGTCTTGAACTGTTTATTTAGAATGTCAATTGCTCACAAAAGTTTAAAAAGTAATGCACAAATGTTGTCTCTCTCTTTTAGACATACCTCATCTAAACCTGAAAGCATAAAAAAGTTATACACCAACCAGCAACAACATTAAAACCCCTTGTCTAATATTGTGTGGACTTCCTTTCCGTCACCAAAACAGCTTTGACTTGAGGCATGGACCCCACAAAACCCCTAAAGGTGTGCTATGGTAACTGGTATTAGCAGCAGTTGCAAATGTCCTACGGCGTGGCAGGGTGCATTATCCTGCTGAAAGAGGCTGGATAGTAACATCTACATGAATGCCATGAGCCAAGGTTTCCCAGTAGAACATTATCCAGAACATCACACTCCCTCCACCAACTTGTTCTCTTTCCACAGTGCATCCTGGTGTCGCCAGGTAGAAAACACACACCCAACCATCCACATTTGGACCACGTTTAGTAGGTACTAATGACTGCGTACTGGTAATACCCAACAAGAATTGCCATTTTGGGAATTATCTGACCCAGTTATCAAGCCTCGTCAAAGTCGCTTAGATTCCTCATTTTTCCTGCCACCAACACATCACCTTGAAGAACTGAATGCTCACTTTCTGCCTAATACATTCCACATCTCAAAAGGTGCCACTGTAATGAAATGTTCATGCACTTCACCTGTTGGTGGTTTTAATGCTCTGGCTGATTGGTGTGCAACATCATTAAAAAGTTCATGTTGAGCACGATTATGCCGTGAGCTTGTCACTCAAGTAACTCTCAAGCGAAAAGGAAATATCCATCGACCACAAAGTGAGGCCATGAGTCAGATCTGAGCCAGTGGTGTGGTCCACCACTAGAACAGATTCCTGTCCATCCCACATCTCGCCGATAAGACTGATCGATCAGTTCCTGACAAACCAGCTGATAAACTCTGACACTTTCCGGAAGGCAGTACCAAAAGCAGAATGTTCCCAGAAAGCCAGGGCTACTTCCATCTTCAATATCAGCATATTTTGAGGGTTGACTTTCCAGACAAAGTTCCCAGACAAAGTTTTTAATCTAGGGCTAGATTACAAAGTATTTCCAAAGGGACTGCCAATGTAATTTAAGACAGAAGTAGTCTTAATCTGTGAGCTAAACCGCTCATTTCAGTTTTAAATTGAAAATGAAGCCACTGGAGCTCACTTAAGTGGTCTTTGAGGCGCACAGATATACTTTTTAAATTTCCAAATTAAAAATGCAAATTATGATTTATGATTCAACTTGGGCTGAAGTATTAGTGTGACTATTAAATGATAAATCGAGTATATAATTACTGGCCAGGGAAGGCAGCGGGTAAAAGAATCTAACAGAGATCAAATGCCTTCAGCAGATGTTGGTTCAGGGAGGATTAAAAAGCCTTAGTCCTGATGTTTAAGAGGGGAATAAATCAGCCTGAACACTGTATGAACTGCATGTGAATTTGATAACACATCACCAGAGGACAAGAGAGCTGGGAGAGAGACCACAGAGCCATACCTAGCACTTAATGAAACAATCTCACCTGAGTGTTAAGTCTTAGCTCAGAACACTTAGAAGGAAAAAAAAATATATAACCTAAACAAGGTTCCAGAAGTTATGAGTCTGAGACTTTATGAATGGAAGTCACAATGAAGCCTATAACATTAACAGTGAAAAAAGGAACTGTTTAAGTAGAAATCCTATGTGGAATTGGGATTGGAAGGGTAAACTACTACTGTCATTCTTAATAAATGTTACATTTTAAGGGGGAAAACTCCACAAATTTCCCCATACCTCAAATGTATTTATTTGTAGTTCTGCATTGGAGATAACATGTCATAACAGATCACAAGTAATTGAAGCTTATACCACAGCTATTCGTACTGTAAAAACTGCATGTCAAGTCATTACAAACTTTTCTCAAAACACATTGAATTGTTAAGTAAACTTGCTCACAGTGTGAGGTACTGCTAAATGATATATATATAGAATATATAGAAAAGCTCGTACTATATTTAATTAAAACTAAATATAGTAACTTGTGGACTGGCAGTGCACTACATTTTTAGTGAGACTCAAGTCTGAAGTGTCACGAGTAACCTGCAACATTGGCCATAATTAATCATAATAAACAAAGGATCACTGTCAATGATCATCAATAATCAATTGATAGATATTTTCCCCCAAGTCTAGAATGCCTCGTAGTTCAACTGCAAATCTAAAAGCAAAATTTGTAAACCAAACAGCTACATTTGGCCTATAAGCTATATTTGGTGCTTTTTTACAGTATGAAAACTTCCTGACTAGGGCTGCCTAGGTCACAGTGGGTTCATTTCCCTGTGTGCTTGCTGGCTACCTGGACCACCCTGGCCATTCAGTGACACGACTAAAGCCAGCTGCAGGTTTTGCTGCATTATTTACCATAACCTCAGAGGGGCCTGCATAAAGAATGCAGTGGAGCTTTCAGAGAAAGCTTGAACTATACCTGGCCCTTTCGTCATCCTCCGTATTACAATATTCATCTCTGACAGCTTTACGCCCGCACAGGTTAAACGGGGAGCAATCGCCGGGGCATCAATCAAGCACGGCGGCAGGACCCGTTAAATGGGCCAGAGGGTTATAAATATTAGTAATCAGCAATAAGGGGAGGGGGTGCTACACAGCTACAATGCAGAACTAATAATCAATTCATCATGATCTGCCCCGCCATTCACCTCCGCCCATGCTGGATGGAGATAGCAGCCCCCTTAGCTGGGACCATAAAAATGTCCATGCCTCCGGACAGATAAAAAACAAATACACTGTATCCGTTTTAAAAGGTGCAACGAAAACCTGAACGTTTGGCACTCCCAGTTAGACAGAGCATTTGGCCAAGTGCAAGTGCAATATTTAACAGTCGGTTTGAGAGGCTTTTCAATCACGCAACTTCACTGCTGACGAATAAAGAATTAAATCTGGAACTGTGGAATACGCACAGAAAAGAATGGACCTGGACCCATTTATAATTTTTACAAATACATATAAGGACATGAGTGTAATCTACATCCTGGAGACATTTAAGGGTATAAAGCATGTCAGGAGTAAAATTAAGGGCTTTGTGATTTCCACCATGCCCAGTTCCTGCAGACTCCTTCATGGGCACCTTCCTTTTTTTTCCTTTAGCTGCCGTCCTCTCCCCCAAAAGAAGAATGTTTTTCGGAGTACTAAATGAGAACGGTGCACACTGTGTACGGAACAGGAGGTCCTTTGTATGCAGCCCCTCTCTCTGAGGTAGACCCAAACACTGAGTACTCTGTTCCCAAGCCTGGAGAAAAGACAAGCAACACACCGGGCCAAACATCATACACAAGAGAACGCTGATCCCAGCAGCGCACCACTGTGCTACATTCATGATAATTAGAACCACATATGTTTCAGTGCGGACACTGTCCATTGATTTGTAAAATACATGTGTTGGAAACTGCACTGGCTTCTTCTCCAGAATAACTGTGGCTTAACAATGACAATGGGGGACAGGGCGACCTGGGAGGGCTGTGAAAAGCTCTCTTGCTTTTTTCCAAACGCCACCCGACGCTCCTATAAAACGCCTCATTTCCACCCAGCAGTGGAGCCGCTAACCTCGTCTTGCTGGGGCCGTGGGCGGCGGTGATTTACGAGTGGTAGAGCCTGTTCTCTCTCCATCTCCGTGCTCTGGGGCTCACGCAGCGAGTGATAGCGAGCAGAGTGGGCTCAGGCCTGTCACTTTCTCAGCTCCAGCTCTATAGAGTGCCACTCACTGGCCAGGGTTACTCTATTTTAACCCCCTCAACCCTAAGGACCAATAAGTGGGTCAAGACTCTCTCACTCCTATAACTACACACCTTACATATTAGCTTCATTGTACTTACTGAATAATTTAAGGTAGTCCATGAATAAAAAAAAACCCTTAGGAATAACAACTAAAAAAAAAATTCAGAGTTTAAGGGGTTAACTGGAGCCAGCCAGGCCTGGTCCAGAAAATACAGCTCGTCCACTGGCTCTCCTCCAGGAGCTCGTTAGGAGACCCGAACTGGAAGGATTCTGTTTGAAGGTAAAGTGGAATAAAATTGACAGTCACTTAAATCTCACAAATGAATTAGGATTGCACTGATCGTGATTTTTTATGGTTGATGCTGTTTCGTTTGCAGCCAACTGATGTGCTACAGAAATTAGCATCATGCTAGCAGGCAAAAAAGGTTATTCACAAAGTGAATATATTTCAGTATTAATAATCACTATTCATGATAAAATGTTCTTTACTACCTGGCAAAACGTAAAGGGCCCATAAACTTACCAAGACAGCCCATGTTTGTTAGAACATGTTGCTGTGACTACAGGCAAAAAGCCCCAAGAGTGATATGAAAGAGTGGTGCTTCACATGAATGACAGACACAATATGAAAAAGTTTACTGCTGAGTGGGTTGAGTAATCATGTAAGAACAGTACTTAGGAAACTCACAGTACAAGTAATTCAAAACATTTAAACCATTTAAATCAATCGTTCTGATTCCTGCTCTAAACCTGGGTCTAATCAGATCTAAACCTAAACTAAACCATCAGTTCAACTTTTGTGCAGATAAACTATCGGCAACTAGTAAAATATAAAAAATATGACCTAAGAAACAATTGAAACTTTAATATTTAGTCTTATGGGCTGTAACTGTGACCTCTACTGTAGGCACCCCAACACACCAGTGGTGAAGGGATAAACCACCAGGAGCAGAAAGGCTACCAGAGGGGTAAAAGACTAAACAGTGGCCAGTACAGCCTTCCCCTCAGCAGTGTAAACTCCAATAACTCCTACTTAACACAACATGAAAAATAACTGGGTGTATGAGTGTCTCCATCTGTCTTCCCCATCTCACTAAAATACACACACACTGACACGCGCGCACACACACACAAAAGCACACACGCACAAAGACACACACACAAACAAACACACACGCACGCACACATAGTTGGGACAGCAAGCAAAATTTATTGTGCCCAGGTCTAGAATTTGACACTGAGGCACGCTGCCTCCTATTTGTTGATTACTATTGATTTTCTTTGATACTTCATTTAAAAATCAATAGGCAGGAGAAAGAAAAACAGGCATGGTTTACACATACTTTAACATACTATTGTACACCAGCGGAGGCTTCAGTTTTGGCAGCCCAGTGGCAACCAATTAGGAGAAAAGCTCTTAACAGGTGAAAGCAAGGGAGCCCTCCAGATCGATTCTCACTTTTTCCTCCCCAATCACACAAAGTGGCCATAAATTAAGCTCATCAGTGTTGCTCTGCAGACAGCCGAGATGCACAGTGCTTCTGCTTTCCATCTCCTTGTCACTCATAAAGCTCTCACACACACGCCACACTGTCCTTTAACTGTATGAGTGACTGTCACGCATGAGAGAGAGAGTGAGAGAGAGAGAGAGTCAGATAGCGAGCGAGAGAGACTCACCTTGAGTTCATTCGTGCGCGGAGTTTCTTGGCCTTTTTCCGTGCTTTTTGTTTCTCCTCTCCATCTTTGGCACTCTCCGTAGACACAGTGGCATCTGTCACTATGTCTACTATGTACTTCTTTAAAGACAGGTGCTCCTGCAACAAAGAAAGCGAATCAGCTGAAACTCTAAAAATAAGAGCACATGTGCAACATTATCATAAAGAGTGCATCAGCTAAAAAATACAAATAAATTAAAAAAATAAAAAAACACAAGGCCATTAAGTGAGCAACATTCCCTTTTGAGGCCATTGCATGAGCAGCGTCATTCAGAAGAGTAAACATGAATGCTGTGGCAATCTGGATTCTCTTTAGCCAGCTAATACTAAACAAAATCCTGACTGGTCTTTCTAAAAAGGTCTTACAGACTGGTGCATTTAAGTCCATCTCCAGCCACGCTGAATGGATCGCACTACAGATCAATGGTCTGGAGACCACGATAGCCTGACTACAGCAAGCGCTTACTGCTACTGAGTCATGTACATAAGGTCACCTCACTAATCATTATTACAGGAACTGCATGTCTAAATCACACAACACACACTCCGCACAGTGGAGAATTTGCTTAACCATAGCCTAGTAGTTTATTAGTTTGCTCATCACTCACTGATATCAAATTACACCCAATCATCCAGACCAATTCCAAGTTATTCTCTGACCCCCCCCCCCAACAAAAACCCCGACAAAATCCCCAACAAAATCATAAGAAAAGTGTACAGAAAATACTAGTAAAGATTTAATGGTAAACTATGGCTGTCAACATCTAGCTCTCTCATTTGTGGTCTACCATGCAAATGATACATGGCATATAAAACTTCTACCTAGCTTAACGTTTGATAACTGGTTTGCCATGTCTTTAGGTACACTGTTCTTTGGCAAATATGATCATCTCTCTCTGTTACCCATGGCTTCCATATTTCTGTGAATTTCTGAACAGCAAGTTCAACATTAAATGTTTTTGCAGATAAATTACAGTCGGGTAAAAAGAAAATTGTGTAGGTTTTAGTCATTTCTTTAATGTGAACAGAGCAGTACACAGAGGTCGCAGCATCTAAACGGATGTGTTACATAGAGATTCATCCAATAGGAATCTCTACGTAACACAGATCCTATCCTAGGGTCTAAGGTGTAGGCGGAAGGCTAAGATACCGCATTCAAAGCACAGGTGTTCATGCTCACTGCTTTCGGCTGGAGCATTGTGCAGAGTAATTACTCAGGCATGTGCACCATTCGGCTGCGGTGTGAGGGTGACGGAAGCGCTGAAGGGAGAGAGGTAAAGCTTCCAGTCTAAAGAACAGCGGGCCCTCTCTGATGACGCTGATACTTCCATGGGAAGAAAGACGGATGTAACTTAATTTAAACGACATGATGCATGTGCCAGAACGCAATTATCCCATTATCCTGTCATCCGGCACCTCAGAGGATGGGAACGGAGAGGAGGGAGAGAGATAAGGGCGTGCATTCAGAGCTGCTGCCGATATATGTGGATGCCATTCCAGAAGGTAACATGGTACAGGACACAGCCTCTACTGCTGTGTCACAGGTAAAACTCAGAAGAGACAGGAGCCACTCCAGAATTGACTTACAAAAAAAAAAAAAATTTTACCAAAAAGAGCCTGGACAACAGCTTTCTGTTACTAGTTTGAATTATTTACACTCAATCTAAAATTTTTACCTTTACTTTAGTTACAGTGCCTGGACATATAAGACAAGATTTTATGTAAATGACAACATCGTTTTTCCATCAAAATGTGATTCGATCATCAAAAAAGTTACTTTTGCCTGTCTCTAAAACTTTCCATTTTTATCACATCACGCTTCACCAGCAGGCAGGCAAAATAATAATCAATTATCACATGCTTCCCCTCCCACTTCCACCACTCCCACCAATCTTCTAGTGAAACACTCCGCTAGCTCCTCATACCTAACAATTATTTTCTTTTGGAAATACGTCTGCATAATGAAGGAACTGTAGGGATGATGCACTGTGTCTTCTGATTCCCTTGCTTCTACATATATACATACACACATATACACACACACACACACACACAAGTTTTAAATTAATTATTTAATTTTGCGTATAATGCAGAAAACCATGTGATTAATCACAATTAAATTAATGTGCTGGAGAGTGTACACTGAACTGCCCTTTCCCACAATTTATGCACAGGCGTTTTCTTTGGTATTAGCAGGGTATTACAGTAATAATTTTATGTAATATTTTAGTAATAATACAGTAAAATGTACGGGTAATCACCAATAATTTTTACAGTTCAATAATTTACTGTTTGCTGGCCCCTGCTCTGAGTACAGCTGAATTTAAGCCTCTGAGGTCGGCAACCCCTCCTGAGGGATATTTCGACTGTTCCAAAACAATCATCTAAAGCTTCACAAGTTTTTGTCCTAGAAACATTTAAGTAACACCACTAGAAACCTTTAATCTTCTAGATAAGTAAAATATATCGATGGCGCTTTGTAAATTGAATAAAAAGAACCCTTGAGATTTTCTGTGCCTCAAGCAGCAAGCAGCCTGTTAATGACACAAAAGAAGAGCTTTCTTTGTGTTCTCTGGACAGTACAAAAACATTAATAGTTATGTATTATATGAAAATGTGACTGAATTTACGTTAATATTTATGTTACAAAATTAGTAAATTATATTTTTCTTAATAATTTACAACTAAAATGTACAACTAATTTACAACTAGAATATTTGCAGTTTCCGCGTTCAACTATCAGTTAGGTTCTCCGAAAAAATCCGTGTGAGACTGATTCCGCGACTCTTGATCCGCGTAAAACCGGGGAGGGGGGGGTTTACTGTATATGTAATTACTGGACGACTTAACACTGACGTCATTTACAGTGGAAATGCTAGACATGAAACTATCCATTCAGCTCACAATTCACATTGCTGCACAGCTTACTAAAAACACTTGAGCTGGGATGCAGGAGAAGTATAGCAGACTGTCCATTCTCTATAGTGCATCATATTTTTAAATTAAAATGCAACAATACATTGTTACACCCTTAATAAATGCCTTTTGGGAGGAAAAATGGCAGACTCAATGATATTTTTTAAAACGAGTGCATTAGAGATTAATTCCATTTCTAAACAGCAAGAATAAATGAGCTTGTGTGTGTGTGTGTGTGTGTGTGTGTTTGGGGGGGTTCACACCCCCCTGGGAGCAGGAGTTGAGCCTTGCAGTCATAACCATTGGCTCTCCTCGGCCAGAAAGGCATCTGGCGAGTAATCTCTCTGAAAGGCGATCTACTTCTCCTGCCGGCCAGTTAATGGGATTGTTTCTGTAACACCTCAAAGACATGCACCATCTTGAGATTATATCAGAGTGGGCTTTAGAGGGGGTGCGTCAGGATCAGGAACTGTAGTGTGCGGAGTGCAGGACTAAGCTTATAACATGCAGGTGGACTTAAGTAAACTACACCATCAAAGTGATACTACTTAAGACACAAATGAAAAGAAACACAAATCGTTTTGGTATTGAATAAAGTAAAACAAATCTGTAAATGACTTTTTTTTTGGTCTATAAAACACTGGCCTCTAATAACACATATTGGCCTCTAATAACGCAGTCAACAAAGTCTGAAAGCTTTATCAACTATTCTTAAGACAACATACAATAAGGAAGGTCATACTTAGGCAGACGGAACTCTCTGATGCCCTGTCAAGTGAGTGATTGAGGTGAGGAAGCTGCGTGATAGGTGTCTCTTTGCACTGCAGAGACAATAGGAGGGGCATGGGAGAGAGAGAAGCCTGGGGCTAGGATAGTTTGACAATAACATGCAGTGTTTGGTGCAGGTAATGGGAGACTTCTCTAAACATCACACCGCCATGGTCCGCTCTGGGCCTATAGACCCTCCCAGTGTCACGCTCATATGACCCGCCCATCCTCCACTCCTTTGTGTCAGACAAAGAGTGGCACAGGACGGCTTTCCCCCTGATGTCTAACAGACAGCTGTATGTCATCCAGGTTCAAGGTGAAGATATGGTGTATCAGGTGGCTCTGTCTCAGTCTCACACACACACACATCAGTAGCGCCCTTTCACATGAGTTTCATACCACCATCTCAGAGGCATCAGTTGCTCTGTCTTTGTGTTGATACAAGAGTTACAAGAGTTTTGATAGAATGGACTACAAAAAAACAAAAAACAAAAACAAATTATGCACTTTGTCAGTAAAACCGAAAGAGTAGTCTAGAAAGAAAGCTGTTAGGCACCATCATATCAGTGTGGTTCTCCACTCACAGCCTAGGCCGTTCAGGAATAAAATGAAGTGATAGGAGCATCTTCTATTTAAGAGGTCAGTGGTGTTTTTTGGTCAGGAATCAAGGGTGAGCCATAAACTAAAACTGCCATGCGTCAAAGGCAAGGGGTCAGGAACCACCCGTATATTACGTGAAAGCAGGACAGATGACAACCAATAAAGGTAAGTAAGGAGCGCAATGGCAGCTCAGAGCGTTCCGCAGGCCCATCGATCCATCCCTGTTGATAATCACCTTATTTTCAATTTAATTCCCAAGTCCTTAAAAAGGCAGAATGTGACTAAATACGAGGACTCGGGGCCGCAGAGGCTCCGCTTCCGCAGAGAAACTATGCTGTGACCTCTGCACGGTTCAGCCAACCGTCTTCATTTTAATTAAAAATCTTTCACGACGGCAAGAGTTATGGAAGTCTCGACTGGAAAATAGTTGGCGGTTGTATGAATGAAATACGGCACACCAAAATGGGAAGAGACATAAATATGGAAGGCTGAAGGCCCACGTTAAAACTATCCAAACAAAGTCCCCACTCAGGCCGCCTTTGCACGCTGCAAATGAAAACGGCCTGCCAAAGCCTTGAGATGGTACTCAAAATAAGGGGGAAAAATTTTTTGATGTGAGGCCCAGGAGTAACATTTTCGTTACTAATTAGAGCAGAGGACAGCGCTGATTAATACAGGGACAATTTTACAGTGCCAACTTTCTGTAATAATTCTCTCCCAGTGCAAATTTCTTTCACTGTTATACATTGCGCTTCATAACTCTTGTAATCAAACTAAATCAAAATTTGGATTAAAGTAGGTTAATGAAAGACATCATTTATAAGTACATGGAACTGGATTTAATCCATTACACTACTTTAAAGTCAAGTTCATGTGTCAGTCACACCTTACATACGTCGCAGTTTTCTATCCGGCTTGTTTACCACTCTGTCAGGCAGAAGAATGGCCAGCAGTAACTGGTTAATGATTTAGAGTAAGGGCGACATTAAAAATTACTCGCTGGAAAAAAAGGTTCAAATGAAGTGGGTGCAGAAGGCCAAAGGTGCAGCATATAGCACCAACAGTTGTCAGCTACACAAAGCGCCCTGTAAGAAAGCCAATCTCATATTGCAGAGAGCAGCTCCTTCCCTGTTAATGAGAGGCATCCACAGGACAGGCGCTCTTAACAAAGACAGGGGGTGATCTCACCCCTCCATCGTGTCATTGCTGTTGATTTTGTCACACTCATTTATTGGCCCACAGACTCAACAACCGTCTGACCAGAAGGGCAAAAGGCAAGAGAGGTCAGGAGCATGCTTTACTTCTCAATCTTGAAGTCACACTGATAATATAACAGAGAAAAGTCACGGCCACCTATAAACCCTGTATCTACAAAATAACTTGTATACAAATGTAAAAAAAGCAAATGTATACTTTCAATGTAATATAATAAAATAATATTATTTTATATATAAAAATAATATATCTAAAGTATTTTAGACTATTTCGAATGATCATTAATTTTTACCATGATGTAAAGGGTAGCTAATATTTTTAAATTTCAAATGTGAAAAAAAATAAATAATTGAAAACAGCAACCATGTTTACTCAATTTTATTTCTAATACATTTTTTTCTTAAATGTTTAACTTCACACCTTCGAGCTTATGTTAAATGTCTTGCATTTGTGGTTACACAGGATTACATCATTTTTGAGGGGTGCTATGTTTGGGGATTATAATGTCAATATAGCTCCACGTTTAGCCCCTTATACTGCTGACACATTATTTAGTTATTAACCGTAAGACTATTAACTACCACGAGGTTTTATTTTTTAATATGAGACCAATATTTAATTTATTGGTGTGCACAAAAAATCAGCAGCCAGTTAAGTGGAAAGATCTCACTATAATTGTAACTAATAATCTCTATAATAAATTATGTTTGGTTTATAGTCACTACTGGTGGTATCTTCTCTAACATGCCACATACATTGAAAATGGGGTTCAATTGTTCATCTATTTGCTTTTGTGAATGTCTATAGCTTGGAATATCTGCATTTTAAGTTTTACCCGGTCTAATCAGAACTAAAAATAAATATAAACCATTCTTCTGAGAAAAAAATACTGATTCAAATAATAGTTTAAAATTAATGCAAAGTTAAATGTTTGCCAGTTTTACCCCTGCAATGAAAGAATTGTACAAAATTGCATTACATGTTGCATTATAAAATTATATGATGATCATAAACATGATTCTGGCAATTATCTTTGATAATCTGATATTTCATCTGCTTAAAATAACTGAGCAAAGTCTGGCTTTCGCATCACATATATTGGACAATTTATGAACAATATATCTCTTCACCTAAGGACATTATATCTCTTCAATGAAGGTGATGTATGTGCTTATGACATCCAATTTAGAAGTCCCTTTTTATGTCTTGTCTGTCTGTTTGCCCTTGTTTGACTGTATTTTTGTTTTGTTAAAGGGACAAAATTGAGAACTGAAGTGGTTAAACGCCACAGGTTCTGGGGAGTGGAGGGGTCTAGGCAACTTAAGGATTTGAGCGTGTACTTACCACCTCTTCATCAGACAGCTCTCTGCCTTGGATGCTGCTGCTGTCCCTCACTGCCTGTTGGTGCCTCTTGCCCTTGGTGTGACTGAACAGGTGCACCTCGGAGGTGATCTACAAACGCATTGGTCAGAGGTCACTAACACGGACACAATTCAAAAGAAGGCCAGGGGCCAAAGAGACACCTATACCTCCAGCATAACGGTGTCAACTTCACAATATGTTACCGTATTGTTCACAGTGTCACACTTCTCAGATAACTCAGACAATTGTTACTACCGTAAGCTCAGTTCAAAGTTAAATATGATCCCCAAATCCTGACTGACATCTGCAAAGTAGCATGACACCTTCAAATAAAAGCCAGAACATCAGAACAGGATGCTCATAATGGCTGAAAAATACCCAGAACAATTACAAGTTTTAACTCATGGGCTTTTGAATTCATTTCAAGCCCCAGGCACTACTCTTTTTCTTAATAACTGGATCAAATATCAACATTTGTGGTTTCAGTGACACCAGCAATCATCACTCTTTCATGGTGGCCTGGTAAGGAAAGTAATTCCACCTAGACCAGAGGAATATAAGCACCAATCACTTCCAAGGCAAGTAGTAAAAACTGCTTCATGTCAGTGAAGGGATCCTTTACTAAACACCACTGCAGGTGTGGGATGCTTGCCGTTCTTTGTGTTCTGGCTCTGGACGGGAGCCCGAGTAGGATGGCCTGTGTTTAATGTTATTAAGTAGAGTGCTTCCTGCTGACCTAAAGATGATCGCTGGAGTCACTGACTGGCCAAGGTCATCTGACATTTTAACAAGATTTCATTCTCCCCCGGCGCTTAATCTGATGTCCGTTTGAAGCTCCAAGGTGTCTGGCCTTCGTTGCCGTGAAAGCCAGGCCAGTACCAGATAAATGGGCCTGCTTGCTGATTTGTTGCCCGTCACTTGAAAAGCATAATCATGCTCAGCCCATAAATATACAACAAAAGTTCATGTTTAATTAATGCAGTTAAATCCTCATTTCAATGCCTCCTCTTCCCATATCCCCTGAATCACCTTCTACTCAGCGGCTTTTGGAACTCTGGCTGTTAAGTTCACAACAAATTAAAACAGTCAAGCCAGTAATGTTTAAACACGAAGTGGCTGTGCATCGATGTGCGAGGTGATCAAATGGTATTGAGTTTCCATCGGTCAAACAAACCAAGCGGCGAAGTAAAGTAAACCAGTGGGGTGTGTGTAGATCTGAACTTCACTTGCTGTGAACATTTACAGAAACTTAACTAAGTTGCAGTAAATGTGTAATGCAAGTGTGAATCTAATATTTCTTATAGATGACTAGGAGCGCATTTATTTATGAAAAACGCAATATTATTTCCCAATGCTAGTAAACAACGGATACTAGAAGCTGGAACAGAGCAAAAACTGGACAGTCTAAAGGTCCCTGTAAACTAGGAAGGTAAACAGTAATCTAGGGAAAATTTATCTGATCTGTGTATCCAATCTCACCACAACACTGCAGAGGGAGCACTGTTTTTTGCGTTCATAGGGAGTGAGTTTCGGGGCGTAGTCCGTGTTGGCATGTCTGCCACTGCTCAGCTCGGCAGCCTTCTCCTTTCTCTGCTCAATCTGCTCCATGTGCCTGCGGCTGCTCTCGTCATGCTGCAGGAGAGTGGGCAGAAGGGAATGGAGCAGGTCTAACGTTAAAACTAGCCTGAGGAAAAGTATATTTGACCTTGTGTATGCCAACGCTGCTAATGATAAACTAGGCTATAAGGGACTGGACGTGCCTTCATTTGGATCTTCTTCTGCAGTTCCTCCATGGCCTCCTGCTGAGCAGCACTGAGGGCAGCCAGGCGTTCTTCACGGTCTCTGCAAAGAAATTACCCCCCCACACAAACACAGCGATGATATTCAATGAAGGAATCGTAGTTACTTCTAGTGTTCCACACCAGATCTTTCAAAATATGAGAGTCAGTAAACTAATTCTCTACTTTGTTTACTAATGACGGAAACTACTTATTAATGAATGGTCTATGGGTACTACTTATAAATTATTCTGGTCCAGTTTTAATTCACTCAAGCTTTCATCTTTCTAAATGAGGCATTTTTTCAAATCATTAATCTAGAGTTCTCTGTACTCCTTAGACCGTCCTTGTGCTTTTGCTGACAGAGGCTGCTGTCCTGTCCTGAATGGCAGTGTGCCGGTGCAGACCTGGCTCTCTCGCGGGCTGCATCCTCCCTTGCCCTCTCCTTCTCTTGCCGCTGCTGCTCAATCCGTGCCTCCTGCTCTCTC
This sequence comes from Brachyalestes nurse, assembly GCA_037974405.1. Lineage (NCBI taxonomy): Eukaryota > Metazoa > Chordata > Actinopteri > Characiformes > Alestidae > Brachyalestes > Brachyalestes nurse. Next base: position 10,850,312 of record JBBPCY010000130.1, read on the forward strand.
CTTTTCATCAGCAGCTCCTCCACCCGCGCCTGTCGCTCTGCCTCCAGAGCCCGCTTACGCTCCTGACACGCGGAATAAACAACACACACAAACAAGAAATTGGGCCATAAAGGTGCGTAACAAAGAAAGGTGTAATGTGGAAATATGGTGTATATATAAATACAATTTGGCCCCAAAATGGTCAAACCTGTACTGCTTCATCCCTGGCCTGTTTCTCTTCCTGCCTCCTCTGCCTCTCCTCCTGTAGCTCGTTGAGCCGCTGCTCATACTCGTTTAGCTTGGCCAGCACATCATGCCTTTTATTCTGAGCCTCCAGTGTGTTTATGAATGCAATTTCATTCACCTACAAAAAACACCAGCTGTTTGTTATTCTACTTTATATAAAAACTAAAAACATACAGCAAAAAAGGAAAAGAAAACAGTATAAAGTAAAGCACAGTAGGACTGTCACATGATCAAAAATAGATTTTTCCATATCATTCAATATCAAGAACGGTTTTTAATAGAAAAAAAAGGTATATATTTATGTATATTTCAAATATACATATTTATGGTTTAGGCACATCCGCAAATTGTTTAAAGCCTATTCTCTCAGTGTCAAAGTGTGTTTCTGCTTTAGCTAAGTTACCCTTATAATACATGCAAACAAATAAGAAAGCAGTATCAAAAGTATCAAAAATGGTTTTGTTTGTAAAAGGCAGTGGATATTTTGTGAGCAGGTAAGGAGAACACAGGTTTGGTCCAAGATAAAGTCAAACCAGGTTTCTGCTGTAAACTGCGAGTAATACTGGACTTCCACAAGGAACACACTGATATACATAAAATCACTATTTACTGTATAATTTGTATTTATCCTTTTAGCTGTATTTAGTACATTTACTAACACCAACGTAAAAAAATTAACTGCTCATCTAAGCAGTTTTTAATTATTATTTTTGCAGGTGCCTCAAACTTTTGGGCGATGCAGGGGGTCCTCAGGTAACAACACAGTTCCGATCCTATGACAGTGACATAACCCGAATTATGGTCGAAACACACCCTAGACTAAGCCACTAACTGATCCTAACACAGTTGTATAATCATAATCAAGAACATAAAAACACAACAAAGCCAGAGAAAAAGGAAAAGGACACAAATACACTGTACTGTACTGCGGGGCACTAACTCCTTCACTCATACGCCACATTACTGCGTATTCTTCCGCCGTGCCCAACTAAACTAGTTCACCCATGTAGTCCGTAATACGACATTAATGGCATAAGCCGAAACACTCATGTCTCAATTTTTAACATTTTTCATCGGAGTGAGCGTCATGAACTTGAAAGGTTATGTCAAGGCTGTCATAGCCCAAGGACCCCCTGTACTGTATATCAATACAAAAAAAAGATAATTATTACAAATAAAAATCATCGCCCAGGACCTCAAGTAAGCTTATGATCTCACTAGCCCTTCCTCACCTTTGCCTCCTCTTCTTGGGCCTTTTTCACAATGGCCTGAAGCTGTAGCTCCCGTTTAAACTCAGCGTGGAGCAGCTTCTCCTCCATCATTCTCCTCCTCTGATCCAGCAGCTCCTCTTTCCATTTTCTCACTTCCTTCTCCTAGGGGAGAGAGAAAGCAGTGGCAACACTGACTACATCACATACTGCAAAAACAACCCCCTTCCCACCAAGCTCTTCTAGCACGCCAATGCACCTCAATCATCACATCCTTATGTTCTTAACACCTGCTTGCTAAAGAGCATCTCACATGTTAATATTCACTTTCAAGCATGCGTGTGTAAATATACATGGCTGTTTCAAGTTTCCTTCATCTCGTATAGAACGGGGAGAACAAAAACAAACCAGCCTGAGAGTGGCTGGTGAAAGTGATGTCGCCATCATGTACTTGTTTGACATAATGGCCTCACCACCCTGTTCAGTTAAATCTGCTAAGCACGGATGCTAAGTGTCTTGCTGCTTCCGACGGAATTATCGCTCAGTTCCCAAATGGCTTCAGACATGGTAGGCTTCTGAGCATTAAGACTCACTCTCTCTAAAAGTTTCTGCAGTTTGTGGGTCTTCTCCTCTCTCAGCTTGTCTCGCAGCTGCTGAGCTTTCAGCTGTTTCTCTTCATGTTTCTTCTTTGACTCGGCAATGGTTCTGTTGACAAACAAAAGCCACATTTATCTGCTGCTCAAAGTATTCATTCTTAAAGTACTCTTGTGAACTAGATTGAACTCTCTTGTTTTTAGAAGTTGGGTCCTAAAAATAACTTCTGAAAATGGTGCTTCAAGAAGTTACTTCAGCTAAAGAGAAGTGCGACTTTTAGAACAGTACAAGTGCAAAGCAATATAAAATAAAAATTTTCCTTTTGCTTAATAAACTGATTTGGCACTCGCTCAATCTCAGCAAAACTAAATGCACTGGAGGTGGTGCTTTGTGATAAAAGAGTAAAGCAGGGCACAAGCGGTGGGAACCACTGTGGTACCTTTTGCGTGATGGTGAGGAGAGTTTTTCATGCATATGTATGCCGTGACCAGGGGGCCGAGCTGGCTCCTCCTCCACCATGTCCCCCCATGAGGTGCTCTGACGCCAGGGCTCTCGCGCTTCTCATGACAGGAAAAACAGTGAAGAAAGAATTAAAAGCACAAATCTCCACGCTGTCACATATCCGACTCACATTTTATGATTTATAGGCAGTTAGTACCATCATAGTCAGCCAGCATGTCACTCCAGTCGAGGTTAAGCCCACAACTTCCGCTCCCAATGCTCGCCTTTGCGACAACAGAAACAAAATACTAGTGAAGAATTCTGAGACTATTGTAAATACTGAAATCCTAAGTGCATTATGAGAACTTCATTTCTATGAAGCTCTAATTTTATTTTTAATAGAAGGGGGAAAAAAGGTATTAACTTCAATATGCACCAAAGTAAAATTTTATTGGGGACAACAATTTGAGGCATTTCTATTGGTCCATTTATCAAGAAAAGTTCACATAACATTTAATTAAACAGGTAATTAAAAAAATATATATGAGTAGACAATGAAACGCAGTGTTCTCCTTACAGAGAAGTCGCTCTCGTTATCCGTCTCCAGTTCACTGTTCTCTGCCTGGATCTCCCGGGTCAGTTGCTCTTCCTCAGCAATGGCACTTGCAATGGCCTCCTCATTCGCCTTTTCTAGCCGGTCAGCCAACTCCTCCTTTTTAGCCAGGACCTCAGCCATGGACTGGGGCTGAAGACAGGCCACAAACACACACTCAGTCACTCTCACACTCGCCACATCAAGCAGGGCCGCAAGCAGCGCAAGCTCTCCAACAGGGAAGAGCATTACAGCAGGGCCAAGTTGCACACACCAAGCCTCTCAAAGCATGCCACAAGCGCAAATACTCTCAGGTTGAGGTGTGGTGTAAACAACTTTCTACTGCCTCTGAGTCTAGGCCATCTGATGTACTCTAAAATATCGAACTCCTATGCAAATGATTTGGTTTTAGAAAGTCAATATAAGATTTGAGCAATGTATAAAACAAACTTGCATTGTATATGTTATTCAAGTGAACAAAAGTCAAAAATGAAAAGTCATAACTCCATCCATAAACACACATCAATCACAAAAACCACACATGGGGAAGCATATCGAAGTCATGCAGGACACGTCCACTATGAAGATGAGCAATGGAGGACAGAGGTCCTAAAAAGCAAGCCTTCGCTGTTCAGTCTTTACAACTGAAAATTTCTAACACGCAGTCATCGTACCACCTGCAACCAGTGAACTTCACTAAAATGGTGTCAGTTTCGAGGAGAGTAATGCCATATCACTGGGTCTGTTTACAACAGTTTGATGTATTTTTGGTTGAGGCATTAAACCAGGGTTTGCACCTGTGAGTCTGCATGGCGCTCGATGACTAGCAAATCACTGAAATATTTTGAAAAAGAATCCAGGCTCCTACCATTACAGACCATAGCACTTGACCCTGGTGCCTTTTAAACTGGCGAGTGAGCAATATGCCAAGTGTCAGTTTCAGAGGAACCGTACAGGAGGATGGAGGCAGCGCTGGGACCGGTGTGACACTTCACCCTAATGAGCATAATGAGAGAGAGCTTTCTCTCAACGCCGCGCCTGTTAGTCTCGAGCAGGAGTCTAAACAGAGTTGGGCTTATCTCAGCCACCCATTGAGATGGTGTCTGGACCTCTGTAGCAGTAAGGCCAGGTTCCTATATGATCTGGGCTTAGATAGCACTCCCCCAAGGCCATTTATGCACCATTCATCTCTATAGTTTCAGACAGGCTTTGGTGTGCTGTTGAGAAATGGATGACAGTAGCTCAGGCGGAGAAGAGGGAGGCTTTAGCCTTAATTAACCCCTGAGAGGTTACATGTGCCAGAAATGGAAGGCAGGGGCTAGCAAGAGAGAAGCCATGTCAAAGAAAGGAGCGAGTCCACAGCAACTATTATCGAATACTACTGTGGAATGAATTGAACAAAGTCAAATTAATCTGGATAAAAATACAGTTAAGGAAAGCTTTGTACTGCTATAGATAATCATAACAGTTTGTAGATACTTCACCCAGTTTGAGGTCATTTAATATTTTTAAGCACTCCACTGTCCCATTTAAACTGGATTAACGTTATGTGGACAGGCACTCTGTTTACCAAGTGATTACTTCATTACAAGACCAATTATATTAATCCAATATGAATCTGCAAGTCTGAAAATAGGGAATTGGGAAGTATATGAACTCATAATTCATGCAACCATTTGCCTCCTCAGTAAAAGTTTGAATCAACCTCAAGAATAAAATCTGGTAACAGAAAAAGTCATACATGTCGCTCTTGTTAATTAGCGCAGCATTTGTCAAGAAACATTGCTGTGAACATCTAGGTTATAACCTTTCAATCCAGATAAGCCGTGATAATTCAGGGAAATTATACAGATAATCTGTCCCATATGAACTGGCCACTCTAATTCATTATAAATGACATTACAGAACCTTCTCTGGCCAAAGGAATCCAGATAAAATAGCTTATGCCAGCTAAGATTTTCGTAGCTGCAGCTGTTAAAATTTAGCATAAATAACTCAGCGAGATGACAGCTCAAAGGGCCTAGGACAAAGAGGAGTTGGTTCAGGAGAGTGTGAATCAGCATGACTACACTAAAAACAAAACTACATAAGCACTATTAGCTGTAAGTGCATGGTACCTCTGTAGTTCCATGAGCCTAAGAGACTTCTATTGCAACTCATGTACAGGTATACAATTATGTCTATGTAAGGTTTGGTAAGGGGGGTAGATCCCTCTGTGGCAGGAGGTTTTTGAGATTGACGTTGTTTAGGCGGGAGCTGTGACCCCGGCCTGTGTCTCTCAGCACTCACAGTGGAAAGCTCTGTGGGGTCCAGCATGCTCTCCAGTTTCACCGCTGCCAGGGGAATATGGGCCACTGCTGGTGCTGCTGCTGCTGCGGCTGCTGCTCCTCCGGCAGCAGATGGTGCCGTGACCCGCCACGCTGCCCCCATGCCCGCCTGCTCCGGCTCCCCTCCACCAGCCAGTCCACCACCAGCCTCCTCCAAATGGGGAAAGGACAGAGGATCTGGAGCTGGAGCTGGATGTGGAGGTGGAGGTGGAGCTTGGGGCGAGGAAGGGGCTGGAGGAGATTCAGAAATAACTGGTGGTGCACACTCGGAGGTGGAACTGACAGAATGCCCAGGATCTTGGTCACTGTCTGATGGGGGCTGCATTGACACACACACACACACACACACATATTTACACTAAATCACAAGCATGCATCTTTGCAGCAGTCCTTCCCAGGGACTTCCATGAGAAACATCATCAGATCAGATCATCTGACATGTAACTTAACACAAAAGCACACACACACACAATAAACACTGAGCAGAGGAAACACAACATGCAGGAAGACAATGCAATAACATGCCAAACACATCAAAATATGTAGCACAAAATCACAAAACATGCAAACAGAATTCTTGCATCAAACTAGCATAATGTCAAGAAGATATCTGTCCTTAAGAGTACTGTAGAACACAGGATCTATACATATTTCATAAGACCTCATATGATATTTCTGACTCAGTAGTCTCACTATGTATGCACAAAATCAATGCCTGCTCAACTGATATGGCCCTGTCTGGACTGTGTGTCTATGAATACACCCCAAAACACAAACAGCGAGGGCAGATAAAACACTATAACATTACAGAGCCCTTAAGTCTCCCCTCTGGTTCTGAATTATTGATGGGTAGGGGTCTGCTGGGTGACGTCAGTACCTCGATGACGGAAGCCTTCTCACACTCCGGCTTTTGCTCTGGGGAGGAGAGCTTGTCGTGTTCCCCCTGCTGCCCTGGCCTCTGCATTTTGTCCTGGGTAGAAGCCTGGAGCTGTTGGTTCTCCTTATTATTGACATCTTTGGGACTGACATGTGCCAGGACAGGGCTAACCTTGGCCACCATGGCGATAGAGCGAGGCCTCATTGAGCGTCCACGCTGTACCGTCTCCCAGCCCTCTGCATCTTTTTTCCCTAAAGACAGAAACGCAAGAAAAGAGTATGCAGATGAAGCACAAAAAGTCGTAGTCTTTTCAAAGTCCAGACACTATAAAACGAATAACGTAAGAGCAAAGAACGCATCCACATTCTGCTTAAAGTGCCCCTTCTGTAAAGAGTGCGCATTCTTGCAGGGCTGCAACAAATAGCCAATAATGCTGATCAGCATTCTTTTAAAAAAGTAATCTCTTTGTTTAACAAAATGGCTTTACAATGCGTTTATATGATGCACACAGTCATTCCACCAGATTGCAGTACATGACAGGAAGCGTTGGGAGGAATGTGATTTCTTTACAAACAAAAAAGGAAATTGCTTAAAACTTTGACAGCAGTGACAGAGGCTAAGAGACGAAACTGAAGAAGACACAAAGGTTTAATAGCAATCAATTAGTGGAATAACAATTAGTGGAAGTCTGTGCAGTTGCATGTAACGTTACATTACTTGGAGCTCACCAGGTTTCTCTGTGGGGCCTGGAACATTCTGGCTGGGCACAGGCAAGGCCTGAGAAAACTTCACGCGGTCTGCCCAGCTGGGGCCAGAATGGGAGAGGCGGGCTACTGCAAGAGTGGGAGGAGGACCCCTATAGAGCGTGAGCACACACACACACACACACACACACACACACACACACACACACACAAACACACACTAGTCACAGCAGCACAAATACCTAAAGAAGACTGTGCAGTGAAAGAATTGCTTAATTTTGAGCACCACTCTGGGTTTTACTATATAACAATACATTCATCAGAATTATCACAATTCAAGAGAGAGAACATGTCACTGTTCTGCCCCTAGACCAGCTAACGCTAACTGTATCACAGTAGCCACTCTGAGCCTCATGCATCAGAGCGGATGGAGGATCCAGACACCAGCTCCCAGATCAGCCTGACAGCTCCTCAGCTTGATCAATATCCATTTCCTGCAGCATCCGATTACAGTGTAATGTAGGTATTGAACTCCATGCTTCAGCAGTCTTCAACCACACTCATATCTGCGCTCCCACTGTCTCTGAGAGCAGCCATGGAAAAACCCGGCAAAAATTGCATTAAACAAACGCTTGGGCTTCAGAGATCGATCTCACAGCCCTTCCAGACAATGGGCATCTTCCTTCCAGCCTTAGACTGGGCTTCTCTATGTATCATATCTTCCATTGATTTCTTAATTCGGCCATTCAGTGCCCTTTTAATTGAATTAGCAATTGTCTTCCTTTTACACTACCAGTAAAAAAAAAAAAGAAAAAAAATCCCATACACACTAATGGAGGGAGACAAATATCAAGCGTTAATGTAGGAAGTGGAGTTTCCCCACATCAGGCATTAGGCATTGTTGGCGAACTGAGAACATAGTTTCAATTAGTGGGAAGTAAGATGGAATAATGGCTTGTGGCTAAGTTCTATGAGTGAGCTTGATTGTGGAGAGGAAAAAACATTGATCCAAGTTCTACTCAATACTAGCGGTCAGCCAAGTACTGTTAGCAGAACTAAAGATGCATACCCAAAGTTAAGGGAGCGGCGAACACTGGGAGATGGAACGATACGGTCCGTTGAAGGACTAGGCATGACATGGCGTCCTGGGGACATCTTGCGAACCTCCCACGCCAAAGATGTGGGCCTGGAAAGAAAAAATGTTGAGTAACATTTCAACAAACCAAAATCTGCTAGTGGAATTTATAGCGCCTCATCATCCTTGTAAAGATGATTCTTCACTTCCCAGTGAAGTGTAAATTACACTTCATGCTGAGGTGCAAAAAAAAGTGTGCATTCAAAAACTGACTAATCAAGAAGGAGTGTAGTAGGTAACTTAAAAGCTTGGGTTTATGCTTTAATCAATGTACGAGTGTTGTGGTAATTCAGCCATTTGGGTAAAGAGAAACCAATAAACTGGCAAATCCCCTTGAATTACAGCTCTTCCTATTGATCCGGTCTGAGATGCAAGAACATGAGTGTGAAAGAGTCCCCTGTGTGGTGTGTGTGTGGGGTTTGTTTGTGTGTGTGGGGTTTGTTTGTGTGTGTTTGTGAGGGAGAGATGAGAGAGAGAGAGAGATTTGTCTACAGAGAAATTTGACTAGTACAGCAGTGTATTAGCTAGAAGGAGGCCACTTGCCTACAGCTTGCTTTTGCTGGCTAACTAAGGGTGAACTGGGAAGCAGTCTGATGTATAAGCCTTCCCTCGTCTGTATACAACCCCTCTATCACCAGGACTTCTGTCAGGCCTCCTCGTGGATCCACATGGTCTTGCAGCCCTAGTCTAACATAAGTGGGTATCTCTGAGCTGCAGAAGTCCCAGAGGTTATATGCAGGCCCACAGTGTGGATATTAGCCAACTGCTTCCATGCTATCTTGTGGCGTAGCTGGAGAAGAGAACGTTTAGGAGAGAAAAGGCAATGCAGGAGGTATACATAGACAGGCCTCGAATGAATGAGGAACTGAGAGCTGTCTGCAGCTGGAAGAGGACTCTGATCATCTTGGGTTAATCTTTTGCCACTGAAAACCACCCACTGCAAGCAAAGATGTGCTACTGGAGATTGCAACACCCCAGTAGCATTCAAAACGTCATTGTGCTGGTCTTCGCTTCAGCTCTTACATCAAATAGCAGGAGACAAGCTACAACTTACAAGCCTTTGATGAGCTCTGTGCTCTATGAGGCAGCAGCCCAAACCATCAGCTTCAAATTCAAAAGATTTCAGGATTGGTTCAATAAGAATTCTGAGATAAACATAGGAGAAACAAGGCAAAATGTAACCACTCTCCTGGCCCTCTAAAAACACCAGATGGTCTGATACGCCTTAAAGACCAAATAGATCGCTAGAATACATTGTTGCTCAACCAGCACACCATTGCAGACCATTCCATACTTGATGAACTGCCTGAACGTCTACCTATGCTTGCCCTCAGGCAGTCTCCAACTTGAGGTGCTGACAGCTGTTTGCTCTTTTAAGAACAATAAGACCCCCCGGGTACCTCTGCGCAACAACACTCCATTTGTATCTTACCCAGCACTAAGAAAATAAAAACTTCTCCCAACAGTGGAGAGAAAAAAATCAGAGTGACTTTCCTAGCGAGGCAACTTAAAAAAAAAAAAAAAGTGTTGTGAATGACACCAAGACCTCTTTGTGACCTTCACTGACCTCTCTAAAGCCTCTGACATTGTGAAAAGGAAGCTGCTTTGGAATGTGCCATTCAAGTCTGGCTGTCCAGCCAAACTGGTTAACTTCATGCGGCTTTATCAAGATGGCATGATGCTTGTGTGACCTTACCCTTTTTGCACAGGGGTAAAGACAGGTGTGTGTATAGTCATTCCTCTAACATGTCACTTATCTTGTCCTCAAGGAGTCTGGGGAAGGGAGTGGTGTTGCAGTGGTCGTCAGGCTGGATGGGAACCTCTTCAACATTAGGATGTTCTAAGCAGTCCCTGGAACTACAGTATACTGATGACTGTGCTGTCACCCTCCGGTACAGCTGTGAAACCTGGGTCACTTATCACGGACACAAGTTGCTTAAGCGGTTTCATACAGCGTGTTGACAGTGTCGCCTGTGCCTCAGTTCATGTGATAATGTGCTTCATAATGATATGCTTGCAAAGACCAACTGCAGAAGCATTGAGACCTTGATCTCCCAAATGAACCATGTAATGAGGAAGCCCAAGAACAAACTTTTTAATGTGCACTACAACCAAAAGATCTTTAGGTTGCTGTTGCTGACACCAACACCTGGAGGCAGCTCACCCTGCATGGGACTTGTGTAATGGAGTAAGACAGGACAGGATAGAAGTGCAGAAGACATACAACTAAGGATGTCCCTACCACCTCTGCCCTCTACATATGCCAAATCTGCAACTGACCATGTGGTTCCAATATTGGACTGACTAGCCATCTAATAACTCACAGCTAAAGGAAGTGTACAGAAGTGTATGTCATCATCAAAGCTGATGGACAGGAAACAAGCAAGCATAAGTGTGTGCGTGTGTGCGTGTGTGTGTGTGCGTGTGTCTGTATTTGTGTGAGTGTAGAGACAATTACCTGTTCTGGGCATCAGTTTTCTCCAACTTCTCCTGTAGTTGGATCCAGTCAATAAGAGCTTTAAAGTCCCTTACATAGTTGTCCAACATCATCAGCACCTCCTGGAATAAAGCGTAAGTAAGAGATGAGTGTTACAAGAACAGACATAGTCAACATAACAGCTTCTCACTCAGTTTAGAATTTTAGCAAAAGTCAAAGGAAATGTTGGCTTCGAACTTAAGGAGAAACACTTCATTGCTAAAGTAGATCATTCAAAGAAAACACCAAATATTATAATACAGACTTTTAGTGCAGTATGTGGAATTTCCCTCTAACACAACATCTAAATGCTAATAATGCCATATTTTATTCAGATTTCAACCAAGGGTGTTTCAATGTTTAAATTCCTTGACCAAACTGATGTCCTCCAAGACCAAATTGAGTGCTTCTGGTCTAGAATAATGTCTGAAAAAACAAAAACAAAAAAGTAGAAAATACACAATACCAAACAAGGTCCTACTTCATAGCCCCTCACCTCCTTGCCCCACGTAAAGGTGAGCTTAGCCTGTCATGGGACAGAAGAACAGATCTACCCTTCTGGTCTGAAAGCTCTTTCACTGAAAGCTTCACACAAGCCCCTGTGGAGACTGTGCTCCTCAAGCATACACTGGGGCTCCTGTAACTCTAAACCTCTGCCCCACTTCTTCCAGCTCCTGTAGACAAGGCCTGGGCACTGGGGCATGCTCACAGGGACTACAGCACAGCTCAGGGAACCTAGGGAACCCCTTCATTCACAAAGGACAACAGAGGACAAAAGAGAGGGAGGGGAAAAAAGAAAAAGCCCACCACCACTCTTCCCTGCCTCACTGGTCCACCACAAGAGGTGCAGCTGAAATTACCAATTAGTTTAGCAAAAAGAGGGCTGGCAAATCTGATTGGGGCTCTAATCATTTCTAGTTACTGGCAAGGGGAGCGAGGTGGATGACGGCATCTCATTGTCTGCGTGACATTCAATCTGTGACAGGGAGGGTGACTCTGGGGAATCCCTGAGCCCACACAAAGCCCCCACAGCAAGAACTGGGCATGGACTCCTGCTCCAGCACTGATTACCAGAGACCTTCACCCCAGGCCTAGTGCAAGAGCCTCCCTCTCAGAATCTGTCCACCAAGTCAATGGTCTGCCTGACCTGGAAGATACTGTAAACAATAAAAATGCTAAAATAAATCCTTAAAACAGCCTTCAAAATTAGCAAAATGACTCACTAACACTGAAGCTCCATCACATGCTGAAGAGGAAATTGATGCAAAACATATTTATTTTCACTGTCATGGAAAGCCATCTGTCATGGACTACAAATAATTTCACGACTTTTCCTAAATATATTTATCAGTGCTAACCAGTGACCATTAGATAATATTATCTGAAATAGCTGGCTGGCTCTGGTGCACTTGAGACTTCACTGTTGTAGCTGCAACTTGAGGATTCAGTTAACCTGCTCAGCGCATAACATCTGCTTGGAAATATGTTGTAAGTGATGCTCAGACGGTAAACTCAACTTGAATTAAATAACAATCCATTAAAAGTCTCATTCTTTAAAAAAAAAGAAAAAGAAAAAGAATGATTTTGCAATGCAATATATTAAATCCATTTATGAAACATGATTAAAGAAATATCTGCATTATTGTGACCTTGACATTTTTATACTGCAATCTTTCCTAATGTCTGTAGTGAAAGGCTGATATTATGGTCACAACTAAAAAAGTTCTATTGTGCAGCTCTACTAGAAAGCCTAAGACGAATCCTCTTGTCCATACAGAGAAGCCAACCAATTACAGGCAAAATTCTAGGGCTAGTCTAGTCCTGCCCTAAAAGAAGAATGTTAAACATAGCAATAAACATAGACTATTCAGTCAAATGGATTCCTAACCCAGGACTAAGCCTAATTCTAATCCTCATCTGAGAAAGAGGCTCTGAAAGTGTTAACAGAGAGGCTGCCCAGGTGAGCAGCGACGAGCGCTCAGGCCCAGACGAGTCTGCTGATCTAAATACACGGGGAGGCAGGCGGGATGAGGGCAGAGATGCTGTGAAAGAGATGTGTGTAAGATTGATGGGTGGGCTGGAGGGAGGGGTAATTGAGAGGAAAGCTCCACAGTACATTTAGTTAATAGAGGAGTCAGGCCAGTGAAAGATATGTCCAGCAGGAGCCTTCTGATTAGGGTTGGTTAACAGCACACAGTCCAGCAGTGAGCTGGAACAATGGCTCAAAAATAGCTCAAATATGGCCTAGCAAAACTCAGACAGAACAAGAACCATACTCACAAAAACAACTTGTTTATTTGTCTTTTATTTTAAGGCTGTAATGACCAACACAGAACCAAGAAATGGAAAAAAGAACATTCAAAACATGTACTGAAATGAAAACCTGTACCAACAATACACTCCTCAGTCTGTTCCAGTGATCTCTCACTTGCAATCTTTGGTGGAAATCATGAAATCATGAAACACATATTAAAACAGTAACATAATTCAAGTTAGTACTTGAATTAGGCAACGAAAAACTTAATTTAACATTTTCTTATTGAAAAATGCATTGTTAACTTTACATCGGGTATAGCAGCACTCATGTCAAAAGTTTCACTTCCGTCTCCTCAAAGCATTGTTTTAAAAGGCTTCAAGGCCATCAAGATGTATTTTTGGCAGATATAAGATGAGCCCTTGGTTTTCGCCCTGCAACTCTCTCATGGACACAATTTGTGACCAGTCTCTTATTTATCATAACTCTGACCTTAACTGAGGTGAGAGGGCTCTGCAGTTTCTCTGATGTCTGACCAGGATCTTTTGTCATCACTGCACTCTTAGAGGAAACATGGTAGGCCAGCCACTTCTAGGAAGATTGACTTTGGTTTTCTCCATTTGGTCCACTGATGTTCCAGATCCTTAGAAATGGCTTTGAACGTCTGATATTTTTCAGTAACGGATGATCCCGCTTATCAGCTGAATTTGGTTAGTTGGTTGACTGAATAACTAACGGGTCAATTTCATTTTCCACACACAGTCAGAATGTATAATTTTCTTATTAATTATAATGATGTTAAGGGCATCAAGTTGCTACATAAGGTATCCAGTTTCTGTGTTTTATTGTTCATAACTTAATGTTCACAGTGTTTCAAAAATCCCCTATATGTGACAAGGACAAGCTCATTTTTGATCTTTTTAAAATAACAGGGTTAAAGGGTAGGAACAACTTTACTAAAAGAAGGCTAAAAGAGCAAAGCTGTTTGTTATGGTTATAATCTACTATTACTGTGAGACACCACAGGCATAGTTTTATATAATATGTACGTAAGAGGAACTCCAATATTTTAGCATATTAAATCTTAAAAATAACATTTCCTCTTGACCTCAGAGTCAAAGATGTGACTCCTTATGCCCTACTTTTTAACCGTTGTCTGGCCAAGTAACCACCTCACTTAGAGCTTTTAAACCAATTTAATACATCTATACACTCTCAGTGTGCTCAAAAAAAATTCTCAATACACAGACACAGACACACGGATGAAAAAGACTTGTCTTCACCACAGGCACTGGTGGTATAAATCAGGACTTGATATGGAAGAAAGGTCTGATAAGAACTAATTAGGCCTCTGGGCTGTAGGTTAAAGATGTGGGTGTTATTAGAATATGAGCATAAATCAGCCAGCTGGGCCAATCAAGCTCCTGAGTGTGGGAGAATACAGTGCTGGCTGAGGCTCAGCACTCTCTACAGAGACACAACGGTGAGCCAAGTGGATTAACTAACTGTACTAGCACTGTACCGCAACACATGCTGTCCAACTCCACTGCACTGATTCTGCACTAAAACAGAATACGATATAGAATTCGGTCTCCTTTAATATTTTAAAGTTCTAAAGCACCTTTTATTTTGTAGGTACTGTTTATTGTATTTTATTAAATAAAATATTTATTGTACTGTGCTGATATTACTTGCAGTTGAAACATTTCTACAAGGTGTGTTTGTGTGTTTTCCTGAACTGCTTTATCCATAAAGCAAATGTAAAACTTTGTGACACCTTAGGAAAAGACCAAGTATCAACAGATTTACTAAAAGAAGGCTTTAACTTCAGGATTTTTTTTTTCAGAAAAAAAAACTCCAAAAGGAGCAAAGCTGTTTGTTTTTCCTGTAAATGGTTATGGTTATAACTGCTGTTACTGTAAGACATCACAGGCATAGTTTCATATACTGTATGTTTTCGTATCCCTTTCTATATACACACCTAAGGGTCAACTGTAAGACTGTCTGTATCCCACCTTTGCTAAATATGCACACAGACAGACGTGTGTGCACACACAGACATACAGTACCCAGAGAGCCACAGTCCAAATACCTGAGGAGTGTGAACAGTGGTCCGAGTGCACCCGGTGACTGTGTGTGCACTCGCTGCGGCTGAACGACTTACACAGCGCCGCTGTCAACAGGCGGACCGCAAGGGCGTCCTGTTCAGCAGCGCTCCAGCTCCGCATAATTCCAGATTACATGCCAATCGATAAATCAGAGCCAGTACTGCAGGGCACACAGCAGGAGCCCAGACTGAGCACTGCAGCGCCCCGTACCAGCCAGAGTCAACACGCGGCATGCCCTGCGGACACATGGCCGTGCCAGCGTCCACCACACTGTATTATACACCTCTTTATGCAGCTGTGATGAGGTACTGTGGGCTGGGCAAAACATCCGAAGCACTAGAGAAATGTTTATGTGGTGAGGTGAAGTGGGTCACCATAACTAACGAAGGTGCATGTTCCTCCTTTTACCTCTAGCTTTTTTAAGGCCAAACAATGTGCAAAGCTAAAACTCCCTGTCCAGTTTAAAACAGTGTTATCAGACGTCATCTTAGACCCCTCACTCTGAGCCCCCCAGGCTTGCTCAGAGTGCGCACACACACACACACACACACACACAAACGATGGGGGTGGAGTGAGGTGGGGGACTTTGTTTACACACCATCATCAATCTGCACTCCCTCCAGGAAGGCCCTAGAGAGCGACCAGTGATAATTCTCTCACCAGCGCACCTTCAAAGCCCTCTCTGACACAAACCAGAAAACAAAAGGAATGTTGAGAGGAGGAGGGAAACTCCAGAAAAGACTCAACTCTTTATTCCCCTCTAGTGGCCAAAGAATGAAACAGGTTTATTTAAAGAGTTTTTAAAGAGTTTTTTTTTTTTAAACTAGAATTCTCATACCTGAATCCTTTAAATTACTCTGTCTGCAAATCTCAGGCTAGCAGAAAAGAGCAGTTCATATCAACAGATCTACTCTTGTGTCTGACATCACTTCCTGTGTGACTGCGGGGCAAGTAGTAAATCTGATTGACTCCCAAAGCCCAATCCACATTCCTAAAGAGTGGAGACGAGGTTATCAGGAATCTTTATTGAGAGGTCAGCCAGACTTTCCTCTAAATGAAGGCCTAGTGTTTGCCAGGAAAAAAAATGGAAATGCCAGAGAAATTAGGCAACGTTCCCCAATGGCAAGGCCACGTAAAACTCAAGCAGTACTTCTTCGGACATTGAGTTTATATTTTATTAACGTTTCTGAGAAATCTCACCTGCTCGTAGTCCAGGACTTGAAATAACTTGGAAATTAAGTTTCAAATGTGAAAGAAGGAACAATGTGGTGGAAGAGCAAGCAAGCTCCTACCTTACACTCCACGACGCTCTGGTCTGACTCACACGTCACATAGATCTCATCCACGGCCCGGCGCAAGTTATCAAACAGGAAGGCCCAGTAGCGCGCCCTCAGATCTATCTTCCGCGGCTGTCTGGTTTTAGTGGGGCTCTTCTCTGCTCCCTTCTCCAGCACAGTCCCTGCTGCAGCCTTACAGTCCAGTCCTGGGAGCTGCAACACACCACGAGTCCTTTTCGATTACTACTTCAACGAGGCTCAGTTTACAGAAACACCCTATGATGGAACATTTCTTATTAAAATGTTTCTGAACAAGCAAGCCAGGCTCTGCACCCAGGACAAGTTACATGTGTGGTCTTTGGTGCCCTCTAGTGGCTAAAGTGTATAAATGTCAGGTGAGGCACATGGAAAAGAATTCCAACCTGCTTTTTGTTCCTGTGTTGTCCAGAATTGATTCGCTGAGCTCTGGCATGGCTGTTGTTGTGAAGCTTTGATTTCCCTGTAAATAAAATAAAAATTACATTATTTGTTTACTTAAAAAAAAAACGACAAGGAAATATTCTATGGACTAAAAAATACTGCATGTATGGTCTTTACATTCTGCTCTTTTGTCATTTTACTGGCTAATACCACGCCAAATATGAAATTTAACATCACATTACACTGGAAAGCATAGAAGACATCACTGACAAAAAAAGAAGGAATTCGAATTTAACGAAGCAATTCATAATATAAGAATTAACTTCTGGAGAAATAAAACATATAATGTTCTGAATTGTACTTCACGATGTATATTTGACAATCCAAATAATATTCAGTATTCAAAATAATGCAAATGCATCAAAATATTGTGACTTTAAGCTATGAGAAAAATAGCATATTTATGAGAACACCACCACAATGTCGGAATTACTAGTTACTAGTAAATTATGCGTGTGTCAACAATAAAGCAACAGTAGCAGCTCACAGTTGTTTTGTAACCTGAATATATTTTAGGTATTCAGCAGCTACACCTGAAAACAAAAAACTGATATGAGAGAACTGGATAAAAATACTAATGTATTGTGCATTCTGTTGACTGTAAAACAAAATTAACATACAGAAAAAAACAAATAACATTATTCCTGGTGCATCAGTCTTGTTCCTGACCAAACACACCTGTGCTTAGGACCCTCAAAGTCATAAGTAAGAATTCCCTAATATATATATTAAATTGACTGGAGTTTCTCCCTTTGCTTCAAACTTGTCTGACTTCAAAAGCATCTTCTCTTATAAAACAAATACTACATTATTAATTTTATCTTATTGAATCCCCACATTCATAAACATAAGCAGTCAAATCCAAAGCCATTACTGGATATATTTCTAATGTATTAAAAAATATATATTTCATATATTTATAAATGAAACAATCCATAAGTAAGAAAGTAAAAACACTCATACTATGCCAGATACAGGTGTTTTTTCTGTAACATGACATGTGAATCCTACGTTTGTGTGTCGTATGTGTTCAGTTGTGACTATATAATTGGATAAACGTAATTCATTTGTCCAAAGATTTGTAGATACTGACTCAAACAACACTGCTTCTAAAATCAAGGGCATTACTAGAGAGTCTGCCCCCTCTTCACTGCAGTTACAGTGGTGACCTGATGTTGGAACACTGCTGTGAGGACTTGATATTGTTTAGTCATAAGTGAGGTCAGGTACTGGTTCAAATTCTGGATCACAAACAAAATTCCAACTCAGAGTTAGAGGCACTTAAAGCAGCTGGACTCATTAAAAAGTCTGTCTGGATACTTTTGGACGTAATGTAACCAAAACAGTAGTAGCAGAGATGGTTTTACACTACCAGTCAAAAGTTTTTGCACACCACAGGTTTTTACATAAACTGCAGATTTTTATTCTTGTTAAGCACTGGAAAGTTGTTGAGAAAGCAACTGCAAATGAAAAAATGTCAAATAAAACAAGTTTAATTTATAGCACGGAAAGAATATGTAACAGTGCATGTCTGACATCCTATTAACTGCTTGTGTGGAGTCAAATTGTAGACTGTCCTTTAAATTTAAATGCACTAGTTCACCATTTCATCCCACTGGCTGTCACTTAATAGCTCATTAAATATCTAAGAGTTGTCTGCTTATCCACTTTATAATTGTATTAAGAGGCTTTTTATAGGTCAGTAGTGATGGATAAAAAAAAGACATTTTCTGTCAGATAAATGTACTCAGCAGGTGAACATACTGTACATTTATTTGTCAGCAAATAATATTGAGTGTAAGTATTAAGTGAATAACATGAAAATGTAGAACAATTAGAGGGTCGGAAACTACATAATCATGTCTATTAGAGTGTGCTTAACCACTCACCAATGTTTGGGGTGTGGGTGTGAAACTTTAGGTCTGTGGTGTGGTGCTTTCAGGTGTACAAAAGGATTATTCAGGTGGTTTACGCTTCCATTCACAAACAATGGCTACAATGTATGCATATAAAGTCTAAGGAGGCAAGAAAACTGCTTAAAACTGTGTTTCAGCAGTGCCAGTAAAACACTACATAACATTACAATGAATAGAAATGAATACAGTAAAACCAGCTATTATTGAATAGAAAAATACAATTAGAACACCACAGGTTTATTTCCTAACTTCTTGTTGAACTCAAGTTAGTTTCTGAATGGAATATTTCCATCAGCAGCACCTGGGTTAATGCAATGAAGGACTGGTCAGATAAAAGAAGCAGCTACAAAATCCTATGAAACAGTTAAGCTGAAAAAACATCATGAAATCACAACATATTGTTAATTTCTTTATTTGTAATGATATGTTTGTATTTCCTATTACTTACTGCCCGAATAAATGGCTTTATCTATCATTGTCTCAAACTGCCTAAGTCAATCGCAAAACTCTGTTTTTATTTTTATATATTTATTCTGCTGTGGGACCAACACAGCACAGTATTTTATGTCTACAGGTCCTCGAACAGCGAAATAACTGACAAAAAGATCTCTTTATAAATATATTAAACAGAACAGTAAGCAGGAGAAATGTCTTTGGATCTGGGGCAGCCTGTACAGTGCAGTAACCCCAGAGGACTGAGGAGGCTCGAGAACAAGGACAGTCTTGTAGCAGCAGGTAACTGAAAACGTGACATTTGGGACACTGAATGTAAATACACTGCATTAGCTACACTAATGGACAGTGTCTAGCGACAAGAAAACCCAACATGTTATTTTGCAAATGTGAGAATGTGCATCTGTGAACACTGTGTGTGTGTGTGTGTGTGTGTGTGTGTGTGTGTGTGTGTGTGTATATATATATAT
>JBBPCY010000130.1:10887440-10936582 GCA_037974405.1 Brachyalestes nurse
GCTGTATCGTGAACCGTACCGAACCGTGATGTCAGAACTATAGTGTGAACCGAACCGTGACCTTTCTGTACCGTTACACCTCTACTGACCATTGACCAAGGACACAAAATTAAGACATTACATCTGACTAAAATATACTGACCTGACCAATTGTTTCTTAGGGTCCAGAATGTTCAACAACTTGTCAGCATACACCTTCTTGGAAGCAGTAAAAAGAATAATCTGTGAAAAAGAAAGAGTTCAATTACAGTGTTAAAAAACAACTTTGTTAAAAAACAACTGTGTCTTAGGACTTAATAGGACTTGAGCACCAAAGTTCCTTAAACCATTTTTTTAACCAGTATAAACTACACATAATCTATTTATATATACACTAAAAATAATCTATTCACGATCTCTCACTTCAAATTAATTTATTCTGGTCATTCATTTAATGGCAGTACTTTTCATAATAAATAGGTTGACTACATGAATAGTTATACATAATGTTACTGTTTTAGCATATTCAATTATTGAAAATATTTTTATATGCTTTTCACACCCTAAGAGAAAACATGGGTTCGAAAAAAATAAACAAAAACGCAAGTCTTGTTCAGTAGAAAGGAGGACAAGACACATCAATATAAAATAAACGTTACCTCATAAATCTGGGACATGCGTTCCAGGAATTCTCTAAAGAACGGTCGCAATCGAACATATACCTTAAACAGAAAAATGTTTGTATACAAGGATAATGTTAGCCTAAATGGATTGGAAAAAAACAGATCTGGAATAAAGTAAAACAAATGCTACAGGTATCAGATGACATTTTAAAAAAATGTGTTAAAAATAAATAAGAATCCGAATTTCACATTCAACTTTCAAACAAATATTGCAGAAAGTTAGAACATTTGTGTATAAACTCATTTGTAAAGGATCTACAGGAATCTTTATAAATCTACCTGGTAAATGACATCTTGGAAAAGCACAGGAAAGGTCAGGGCTGCATCTTCCAGCTCATTTAAGCTGCAGTGAACCAAGGTCTCATCCTAAAACAAAAAGAACTGTATTAAACCACACTGGAACTGATGAAACAAGTAGTCAAGTGAAGTAGGTTTTATTGTCATTACTACCATATACACACAGTGAAAATGAAACAACGTGCCTCAAGGAACACAGTGCACACAATAGCAGAACAGAACACAGAACCACAAGTTCCATCCCGCTCTTTAAGAAATGGCACACTGCCAACTCTTTATACCATTCAAGTAATCACACACTTTACATTCACTCTCACAAGTTACATGAAGCTTAAAAGTCTCTTAACATTTAAAAAGCTGTACTCACCAGATCTAGAACAAGTGAGAACTCTGGAGTACTCCTGGTCTTGAGTGGAAGTGCTGGCTTCCGGGTTAGCTGCTCTTCAGTCAATGGTGGCACGTGTTTAATGAAGAAATAGCTGAGGATCACAGAGATCAAAGAGATTAGACACATAAGCAGGAGTGAACAGAGTATAAGATATGTTTCTGATTTTTTCTTCTTCTTTTTTTTTTTTACTTCTTTACTTACGGATCAAAGACCTCCCAGTCTTCTTCATATGTCCCTTCAGCAGGAGGCGATGGTGGGACATCTGGGTAATTACTGTTAGAGCCAACAGCTATAAGAAAAAAAATTATATATTTGTTTCTTGTTTTCCTTAATCTTGTACAGGTGAAACTGACACATGAAGACTTAATATTGGAATGCTTTTGTGCTCGTAAAATACACCTCTAATTAATTAGTTCCAATTGCTCACCTGTCAAAGGTGGCATATCAGCTTCAGTGGCAATCTCCCCCTCCTCCACAGTTGTTTCTGTGGGCAGCAGAGGTCTTGAGTTTAGTGCTGGGTCAAATGTGATGTCTCTACAGCCATCGATGGTAGTGCTAGTGGGTGTCTCCTCCAACTGTTCCATGTCCAGCTGCTTCACAATCTCCTCGGCCTCGACTGCCTGCCCAGGAGAGTCTGAGCCAGACGTAGCTAAACAACAAGGGAAAAATGAGGAACCAATCCTTGCTGTAATGAGTGTCATAAATTAAACCATAAGGCACAGGACACTGATCACTAAAATATACACATACCATAATAAATATTCCCTTCGCATAGGGCTGAACAATGCAGACAGATCATTTAAGTGATTTTGATTGCAATTTTAATATTTTCTATACACTTCAGGCCCTTTTTTATCCAGAAGGCCAGGATGTGCATGAACATATAGTTACTCAAACTGAAAGCTCAGTGTAGTGCATCATATTGCCAGTTTAGAACCCCTGCATTATTAGTTTACATTTCCTCTGTTTAAATTTGTTTAAATTTCTCTGTTGAAAAATATTGAATAATGCATATTATTAAAACTGCAGCTCTTGTACTTTGAAAACAGCAAACATTTAAAGTTTGATTTCACCATATAAATAACTATTCTATCGGTCATACCTTTATCTATAGAATGTTTAGGTTAGATCTATCATTTATCATTAAATGCTTCAGAAGGTGACCAGGTTGATTTGTCAAATCATTAGTGTTTTTTCTGAAAATAATCAGAGAAGAATGACAAGAATCAAGTTTATACAGCTACTTACTCATAACAGTAATTACCTCTAGTACTGAAGTGCTTTTCTCAGTATTCATTTTCATTGTCACTTTAGTTAGTTAATAAATGAATTAACAGGATATGAGTGAACTATTTACAGACTTAGAATCAGTAATTAGCAGCCATCTGCTGGAAAGAACCGGTATCACAATTGAAACTACTGTTTGAGGACAGAACAGAAAACTTTAAGAACTTTAATGCGAAGACTTTCTTGGATTCCTCTAACTTTTAAGACCATTACAATCAACATGTGTTCTAAAAAAATAAAATAAAAAAAAAGTGTTCTAATAACCCATCAAAGAAAACACTAAAGCAAATTCCACTCTCTGGCTAGTGCTTATTTACACTTCATTTTTACAGAGTTACAATTTTCACTACACAGTATATGTACATTTGACATTGTCTGTAAATTGGATTTCTGGCTGTGGTGTTTACATTCCCTCTCTTCAGGTGACTGACACAGATATTGCATCTACCAATAATGCACTATCCATATGAAAGAAGAGCACATGCAAAGCTCCAAAGTAATCTTACCTACGAGTATTAATTATGAAGGGAATTTTAATGTCAAGCTTAAAACAGTTTGTGGTGAAATTAAAGCAAAAATAAAACTTACCATTTTTGTTGGCTGGCGAGAAGAAGTTAAAAACAGGAGAGAAGATGGTTCCCAGTAGGGTGGTGCGTGGTGGACTACTGGGAGTTTCGGTCTGTACTTCCAGCTTTCCATTTGGCTTTACCAGTTTACTCTCACATGCTATGGTGTCTGAACACAAGCACAGCAAGATGTAATTTAGCACAACAAACCATTACCTCAAGTCATACGCACAGATTAAATACAACTATTTTAGATGATCAAATCTATTTCCTTGCATACTTTTCATGGGATGATATACTGCCTGGTACGTCACAATGTACATTCAGGGACAAACATACTGCTTGAAACCTTATACTTGTCAAATACTGTCAAACAGTATTCTAACTTGCCTCCATTGGCAGGACCTTTCCTGCGAGTCCTAGGGTTAGATCTGCTGGGCAGGTTCCCAGTGGGTGGGGTGGATGTGATCAAGTTACTGTCCGAGTCACATTCGACACGGCTCCTCTTAGCAGGGGTACACTGCTCCACCTAACAAGTGAAGAGAGCGGGCACATGATTGATCATTCAAAACATTAAATGAATTAAAAACATGACCTGGTGGCTTAGGGTAAAAAAGATAGATAAAAAAAATAGCACAATAATTTGATCCTATTTTTACCCCACATCTGAGTAGTCTGGAAACGTTTACTACCCTAAACAAGTGATATGAAGAAAAAGTTCCTATAGTTTCAAACCTTGACAGCATTGCCCCTGATGAATCTCTTGATGGTGGAGAAGATGCCAGTGTCACTCTTCTGCATTCTTGCGCCTCCTGGGGGCCTTGTATGGTCCACTTCGGAGTGCTTTCTCTTGGTCTTGGTGGTCCGGGCAGGTGGTGTAGGGCTAGGCTGCTGAGATGCTTTGCGCACTCTCAGCCTCATTGTCCCAAAAGTCACATGTAAGACTGGAAAAGAAGAGCAGATCATGAGTGTCTTGACATTTTCTTCACTGGTCTGAAAACTTGTTTACAATAAAGTAAGCTGTATTCCTAAAGTGTTTTCTGAGTGGGAAGACCTACTAGGACACATAAACCAACACAAAACCTAACCAGTTTATTAAAACACTGGACTGGAGCCCTGTTTACAATTAAACAAGCTTTATTCATGAAGTGTTTTCTGAGGAAGACATTCCAGGACACATTTACTAAACCAAAATCGAATCTGTTGGACGTTTGAGTTGTTCTTGCCACTTAACAGCAAATCAACAAGAAAAGCAGCGTACAAGCGACCAGAACTTGAGCAGTGGGCAAAGTGGGCGGGGTGAAACATGTCTCCTTGGATAGCAGTTAGCCACTCGCAACCTGAAGCTAATAATGTATTTAGCCCGAGTACGGGAAGCCAATTTTGTAATATCAAGCAAACCATGAGGCTCAGAGAACACAGCAGAACGAGAGGACGAGGTGTCTATACATGTATGCACCAAATGCCTCTAGCTTAGGACAATAATGGACAAATATTCTTGTGGACTAGTTGGTTAGCTGTGTAAATTAGCCTTTAGCTGCTTGGGATACCAAAACAAAAGACATTGCGTGGTGGCCGAGAGTCAATAAAGCGTACCTGTCATCCCTTGTTCGGGTGGGAAGTGTATTAAAAACCGCTGCCAAAATTACGTCCTGGTATTTCTGAGCCCCACACATAGGGCCGTTTCAGACGGCAGCCACAGCGACGCGGCTAATGCTAACGGGCTAGCGGGAGACTGGCTGTTCAAATTCCAGCTGTCTGTAGTCGTCTCCGGCGGGGCTCTCCGATCACGGAGGGAGGGAAACGGATAGCCGCCTTTTAAAATTCAGTAACCAAATTGTTTCCCCGTTGCAGGCAACGGCGAGCCGCCTTCTCATTCAGTGAGCGAGGCGTGAAGACGCCAGATTTTCAAAAAACACACTGCAAAATCGTGGCGTACGACTACAAATTTTTTCTTGCATGATAGCACGAATATGCGTTTAACTTACATGCCAAGTGTTAACACCTTTGCAGTCCTGGGGTGGCCGTGGAGGTAGCCACAACGGCGGAAAGCGCTGCGAAAACCCTCTGTCCTTCACTCGCCTGTCCAGTATGAGTCACGGAGAGACAGAGAGCTTTCCTACGGCTCCTCGGGACGCCATTTCCCGCCTCCTCACAGAGACACTCTTGAAAGAACCCGGATGATAATGAATGCACCATGTTGCGCATGAGCAAAACTTTCAGCGGAGTCCCTGCTCAGGCTGCAGGAGGAGACACCAACATCTAACACCCAAACCATGAGTGCTGATAGACATAAAGCTCTGCTGGGGCACAGGCCCCACACCCTGTTACACAGTTTTTTTAAGCCTGATGCATTTGAAATGAGCAGTAGTATATGCTATACCAGGTTCCACTCCCTTACTTAGCTCTTCATTATTGTCACTGCTATACTCCTAGTGAAGCAACTACTCTTAAGGGTAAACATGTAGATTTAATAAAAAATGTACAAAGACATATGAACATTGCATTACGGAAGAAATGTCATAGTTGTACATGCAAAAAATAAAAGTGCTCAAGACTTTTTTGCAGATTTGCATTCTACTGCAAGTTACAGTTGCAGAGCAAAGGACATTTCAACCATGTTAAACATTTTGGAGTAGAAAACATTTGCTCGTTTGTTGAAATTGTCAGTCTAAATTAATGCATTACCAAATTATTTTGTTGTTGAAAGGGGAACATGAGCTTTTACTGGGCCAAAGCACATACATACTGGGGTATGTGCCCCAGTGAAAGGGGTCTACCAACACCATTGACCTAAAGCCATGCCCTGAGGGCTTCAGCAGTGGGATGAGTTAAAAGTAAAGTGGCCCCTGATAGTCACATGTGAACACACCACAGCACACAGTGTGAACAGTGTGAAAATCTTTCTCTGGATTTAACTCATTCACCAAGTGAAGCAGGGCTGCCACCAACAAGGGGCGCCCAGTTAGTAGTGTGTGGGGACGGACCTTTGCTCAGGGTACTTCAGTGTTGGGATTTGGACCCACAACCTTGCAGGGTCATCATCCTAATCACTAGGCCACCAGCTGCCCTAAAAGTCTTACAAAACACAAGAAGCCTAAACAATAGGCTAATTTGCTTCTTTTTCACTAAATGGTCCATTTGTCATGACACAGCACAGTACACAGTGTGAACAGCATGAAAACATTCTCTGTTTTTAACTTATTCACCAAGTGAAGCAGTGGGCGATGCAGCACCCGGGATGCAGTGTGTGGGGACAGTATCTTGTTCAAGGGTACCTTGGAGGTGCCACAGGCAGTCCTGGGATTTGAACCCATGACATTCCAATTGCAGGGGCAGGGCCCTAACTACTAGGCCACCAGCCACTCATCTTTTGTGATATGGACCCTTTAAAGGTTGCTAACACAGTGATATTCACCCAGTGAACACGCAAGGTGGTTCACCCAAGGTCAGAGGTACATAAAAATGATAGCGCCATAGTTGATGAGGGGTCAACAGGGTGAGGCACTTCCATGTCCCCATCGTATCATCGTACACCCTGTCTAAGCCACAGTATGTTCAAAGCTTGTATTTTTAGTGTTTATTTGATGGCCTTGGCTCTTCTGCAAAGAATACAAAGTTTCCCCATAAATGGCCTCCAACAGAGATGCCTGAAAGAAATGTTTGACTTGTTACCTCATTAACTTGGGTAAAATTAGGAGTAGGTTATTTTTGGAAATTGGATGAGTGCTCGGCACTCAAAGAAAGATGACCAAATTATACTGTGTGGACACATGACGGAATTCTTCAGTTCGAGAGTGCAACGATACACTCAGGCCATGCTTTGCATTCAGTTTTACTACCCTGGGTTCACAACTCAATGTTCTCACTATCATTTGAAAAAAAATGGCTGTATTCATGCTGTTGTGTAACCTACTGACTGATTGAAAGGGGTGTGATGCATGACTAACATGCTTTGGTGTCCATTCTATGCAGATGCATCAGATATCATTACAGAATTCCCATTCTCTGCGCTGCACACTGCAACATTTTTGCTTTGAAGTATCACACTGTTTTGATGCACTGTTCCAGCCGTACTGCTGATTCGGCACTAATCAGCTAATTATTAAGTCCTTCATTGAGGACTGTCCCTATCTGGGTCAGGAAATGAAAGGCCCTGGCTTAGACACAATGGAAACCGTCTTCACCTGCCTTTCTGTTCTTAAGCCACAGTAATTCAAATTACAGACGTGTTGGCAGATACCCATGCTAGGCCACAGTTCAGTTAATGATGTTGAGGCTCTAAAAATTAGAGTAGCTAAGATGTCATTACTTAACACACTGTAACACACTTCAAAACATCATTCTTCTTGCTCACTTAAAATACTGGAGTCGAGCAACTGAGAAGCACATTTAAAGATACACATAAACTGCATTCACTTTTTTTATTGATATTCATCCACAATGATGGTGTCTTAAAACAAACACCTTCATGTAGAGTCCCGAATAGCACTCCATTTGAAGAAGCATAACTTGGAGATATCTCCATGGGCCTCACTTCATTTAACAAAATGGGTCCAAACCAGGTCTTGACAATTTATTACTTATAAGGTAACCTGCTCTCCATTTTCTGTGCTTCAGTTCATTATGGGACAATGATCTAATTTTATATCAAGATTTAAGCAGTGAAAACTTTATCTTGTCAAAACATCAAATATACTCCTTATCATCTAAAACTGTTTTAGATTGTATCAGCAATTGTACAAGCAGCAAAATGTTATAAACTGGTCCATCTAAAAACTGTCTGAAACATTTTTTCATCTAGTAGTAGTGTAGTAGTTTGGTATATACACAAAAGTATTCATCAACAAATACCACAGTAACATGCCCACATTCTCTTATGAATCCACCTACAATGTTAGTTTCAAAGTTGAACACAACGGGATTTCACTTCACATTAGCAATGCTGAATCCTTTTTAATGCCCTTGCTTTTTAGCAATCTCTATTTCATCCCAAGGTGCATGAGTTTTCTGTATGGTCCTGGGCCTCCCCAAAGTCCCCTTTAAAAATAAAAGACAATCAGTTAGAGGCAGAAAGTCATTAAATCCATGTTTTATGTAAAATTATGTTAAGTGATATAAGGTTTCTGGCCCTGTCTCAAACTCCATCCTCGCCATTCAGATTTCAGCGTAAGGTGTGAAGCTTAACTCCCATAAGTCAAGTCTCCATAGAAGAGTGTTTTGGCAACAAAAGAGTGTGTAATAACATCAACACTGTTTTTGCTTACTTGCCATGATTCATAGGAAACGAGTGAAATTCTGGATCATTTCATTTATGTTATTTTGACTTCTACCTTAATGTATTACTTGTGGCTGAAATAAATAAAATGTATGTCACTTGTGGCCGACCTATATAAATGACTTGGCCAAAACTGACAATTTCCATTATTGGTTAAGAGTTAAGATGATTAGGATATGAGGTTTTGTTTTGTAAGCAACAATATAAGTGTATTGTCTTCTCTCACTTTACCATTTTAGTTTTTTAATAAAATCTGCAGTAGCCATCTAATTTAGCAACAATATAAAAAAATATAAGTGGCAGTCAGAATTTGTGAGCCAGCAAAATTCCTTTTAGGATATCAAGATAAAGAAATCTTTACTACTAATGTCCATCAAAGGAAGCATGTTTTTACAGATTTTTACAGAAAGGAGGAATTTACAGAGACAGGGCCACTATAATCTGAAAACAAAGTGATTAGGACTCACTTGAGGAGACCATGCCAGTACAGGTGGGGCATGAGGTCAGCTTTCATGTGATACATGATTCTGCTTTCTTTACTCTGATCTACAGGGAAGGTCTCCAATGGCTGTCCATTATAGTCAAACTCTGCCAAGATGACTGTGTTATAGCTTGTGACCAGAGGGCAGGATGTGTAGCCATCATACTGTGGGACATGTTTCAAAATCAAGAGCATGTAAGAGTAATGATGAAATGAGAACCAGTATTAAACGAAATGCCTGAACATTCATCCCAACCAAACTTACCTTTTTAGTAGGCGTATCTTTCTTCAGCACTTTGGTAAGGGTTCCGTCAAGTACAGCAGATTGTGCAGCTGTAATAGAGCAACGTGTCAGTCTTCTTATGACAAATTCTTTCATTAACATTAATCACTGCACAAAAGTAATTCAGCCATACGGAAACAGTTTTCAAGAAGTAGACACTCATGAGCCGGAAAGATTACAATTTTTTCACTCTCGAGATCATACCCCATTAAAACACACAAAATACACAGGGCATGAATTTACAGCACAGGCTTCATTCATGTATTTCTTACCCACAGCAGCTGCAGTTTTGGAGGTTGGCAAATTGGTGCAGTCTCCGATTCCAAAAACATTATCGTAGTTCTTGTGCTGAAGGGTATCCTTATTTACATCGAGCCAGCCAGCTTCATCCTCCAGTAAGGAGCCTTTCAGTACTGCAGGTGGCCCCATAGGTGGAGTAACATGAAGCATCTCGTACTATGAATATGACAGGCAACGCAAGAGAATGAGCTAATGCACAGAGTCTTTGGTTGAACCAAGCAATAGGTACTTCTTTACCTCATAAACTGTCGTTTCCCCAGGATTATCAAGGTTCTCGAACACAGCTTCACTTTTGTCTGGTCTGACCTCAATGAGGTTATGTCTGAGGTTCACATGAATGTCTCTGCTTTTCACAATTTCCCACAGGGCATCAGCATACTTCTTGACTCCAAACAGCACTGGCAATGATGTGTTGTAGACAATGTTGGCTTTAGATCTCTTCCCCGTCTTAAAAGGCAAACATGTCAGAATAATATTATGTCATTCCTAGTTCAACAGGATACCACTTCATTCTTATATCCTTAAACACAGCCACATAATTAAAATACAGGCATTGGCATAAGGAATTCAACTTAATAGCATTTAACCCAAACAAAAGGATTAAATTAATTAGACGTAATATAAGGACTACATTACAATTTTTTAAAAATATTTTTTGTAAAGGTTTTTAACATCACAAATAACAATACATGTGTATAATCAGTGCAACATCCGTATGTATAAGCACCTTTCTCAAGTAGGCCTCAGAAAGGTACATGATCTTCTGAGGAGCTCCTGCACACTTCACTGCTGTGTTGGGAAATGAAAAAACTGCATTTCCTTCTTTGAAATTCTGTAAGGCTTTCCATGTCTTCTCCACCGTTTGCAGTGAGTAGTTTGAACCAATCTTAGGATACTCAAAAGCTTCTGGTAGGCCTTTGATCTAATATTAAATAAAAGCACAATCAGTTAAGTTCTTTTTTTTGTGGTCTTAAGAGAGCCATGACAGGACATGTTAGCATCCCAAATGTGTGCATGAACATGTTTACAGATTATACATATAGTTTGACCTTTTACAAAATCTAAATAGTGCTAGAGTTTTTGAGTTGAAAATGATTAGATGCTTGATGCTGTAACATATCCTGCCACGCCCAAAGTCTTGCGACAGCTGTGACATGTTTTCTAAACAAGATAGAAATGGCACTAGTTAAAAGCCTTTAATGTGTAAATGGTAGGGTTGTACAGTTTTAAAGTACTGATAAACCAGCTGCTGTTAAAATACATATAAAGTATTGTATAATGTGCACGGTTCATTTGCTGGTTAATGCCTTAACCAACACTGGCATGTTTTGGGGACACATATATTGCAATGTAGCATTAAGGGCTTTTTAACCCTTAATACTACATTAAACCTTGCAGATGTATTTTATTATTTTATTATTTATGTATGTATGAATGATTTGAAAATGCCAGTTGCGTTTTTTTTTTTCTCACAATGCATGGACCAACAGAAAGATCCAAGATTACATGAATATGAATAACTGTTTTGAAAGTTAAAAATGTTTCTTCTCTGGTTAAGTAACTTTTGTTGACAGTGACATCATGCTAGTATTTTTTCTTTCTTTCTATTAACACGTTGTATATATAAACATGTGTGAAAGAATAATTACACAAGCCCAGACAATCCTGTGGGCGAATTCTATCTTGTGTTATCAACATCAGTTACCTCTCATGCTCCTTTGGCACATTCAAACATGCTATATACAAATATTGTAACCATAATTAAGCTGTAAGCAAATACTGTACAAAAATTACCTTTTCATAGTGAAGCTGGAGGCCAAGTGCCACAATCAGGTAGTCATAAGAAAGCTAGTCAACAGAAAATATACATTTTGTCAATGAAAATATCCAAAAATGCATAAAATTATATCTAATGTTTATGCCCCATTTCCTTTCCAACAGTGTTCCAGTAACTCTGCTGGCCAGCCACACCTATGTAATTACAGAAATAGCACAGTCCTTATTGTTTAACTACAGTGATTTGGTCATCAGTAACAGATAAGATGTCTGATAACACTGTTCATTCTTATGATGTTTCGCAATAAGGTTTTAATTACAAAACTGTTTCATACTTCTTTCCCAGAGGCTGTAGAGACAGTATTGTTCTTGGGGTCAATTTGAACAACACTGGATTTGACCCACGTAACTCCAGAGGGCATCACACTTGAAGTGGGACGTCCAGACATGTTAATGCTTTTAGCCCCAGCTCCAACTAACGTCCAGATGGGCTGGTAATAATGCATCTGAAATAAACAGAAGTTAGTTACTACTGCAGTTCATATACATTTTACACTGATCAGCCATAACATTAGAACCACTGGCAGATGACGCGAATGACAGTGGGTGGGATATAGTAGGCAGTGAGTGAACAGTCAGTTCTTGAAGTTGATGTGTTGAAAACAGGAAAAATGGACAAACGTAAAGACTGACTTTGACAAGGGCCAAATTGTGAAGGCTAAGTGAATGGGTCAGAGCATCTCCAAAACAGCAGGTCTCGTGGGGTGTTTCCAGTGTTTAGTAGTTAATACCTAACAAATATGATCCACGGAAAGACTGGTAATGTTCACCGATGCATATATGGAGTGAAGGCTAACCTGTCTGGTCTGATCCCACAGAAGATAGCACAAATGTCTTCTGTAGCACAAATTTCTGAAAAAGCTATTATTGGCTGTAATAGACAAAGTGCAATACAGCTTGCTGTCTATGGAGCTACACAGCCACAGACCCGCCAGAGTCCCCATGCTGACCTCTGTCCACCAGTGAAAACATCTAGAATGGCCTCATGAGCATAGAGTAATTGAAAAAGGTGGCCTGGTCTGATGAATCACATTTACTGTTACATCATATGGACAGCCTGGTGTGTGTGTGTGTGTGTGTGTGTGTGTGACATACCTGGCCAAGAAATGGCTCCAGGATACACTACGGGAAGAAGGCAAGCCTACAAAGGCGCTCTAGGAAAAGTTCTGCTGATAAACCTTCGTGTGAATGTTTGGGGAAAGTCATGTAGAAATGTGACCCACCTTAACACAGCTGCAGATCAAGTACATCCCTTCTGTATTATTGATAGAATTACTATTTCTATTACATTTGCACTACAGTACATAAACTATTTTATTATATTACATTTGTACACTTCAGTTCTTTAACTGTTAATGCTGTTAATGGTAATATGAATATAATTTCTTCTATATGTTTTTAATTCAGTAGTTTTACCCCTTAATCAGCCTTAAACTGTGTACTTTTTCCCTTAATTTCCAAAATTAAGGTAATTTTAAGGGTAAAATTAAGCCGTTTGGTTTCGTAGTGAGTGTGTTTGAGTCTTGAATTTTAAATCTTACTTAGTCCCAGCATCCAGACCTTCTACAGTTCGTAAATATGTTACACGTTTTTTTTTGTTGTATTTGGATCTGAAATCAGACACAAACAACAGCACACGCATGGAACGTGCTCCAAATGTACTTCTCTGTCACCCTGGACAGAACAGGGCTTCCGAGAAACATACCTCACTGGGCTCCACGATGGCCACATTCTTTGCACCAACTTTCCTTTTCATGCGCGCCCCCATCGTAATGCCAGCGCTGCCACCTCCCAACACAAGGACCTTGTAGTGCTCCTTGGAGGCCAATCCACTGCTGCTGTGGAAGTGTGAGTTTAGGGAGAAAAACACACTGCTCCCTCTCTTCATGGGAGCCAGATGTGAGGCGAGTGCCGCAGCCATGGTTGTGTGGTTCTGGAAAATCAAGAGAAAAGACACATATAGAGCCCCTCTGTACAGTAAAGCCAGTGGGGGGGGCACATTCTGTTCTATAAATCTCTTTGACACTCTTTGACATGCCATGACACGCGACCCTCATTCTCCTGCAGACATTGAGTGTCTTGCACGTCACCAGGCTGGAAGGATGCCAAACGAGTCTCTGGACGTGCAGCTTCGTCTACTATTAATCCTAAAAACAATCCAGCGTATGAACAGGGTGTTGATGCTGAGTCACCGTGACACTTAGACGAACCTCCAGTTTTTTTCTCCTAACTCAATTACTACTGGACCGTCTAAAAGTAGAGGACGCAAGGCCAATTATAACTTTTTTGCATAACTTTTTTTTTTTTCATACATAATGGCCTGCAGATGAATACCCGTATGGAACAGTCTATAAGTTCACATACAGATTCTACCCTCCCCAACTCTCACTTCCGTTTTTTTAAACCACATTTCTTTTAATGTTTGGTGGTATTTTGACCATTTCTCTTAACGTATTGTTGCAGAAAGCATCAGTAAAACAGTCCCTCAGCTATGTAATATGCAGCAGTTAAGGATTACACTAGAAATAACCTTCTAAGCTTTAAGCCAGAGCACCTTCAGTGTGAAAAGGGATAGCTCCCTCTGAACACCGTGCGCGTGTTTGTTACATGTCTGTGTTCATGCAGGGCTAATGTAGCACCACCCGTCCTGCACATTACTCTACTCTACCCAGAGCTCCCAAAGCCCACCCAGAGCTCCCAAAGCCCACCCAGAACTCCAAAACCCCCCCCAGAGCTCCAGCTCCCACCCAGAGCCTAAAGCTTTCACCCAGAGCTCAAAGCTTTCACCCAGAGCTTCAGTTCCCACCCAGCGCTTCAGCCTGCACGGCTTCAGGAGAACAGTCACAAGCGTGTCGCCTTACCGGAGAAAGGCTGTAGGGAGTCCTCGAAAGTGTGTTAGTAATGTGCTTCAGCCACCATGCAACACCGCTATGTTCCTGTAGAGTGCGAAATGTTCCTGGATCTCGGTGGTTTAGAGCACGTACGTCACCCGGGGGTGTGCAGGACTGTCACGCACTCCTGATACCACACACTCCCGACACTGTATGACTGACTCCTCACACACCAGCTTTACTCCGCTGATAACTCAATTCACCCACCCTTACGCTGGTAAATCAGCAAAACAATCAAAAAAAAGAAAAGAAAAGAAAAGAATATGGGTGCAGTGTGGAAACCAACCTCAAGGTGTCGCCGCTGTTTTGCTAATTTATTTCGTATGATCTCAAAAACCACATATTAGAGACACTATGTGGACAAAGGTATTGGGACACCAGACAATTAAACCAGCAGGGACTCTTATGACATTGCATTCAAATACATAGGCTTTTTAAAAAAAAACACAGTGTCCACAAAGTTGAAAGCATGGCGTTTTCCTAAATGCCTTGGTATGCTGAAGCATTAAGTGTGCCCTTCACTGGACGTAAGGGGCCCAGCCCAAACACTGAAAAACAAGTGTGTCTCAATACTTTTGTCCATATAGTGTACTATACTGTACTTAACTGTACTAACCTATACTACTAACCTATACTGTGCTATACTATACTACAGGTAAGGAACAGCTTATTAGCACCTCTCATACACAGAGGCCCTTCAAAGCAGATAAATAAGAGCAAAAAAAATAAAAAAACATTATGAAGACCATCTAAAGTAACCTATTTGAAATGTATAAGCATTAAATTAAAGTTAAGAATTAAATATGTTAAACTGGATAAATAAAATAATAAACAAAAAATGAAAAATGAACAGATAATAAAAAAGAAGCAAAGATCAATACTATACTGTACTGTATTATACCATATTGTACTATACTGTAGGTTATACGGTAATTCGTGCTAAAGTGAAAGTGAACCATTTGTCACACCTGAACACACCACAGTGCAGCACACAGTATGAATTTCCTTCTCTACATTTAACACATTCACCAAGTGAAGCAGTGTGTTCCCAGGGAGCAGTGTGTGGGGATGGTACCTTGCTCAAGGGTACCTCAATGGTACCACAGGCACTCCTAAGATTCAAACCCATGCCCTTCCAATCGCAGGGTCAACTCCCTAATCACCAGCTGCTTGTGTACTACTTTGAATAGTGTTTAGTAACATTTTGTACCTCAGTGTTCTCCCCCCACACTAAGAGACCCAATTTGTCTGATTTGCCCTTTAAACATTTACTATTCAGTATTTTCTGTGCTAAACCGAGTGTGTTACAACAAGAGAGTGAAACCCCAGACCCTGTTCTCTGAGTGCATTTCCAATTAAACCTTTTCTCCTTTTTAATAGTAATAGTAAAATGTTCAGACATTTCCATAAAATACTTTCAAAGTTAAAAATTATATGTGCATTTTTATACATTTTTGTGACAAAGTCCTACTGTCCAATTGAAGTTACCACTCCAAGAGAAATGCTTTTTTTTCCTAACGGTTGTTTATATGGCTACCATGGAAATAAAAGGTGAGTGTCAGTGTAGCACTGACTGTCACAACACAATGTTTGATGACCCATAAGCAAATACTTGTAAAAATTAATTCCTTGTGATCTGAGAGTATTTTGTCACTCACAAATATATAACTATTTGAAAGTTTAACTTGAAAAGGCAATATTTAGAGTAACCACAAGCTAGCTATCAGACTGCATGAAAATGAGAACCATGATTAGTATCATGAAGTTGATTGTGATGGTAAAGACACTTGATAATAGCTGAATATCTGGTCTAGTTTAATTGTATTAACATATATGTGACAAATGACACATTAGTACATAGTAAATAAATGTTGCCACTGGGTAATATTCTTGGACACTGCATAACCATATACACTGTGTATAGTTGGTCTCGCCACCCTTAGTTACTGTTGTAGCGCCTGTCAAATTTTCAGTTCAGTGTAATCCATGGAGTCACCTGGGAGCATCTGTAGCATTCTTGTTATGTGAATTCTATATAGCCCTCTATAATCTGATTTATCAAGCAGTAACTTCAACTGTCATCAGACAATACTATAATAAGTTAACCAAACTGTCTTCCTTGCTGATCTCAACATTGTTCTGTAATGTTACCATAAGAGGAAATATATTTCCTTGTGAACTCTTATTTGCAAGGACAGAGTAAGAATGTCACATTTTCCCCATTGTTACCTGATTCCAGGAGCATGTTATCTATTATTAACGTCAATGGGCCTAACAGGTCTGAGTAGATTAGATTCACTTCGTTACTTCTGAATGGGCATATTTTATATACACCAAGTCAAGGCATTTTCTTTAAACCGTTTCCAGAAATGTGGGCCGCTGCCCCTGGTGGACAGTGAAGGTACTCCATGCCGGACACGAGAGGCTACAATGAATAAAATCGTTTACAATGAATAAAACTTTTTAATTTTTAATTAGGGTTTATATTATACAAAAATATGTATGATTTGCATTCATATTAAAAAGTCATTAGAACGAATTCCTTTAACTTTAAATAGGATCTTCATTTTTCTGACTGGTGTTTGATAGCGAATACTGGTGGTGAATGGTAAATGACGGAACGATCTTGTTTGTAGTTAATGAACACAAAATTTGATGGCAACCTAAACCATCATTCTTACAGTATCAGTCGTTTATTTTCTAACATTTGCTTTTGGATGACCTACAAGGTGCTAAAGGCTTTGACTTCAACAAAAAAACAGAATTAAGACAATAACCTCCCGAGGTTACAGGAGTGGAGTGAAAAGAGTCCAGCACTATTTATTAAACATTAAACATTTATTAAACTCCTTTTGGTGGAATTGATTTTGACGAGAGAGAGAGAGAAATATACACATACAGAAAGAGAGAGAGAGATACAGACGCATAGAAAGAGAGAGAGAGAGAAAGAGAGAGAGAGAGAGAGCGCTTGGGGAATCTGGCTTGTGTTGTTCTCCGCCCTGCCAGAGAGAAGAGAGAGAGAGAGAAGAGGCTGTGCGTGAATGGAGCATGGTGAGCTGTCGGTAAGGTCTTGTTTATTCTCCTTCATGGTGAGATTGTTGTGATGAATCGCTACAGTTTTAGTGTTGAATGTTCCTCTGCTCCTAAATCGGAGTGAAGCTCATTCAGGCTAAATCCAACAGCAACCCTGTGTGTGGACTCAGAGTGAGGGGCTTCCTCTGCTGGATGCAGGTTATCATCATCTATCAGCCAGTTTCTTGGAGGCTATTCCAATACACCTCAAGCGACAAAGAGGCAAAGAGGGGTTTCTTGCAGGAATAACTGCACCTCTGCTGCATCGCACGGGTCTGACTATCACACTGAATGTGCGACTAGATTTGGCTCAGTGGAGCTGAACGGGGGAACATGAATGCAGGCTTGCCCACTCTAACCAGCTTATTGTGGTGTAGTACCATATTGTCTGTGAAAGAACCTGGAAGGCTTTGATCAGGTTTAGAACTTGTGGTTGGTATCTTACTGAGATGTGTTTGTGTTGTAAAGTCATATCTCCAATTAGATGAGGGTTACAAGACATAGGGAGCCACCAAAACAAAATTCAGTTTTGACAATAAGAATGCCTAAAGGAGATACTACAGTTTGAGGAATTGGCTCTAATTGGATCTGAAGATACACAATATGTCCAAAAGTATCCAGACAGCTATTCTAATAAGTCAGAACTTATTAGTACCTGTATTAGAGAAATTACACATTTTCACAGCTTGGATTATATCAATCTTTATTGTCTATGTAATGAAACGCTCTGGGGCAGTGACAAATGAGCCTAAGGTCACTGTGCCTAATGCCAAGAATCAGCTAGAGGGCTATAAACTAGAAGCTGACCATTTATCAGCATACATGTAATATATTATCAGTATTATATTCAGCATTTTTACATTTATCTATTTAATATTTTTTATACAAATTTAGCCATCACTCTGTAGTCATTGTTCTCAAAACTGATCATCCAACATCAGTACTGGTTCTTACTACCTCTCTTGCGGCTGAATACTATGAAATCCAACATCCAACATCAAGCAAAGAGGGACAAGCTCCCAACTGATACCCTGGATTTAAGAAGAAACATTGGACTACAGTCATTTGGATGTGTAGTTTACTTTAAATTGCACTAATGACTGTGTACACTAGAGAGAATAGCACAGACCATGAATTGAGCTCTCCTGCTGTTTTGATGCACTGTTATTTTCCTATTAAGGGGGTGTGTATTGTTTCTTCAGTCTTATGGGTATTGACAGTTGAAGTAGGGTTATTATTAGCATATAGCAGTCAAGATACAGCTCACTGTGTATCCAATCAGTCAATTAACTTTTGTCAGCAACATCCAGCTGGATTTTTATTTCGGACTCTTTTCCTTATACTCCCAGTCATTCAGCAATTTAACATCAGCATATATTACAAAATTATAGGCTTTAAAGGCCTTAAAGGTTTTACCTGTTTACTGCATGCTGATTTTAGCAGTCTGCTGTATTCCCCCTGGAGAAGCATGTGCTCTGCCAGACCCACTGGGTTTCCACTGGCTGCAGTTCCACTGGGGTTTCATTACAGTGAGCAGCCCAGTGTGTAGCAGACATTAAGAAGAGCTAGAGTTGAGTTCATCTAGGACGGTTATTCATCACTCGTCACGCTCAGCTTCTGCTGTTCAATGTCTCACATGCTGTGGTCACCCTTCAAATTCATACCATACAGTATCTGTCCTAATGTGGACAAAGTTCTGATTTTTTGAATGTTTATGCATCTGTGGAGTCATGCTGTGTGTAGACTCTTTATTGTGACTAATAGGGAAAGGTGCAGTCATGTGAAAAAAAATCAAATTCTTTAGCTGATTTTCTAAGTGGAAAAACCTACTCATCTCTCATATTTAAGGGACAAACTTAAATATGGTGTTTTTGTGCAAAGTTCACTGCACGGTATATTTAACATGTAGGAGAAAAACAAGTAATATAGAAAGTTCTATAATGTCAGCATAGGCCACATAATGATTGATTTTCCCAATATGTTAAATTCATCAAATAATTATTATAGTCGCTTATATCTTTCTTATTAAGAAACATCATTTAAGAGTTTTAATTGAAATATTATTTTCTAGAAGATCCTTTGGGAAGTATCGGTGGTGGTCTGATGTTATGGCAATTCGGAAGAAGACCATTTTCATCGGTAAGAGCAAATATTGATAACTATGTTGATTTTTCTGTCATGTAAACTAGTGTAGATCCACCAGAAGTAACAACACAGAAGGTCTGTAATGTACATGGTTGAAATGTGGTGACTCTGCATTTCCTCTTGGGCAGTGAATTCTCTTTGCCATGAAATGTTTCCAACATCACATATGTGAATACCCACATAACCATTAAAGTACAGAGACATGGGGTGACATATACAGCTTCTCCAGACAAGGAGATAAAAAAAATGGACCTCACGTCATTTCTCTCTAATGTATTTTAGCTTTTAAGGTTTGTGTCTGGCGCACCATGTGCTTTAGCTGAGGTCATCTCTTCTCAGGTCTTGTTGCCTAGAAACCTCGATGCCCTCCGCTTTCTGAGGCTGTCGCTCCCAGTTCCTCTTGTACACAAACAAATGGAAATCCTCATGATATGCAGCCACATACTTAATCAATCCTCAACAAAGAAGGGACACTTAGAATGGCTCCCTGAATCCTCGCGCATTGACCAGTCAGTCAGCTTTTTATCACACGTGTGCTGCTCTGCAGAGATAAGGGAGAGAGTTTCCTACTACAGGGATGTCATTGAGTGATCATCAGTCGAGTCCTTTGGTTAAAGGATAAGACAATGGGTGCTTGGCTGCATGAACATGCGTATTGTGTGCGTGCCCACGTGTGTGCGCATGTGTGCATGCTTGCGCATTTCTTTATGGTAGGAGGGAACAAGTAACAGGAATCCACCAATGATTCAGAGCTTTGCCTTTGTGACCTTGTTCAAACCGCAGGTCATTAAGTTACTCAGTCTTCACAGAACAGGACAGGAATGTATTCATGTGTTCGGCTTTTCTTATCCAAACATGACCTTGAAGGAGAGTATTCTGTTCATTTAGGACAGAGATGGATATGAGGGTCAAGCCTGCAGGTAACATTACCGTCCATTGTGTTTCACTTTCTGGATTTCATTCTGTGTTCAAATGTTCAAAGCTGAGAAAAACTGCCTGCTCATAAAAATCCCTCACGCAGTTATTGCGTTGCGTTTGTCGGGAGAGTTGGGAAAATGTGTTGTTGCTGAGGCAGATCATGTAACACTGCTGTCATGTCAGATCCTCATAACTCTCTGTTTCTTGTGTGTTGCCTCATTTGTCAGCTGCGTCATACGTTTTGTGAACATTTTCATGACAAAAGGACCAATAGAGACAC
The DNA here is from genome assembly GCA_037974405.1 of Brachyalestes nurse. Classification (NCBI taxonomy): domain Eukaryota; kingdom Metazoa; phylum Chordata; class Actinopteri; order Characiformes; family Alestidae; genus Brachyalestes; species Brachyalestes nurse. The sequence goes on from JBBPCY010000130.1 coordinate 10,908,125, forward strand.
TCCAGAATTACATGAATCTAATTAGAGTTCATGTTTAAGTTAGAGAATGTTGTAAAGTTACCATCTCCTGGAAATAAGGCTTTGCTCAGACTATGTGAATAAACGTGTTTAATGGATGATGAATGGTTCTTCAGTGGTGTTACGTAGAAAATGTAGAAGCTTTATCCATTTCTCAAATTTTAATCTAGTTCTAAGGTGTTTTAATCTCTTAGATGCTTTCTCCTGACATCGTAAAGCTTCTTACTCACACAGAAAAAAATAAAATCAACACAGTTGCTATCATTAATTTGCTACATTTGGCAAGAACTGTGTTGATGTCACACATTTTTTTCTGTACAATCTCATCACATTTTACTCATGTTAATTCAAAGTGCTATTTCAGTTCAAATTAGGGATGCGCAGTGATATCAGAATCATATTGTTACTGGCAGATATTCGCTTGATGTATCAGACAGATGCTTAGACCTGCATTTTTAATGCTTTTGAATTGGCATCATAATCAGTACATATATTTATATAAAGAATATCAAATATCGGCATCAACTTGCAAATCCCACCTCAGTGGATCCCAGATTCAAAGTGTCTTTTAAAAACAAAAATAGACAAATTTCATAATGTCTGTCATTCTTCTCAAAGCTGATCTTTTACATAAGAATTTTATTTGCATGTACAAAATGTGCAGCATCTGTCAGTTTTTTACTGAGGGTTGACTGTACATTTATATTCCTGGATCAGTCCCTGATGTTGTAGTTTGTTGTCAGGGGTTGCATGTGGTCATATCTGACCATAGTTCCAGTTACTAACACTAACCAAATGTGTAAACAGAGGAGACGCTTTTGACTAAACTCTCTTTAATTATTAACACTTGTTGGCACCTATTCTGAATGACTAGCCCCGTGTCCTATTGTACTTGGTCTTTGCATGGGGTAACTATTATCTTTATTCAGAAATTCAGGTGTATTTGTGTGTGCATGTTTTTTTTCCCCGAGTAATTAATTAACAGTTACTCTGGAAAAGGTATTGTGCCCTTTTTATTTGTGTCAAATGTGTACTTCAGTTCCATATGAATAAAACCAATAGCACTGACATAGTTAATACCAAAAGTAGTTTATTCATGGGGAGTTTACATGTTAGAATCAATAATGTAGTATTTTACCTATATATATATATATGTGTGTGTGTGTGTGTGTGTGTGTGTAAAGGCATATTATTGTGTGTAAATGTTCAGCTAGCTCAAAACCTTACGTCATACTGTATTTCTCTCGGAAATGTGCCACAATTGTTAAAAAATGTGTTATCATACGACAGTCTTTACAGAGGAGCACTGTAAGGAACATAATGACTTTAGCTGTGGTTCAGCCTGACGTTGACAGAATTGGCCTGGTGTGATGACAGTTGTGAGGTGTTCATGTTCACCTTGTCCAGCGGGAAATGAGGAGGTATCAAAGCGTAGTGGCACAGGTTTGAGGTTACAGTAACAATGCAACGCAACTTAACACTGTTTATATTTTAAGAGCTCCTCTAGTTCAGTACATTGGCGCTTCCTCCTTGCTATTACGTGATACTCTGCAGTAAGACTCCGCAGGATTTGATCCTAGCTTGCTGGTTGGATCGATGCAGCAACATTACATTTTCTTAATATGTGTTTCAAAGTGTTGTGTTGTTTTACTCACTTGTAATTCAGCCAAAGTCTGCAGGAACTGTTGTCTGCTTCATTTTATATCAACTCAGACTCGCATGATGAGCTTAAATGAATATTTTTACAGGCTCGTAATTGAGTCTGCTTCTTTAATACGCATGTAAGGAAGGATTCATTGAGTTAGTGTTTTATCCATCCTTTGCTATTATAAAGGTCTTTTTTAAGACGCAACGCCACCCTGCTGTTAAAAGCTACTAAATGATTAGCCACAGTCTGATGGTAATTGTCGTGTGCCCCCTGGGCTCTGGAATTCCGCAGCTATTGTTGAGGATAGCACGCCTCGTCTTTTGTGCGCTCAGACATGTGGAGGCGATGTCTGTTACATTCTAAAATGATTTCTGATTTCACTGGAATATCAATGGAATTACCTGCCCAAGAGAACAACAGACACCACACATCTAACTGTGTTTGCGGGTTATTTGTATAATTAGGCATTTGTGCACCTCATTAGTACTATATAAAACTATATAAAAATGTACTATATAAATGTACTATATAAATGTACTATATAAATGTACTATATAAAACTTCACACAGAATTAAACAGAAAACTCAGAGAAATTCGACATTTTCATAATTTTTCATAAATGAATCAGTTTTCAGGCCAGAGATTTGCACGCCTATTCGGGTGGCTTTGAGTGGAATAGGCCTGTTCTACTCAGCACAATATGAATTGGTTTGCTGACTGATTTATGAACTCTGTTTGTTGTGTATAAGAATGACAGTGCAGACAGGCAATGGCGCAGAGATGGCTGTGGATGTTAGTGCCGTGGAGAGGAGGCTGGAACCCGCGCTCCAAAGCGCCTGGACAAGGTAGAACTGCAAGGGCAAGAGATTCTGGGAAAGGATGACAGAGATGGCTCTAAATATTGCAACAGATACATTCATCAAGTTCAGTCACAAAAACATCGCTTAAATCAATACCCCAGCGTTTTAACCAAATCATTTACCCAAATGTGCTTCATCTGCCCTGAATGAAGTACATCAACCCACTGGCCCCCTTACACATCATGACTAAAAATTGTTATTAATACTTTATTTACTATTTTTTATTGAAAATAACCACAAATGTGTGGTAAATGCTATTTTAGTGTCAATTAAGTGAAAAAGCCTCAAGTCAAAACTCTTCATCTGAGCTGAGCTGTGACGTCAGCAGGAATGTTGCTGATTGAGTGCACTGCGTCCTCCCCTCTTAAGAAGCCTGGACTATTTATGCAGTTACAGCAATAACATGAACAAGGTTGTTATTGTTGGAGAAGAGAGGTTGCTGATGTTACCTGGTCAATCAGAACATTTCTGTACCAGCTAGCTGTTTGTAGTGTAGCTGTTGAATGGATGTTTGTTTTCTGTTGGAGTGAGTTCATACACTATGGGTTTTTCAGCCAGGCTAAGATTCAAGACGTTGCAGTAACCAGTCATTTCAAATGAATAATTTAATAGGCTGTGGTCCGAAAGTTTGTTTAAGAGCTTAACAAAAGTGAGAGAATGTGTACAAAGAACTTGTGTATTATACTTCATCAGGAGGATTTCTTTTGTTGGAGTTTCTCTTTTGTTGGAGGACTGTGCTCTTTCTGTCATCACTCAGCCAGTGACTGTAGAGCCCCAACAGTCTCAATGAATGGAATGAAATACTGATTGATTTGTTCATTTTACTGAAAGAAATTCAAAGATTCAAATCAGGAAAAAGATATTAACTTCCCATTATTAACGAACCGTTGCTTTAAGTACTAAAAGCACTAAGGAAAACTAAGAATGTGTCCCAAACAAAACACGTACTTTATGTCGTACACTACTGAATTTATTCATAATGGTGGTGCACTATTTTGAACATGCTGTTTAGTGTAGTAGTGACTGTTTGGGAGAGCGAAGTCAGCACCGTCTAAGTGGTTTCTAAAGGAACAGGATTTTATAATTATATAATGATTTATAACAAAGCCAGTGTGGAAGCGCTGATGTAGAGAAATAAGAAGGCCTGTGGTCTTGACGTGTCATCTTGTGGAACAGGTCACTGAGACTGTAGCCAGAGAGTGAAACTCCAAGAACATGAGTCAGGGATAGAATGATTATGACTGAATCAGAAATGTAACAGTGTTAATCAATAATTGTACTTTCAAATCCAACCTTACGAAGATGCCTGCTGTGCTGTCCCATACACAAACATGAGTCTGACTGGATGTCTGCTAACCTACACAGCAGCAGTGACACAGAAGTAAGATACAGATATAAATCTTTCAAATCTTTAAGGACATGTCTTTATCGTTGGTTTAGCTGCTTTGCTTGATTGGATAGACAAGTCCATATTTCAATACAAACTTTTCAGTCCAGTGCGATCTTTGCTGACGCTGAACTGAGCAGGGTTCATTCCTTTGTATGATCACTGTAGAGGAATTTCTATTAACTAAAACAGCCCCTCTGTAGCTGCTCTGATAGTATTGAACTCAGTATTGAATTTCCTGGCCCTCAGCTTTGAAAAGTGCAGTGTAACTGAATTAGGTGAAATATAAATATAGAGTGCGGATACACCCAAACAGCATACAAACAAACTACACACAACTGGGTTAGACTAGTTGCTCTCATAGTTTTCTTTCGGTTTGGTATGGTGGTCTTTTGTGTGGTATGAAGTTCTTTGCACAGTGAAATCATCACTGTGCCTGAAATTGTAATCGTGTGCTATTTTTCTTACCTCTGTTTTTAATTTAAGAGGATGAACGTCATGTTAGAGCCAACGATCGTGAGTACAACGAAAGGTTCAGTTATGCTGTAAGTATTTGTTTCCTGACAGTAAAGCATTTTTTTACCAAATGTAATATATAGCTTGTCTTTACTGCTTCAAAAACACTGACTGATTCAGGTTGATTTATAGGTAGATGTTCTGGAAATGATTACTTATATTCACGGTGACTGAATAAAATCCAGGGACTGAATCAGCATAAATGAATGTTACTGACAATCTGGAGTTTGACACAGTGATATGATGTTCTTCCTCAGGACAATCAAATCAAGACAGCAAAGTATACCTTCTACACCTTTCTGCCCATTAACTTGTTTGAGCAGTTTCAGCGGTTTGCCAACGCTTACTTCTTAGTGTTGCTGATTCTACAGGTAAAGCTGGATGTTTTTTGTAGCAGACTATGCCATTTTTATTATAATTTGCAATGCAAGTTCTCTGCAAATTGTTTTAAATCTTTGGCTAATCAATTCATGAGCTGTTTGAGGTGTATTACAAATGATTTACAAAACTATACAGCAGAAGACAGCACAGTTAGATTTGTCTTCCAGCTCAAACACTCTTGATTCAATTCTTCTGTTAATTTTCTTCTTTGGTAGGTGTGTTTGAGAAGAGAAATGATCAAACTGTTCTGAGCTTCAGCCCCCTGCAGTATGATGTTCTCTCAGGATTGAATCCCCCCTGATTTTCCCTATTTTCTGTCTCACTAAATGGTTTCAGATCCATATTCAAAATGCAATATAAAGCAAGGGCATTTATGTATTTCATTTATTAAAGGGAGAATAGGCTCTGCAAACTTGGATCACCCTGAGTTCATCTGAAAAAAACCTTGGCAATTAATGCTTTCTATACCAGGAGATTAGTCTTTCAACCACTGTGAAGTAATGCTGGAACACTCTTCTTTGCAGAATTGCTTTAATTCAGCTACATTGGAGGGCATTCAAGCGCAAACATGCTGCATAACCCAAATATACTTGAGCTTCTGATAACAAACTGTTTATCAGACACTCTTCCACAGTCCTACAGTTTCTTAGATGTTCATGTGGGTTTTTCTGTGATTGCTGTACTCTTAGAGGAATTTTGGCAGGCCAGGAAAATTCATTATTGTTTCATGTTTTCTCTAGTTGAAGGTAATGGCTGCCATTGTTGTTCACTGGAGTCTCAGAGCATCGTTGTCTTTGTAACCATTTCCAGAAATATTTTTGTAACTTTATTTCTGGTTCTTTCCCATACTTCCATTAAATGTGGCATAGTGTGTTGATTGTAGCTGTATCAGAATCTTAAAGGGGCAGTTTGTGCTCAAGAGCTCTACAATGTGGCTAAATGTATGCAGTTCTGCAAAGAAGGATGAACAGGAGGCACTGTAATTTTTTGTTCATTAGTCAGCACAGTTTACGGTACAGTTGAAATAATGTTGCTTTTGTTTTCACAGTTAATCCCTGAGATCTCCTCTCTGTCCTGGTTCACCACCATTGTGCCTTTGGTGTTGGTACTGACTATCACTGCTGTTAAAGATGCCACTGATGACTATGTAAGCAACTGCATTTATCATATACGCAGGGTGGCATTTGTTAAAAAAGAAAACATAGGGAAATGTGTCTGATTAGACTGAACAGGATTCCCTGAAGAATGCTTTAATAAGCTTGTTCTTAAAAGCTAAATGTAACTTTAACCATATGATTTGAGTGTGCATAATGTTGCTTTCCACTCAGCAAACCTACATTAGTGCAGTGGGGGACCCCATGTTCTGCACGTTTGCACACCTGGCCCAGCACAACACAAGGGATTTGACAATTACCAAATGAGCTGAATCAGGTGCGCGAGATGAGAGAAAACACTAAAATGCGCAGACCATGGGGACCACAGGACTAGGATGGGGAACCCTGTATTAGTGCGTCTCTTAAAAAACAACTAGTTTTGTCACTTCATTAGACGCATTCATCCCCTCCTTCAGTATCCCGAACACTGAAGGAAAAAAAAGCATTTCCCAGCTTTTGCACCATTTAACTCTTGCTGTAAAATTTTATGCTGTTAACATCCACTGTAGCAGTAAATTAAAGAGTAGATTTCAATGTTAAGAAATCATTAAAAATTATCAAATGGTAGAAAAAACCTCAGCCCACCTAAGACCATTCAGCCCAACTCTTTCCCAAGTCAAAATGCTGGAAAATGAACAAACAACCAGGCTGTGTAAACATGTGAATGATTTGGGGTCACTGTTTTGTTCTCTACACACAAAAGCAGTTGTTTTTTTGGCCTGTCAGACCTTTCTGTATGTGGTGTCCTTTGTATTTCAGTTCCGCCATAAAAGTGATCAACAAGTCAACACTCGCCAGTCTCAGGTACTCATCAAGGGAAAGTAAGTCATCACTTTAGTGTTTGGCCATGTTCTTTACATTTCTGCTCAGCCCAGATAATAAACAGAACGCATGATGACATTCATCAAGCCCTCTTTTTCTCTGCAGGCTACAAAATGAGAAATGGATGAATGTACGAGTTGGTGACATCATAAAACTTGAGAATAACCAGTTTGTTGCTGTAAGTTTTTAATCATCGCAAATTGTATGGGATGCTAAAAAAGAAAATGAACTGAAGTTAAAATTATATAGAGGGTTTACTGAGCTTTCATTACCTGGCTGGGCATTTCCTTTTCAAGTGACAAGAAACCTAAATTAGCGCTTTCTTTCTAATTTGGTTTACACTAGTCTGTGGGCAAATATGCATGTAGAATATACTCCTATGAATAACAGTCTACATGTCTCTCTTTTCAGTGTAAACTGAGTGGTGCAGATCTTGGGAAAAGCTTGTGTAACTACCGGTTTCTTTTAGAAACCATTCATCCAAGTCAAGCACCGCATAGGAACTGTTATTTTTTGGGAGTGTAGCTTTTTGCAAAAGTTTGCGTTCCCGCTCTCACAGTCTTAACTCCTCGAGTCTGAACAACTTTGTGGACGAAAACAGTCCTGAAAGCTAAGCTGGCAAGCATAGCTTCAAGTGATATTTCTGGAAAATTCGCCTTATGTATAATTCTGTATAATTTCACCTGTGAGTGTGAGTTATCTGACAGCAAAACTGTCTGAATATCAAAATTCTCAGAATGTTTTCTATGCTCACACCAGAATAGATCTTGCAGGCTAGGAATTTGAGCTGTTGGTAGCTGTCAATCAAGCTTCTTCAGTAGAATACTAGGCCACACCTAGACATTTCTCAAATAAGTCTGTTCAGGGAATTAATCTGTTTTTAAGCAGCAATTTATTATATTTCTGCCTTGTTTTTTCATTAAGCTTTTGCCAACTTTTGTCTCATCATAACATTTGCAATATAATCCTTGATATACATCAAATATTAATGAAATTATATAGTGCCTGGGCTCAGTATCACTGTAACATTTATATGTGCCACCATGGACTCTTGGATTGATGTGTAGATTATTCTCAGCAGTGTTTTTACTGTTCACTCTCTCCTCTCTTCTGTGTGGGCTGGGCAGGCTGATGTGCTCCTGCTCTCCAGCAGTGAGCCTTATGGGCTGTGCTATATCGAGACCGCAGAGTTAGATGGGTAAGGGCATGTTTGTAGGACGTGTTTGTGAGAGGTAACCCCTTGAGATTCACAGACATCCATATCCTAGTCTTTATTATCCAGTGGCATGCTGTGGAAAATGATTTAATTATAATGTAGTTATAAAGGTTAGTAGCCCAGTAGAAATCTTGACCAGTTGGTGGTCTATGAATGTTAAGGGGTTGGATTCAATGTCTGGTGCAAAAAAAAAAAAAGACCAGGCTAGTTAGACTTGGAAATGGAGTGGAATAGGATGAATTTACCATTCTAACAGCAGTTGCTTTGTATTGATTGCCCCCTCAACAGTCCATTGCTTTTTCTCTGGATTTTGCTTCTTACAGAGAGACAAACTTGAAGGTGCGCCAAGCCTTGACTGTAACCTCAGAGCTTGGAGCAGATGTTGCCAAGCTTGCAGAGTTCAATGGTAAAGCTATTTCAGCAACACCAATAGTGCCGTGTCATCACAAATGAGTAGTCAACATGAGTTCAAATAAAACATGCAGGACATTCACCACATTGATTGGATTAATTGTTGCTCTTCTCTCCGATTATGGCAGTTGTAGCCTTGGTTTGGTCTGCAAGAGAGCAGCAATCAGTTTTGAGTGTCCTGTTGAGTTTGGAGAAGAACCAATTACTAATGTGGACTGTAAATAAGGTCCAGTGTGAAACATTAGGAGAACTATGATTATTAAAATATTTTATTTTATTCTGTTTTATTTGATTCACTTTTTTTTCAAGGTTATCATTATAAAGTAAAGTACCAATATGTGCCAATATGTCACAGTATAACACTCCTTCTCATGTATTATTGCATGATCTTTCAGTAAACATAAGAATTTTAAGTGTCTTATTTTGAATTATTAGAGGTATTAAATTCTAATATGATGGCTTTAGTCTGCACAGAGAAGACTCATCGCGTGTGCAACTCAATTCAGAATAGGTTGCCTTTCGAAAATATCCAACCAGAATTAGTCCTGTTGTAAGAAAATGACCACTGACAAATGGATAAAGAACCACAGAACTGATAACAAAGTAAAATACACTCAAATATTTATTTTCTATATTTTCTCCGCAGTTTAATCATGTTCAACTTCACCCACTAGTAAGAACTTCCCCAGTCACGGTATCATCATAACTTTGGAGGGTGAAGGCTAGAAAGTGCCGTATTGTGAATAGAACTGACTTAAAACCCAATTTTCTGTTTCCTGTCTTTTTGTTTCATCTACAGGAGAAGTTATATGTGAACCTCCCAATAATAAACTGGACAAATTTGTCGGGACTCTGTACTGGAAAGACAATAAATATCCTCTGGACAATGAGAAAATGCTGCTAAGAGGCTGTATCCTCAGAAACACTGAGTGGTGCTTTGGCATGGTCATCTTTGCTGGTACATTTCCTTTTTGTCATCTTTTAAGTAGCCGTAAGCAGAATGGCTTTATTGAAGTTGATTGCTTGGCTTCCCTTCTACTGAGCTGAGCAAAAAAAAATTCACAAGCACACTTATTTATGTTTTAATAATTGATGACGGCTAGTGTCTGGGGCATTATCTGTCCCCATAGTTGCTTGTCTACACATACAATGTGCACAATTTAAATTGCATGCTGATGTTAGTATATCTCATCTCGGCCTTTGTTATCATAAGGACGCCAAACCAAGCTGATGCAGAACTGTGGGAGGACAAAATTCAAAAGGACAAGCATTGACAGGCTGATGAACACTTTAGTGCTGTGGGTGAGTGATTCTCTTTCACTTTTCAGGCTGGGTTTTGTCTGTATTTAGCATGTGAGTTACTCATATTCTTAGACATGAGGTTATATTGTTTCTGCATGAGACAGTTAAAAGCTACTGCTGAAAGAGACAATAGACAAGTGCTTACAGTAAGAGCTATTAGTGGTTTCTAAGGGTTGGTGCAAGCTGGGGGCGCAATCTGCGATGGAAGAACAGTAAAAAAAGAACATAGTAAACAGCACATATTTTGGCTTCCAGATTTTCGGATTTCTCATCTGCATGGGGATTACCCTGGCTATTGGCAACACTATATGGGAACAGAGAGTGGGCAGAAACTTCTGGGCATACCTGCAATGGGACGAACTCCTCAGCAGTCCTGTCTTCTCCGGATTCCTCACTTTTTGGTCTTACATCATCATCCTCAACACTGTTGTTCCTATCTCTCTTTATGTCAGGTGGGATTTACATATAGTGTACAGTGAAGCACCCTCTCACATTACAGTTATTGCTGGTGAAAACAAAACTATTAATTTTTCTCTGCTGGTTCATTTAAACAAGAAGTAAATTTCTTTTGGAATAGCTTTCGAAAAACTTTAAATACCATATTTCTGTTCCTTAGCAGAAGCGGAGATACTTTTTTATTTAGATTTATTTTTATTTGACAGCATAAACACAGTCAGAATCAGCTTTATCTGAGTCAATGAGTTTTTGGTCCAAACATGTAAATGACAATGGAGAAAATTATGATTTTGATTTTGGCTAAGCTGTGTTGCAATTTTCTGATAAGGTACTTGCATTGGATTTGAATGCTGCAACTACACATGTACAAAAATATTTCATCTCAGTTACTCATTAAATAATAAAATAATCACCTCTAAAATTCAATGTAGCTCTTTATTTGACACATCCCGTTAAAGAGCAAATAGTTTTACGTTGCATTTTTGCAGTACTGGTTCTAGTGTTTTTCATTTGTTCAGCCCATATAGTGGGTAAAATAAATAAATAAGTAATTAAAAGCAAGTATAAAATAAAGTAATGAATAAAATCAACCAAAAAAAATAAACATGACCATGGTGCCGTACTGTTAACAGACTGTGTTGATAGACTATATTAAACAACTGTATTAGACTACTACGTATCATGTACCGAATCAAATTCTTGGTTGTAAGCCCAACCCTGATTTGTTGCTCTGTACAGTGTTGAGGTACTTCGCCTGGGCCACAGTTACTTCATAAACTGGGACCGCAAGATGTACTACAGTCGTAAAGACACTCCAGCTGAAGCTCGAACCACCACTCTGAATGAGGAACTGGGCCAGGTTGAGTTCATCTTCTCTGATAAAACAGGCACACTTACCCAGAACATCATGGTCTTCAGTAAATGCTCCATCAATGGAAAGACCTATGGTGAGAACACTCACACACACACACACACACACACACACACACACACACACGCACACACACACACACACACACACACTCACATGCACACACAATATAACACCCTTTTTGAAATTACATTGTTGATGCTTTATTGTGCTAAGTGATATTAATTTGTGTGTGTGTGTGTGTGTAGGCGATGTTTACGACGAGTTTGGCCACAAAGTGGATATTACAGAGGTACTGTTCAGATGGGCCATAATGCCTGTGAAAAATGCCTGACACATTTTTAGATGGGGAACCGATGAAGGGCTGCTGAGTCACATCTCTGTTTCTCACTGCCCAGAAAACACCATGTGTGGATTTCTCCTTCAACCCGCTGATGGACCGGAAGTTCCGTTTCCATGACAGCAGCCTGGTGGAGGCCATTAAGTTGGAGGAGCCTTTGGTTCAGGAATTTTTCAGACTGCTCGCTCTGTGCCACACAGTCATGCCGGAGGAGAGGAGTGAAGGTAACCGGAGTGAAAGCAACAAAATCGTACTCTTTTTTCATTAAATGTTCATTGCCTCTTGTCCTTTGCAGAAGGTTTTTTTGAAGCCCTTTGGGAAGCCTTGTAATCACTGATGCGGCAGAGTAGGGCAAAGTTGGACTGCTCGATATCCTGAACTCTTTTTGAAATCTCTCCCCTGCTTTCTGTCCCAGGAGAGCTGGTGTATCAGGCTCAGTCTCCAGATGAAGGAGCCTTAGTCACTGCAGCTCGCAATTTTGGATTCGTATTTCGAGCCAGAACACCCGAGACCATTACTCTGTATGAGATGGGCCAGCCTCTCACTTACCAGCTCCTGTGCATACTGGATTTCAACAATGTCCGCAAGCGAATGAGCGTAATTGGTGAGCTCTGTTTAGTTCATCCAAACACACAGTAGCATTTTTATTAATTAGAGGTGTTTTCCATCAAATGTTTAGTATAGATTGTTTCAAATGCTTTATTGTCTCCTGTCATTTTTTAATTTTTTATGTTGTATGAATGTTCCAGTGTGACCAATAGAAATGGTCCAACATCACATATTCTTGTAAGACTGCACTGAATCTGTTTTTTTTAATACAATAATAAGGTTAATTTTTTTCTTGTGCAGTGAGAAATCCTGAGGGGCAGCTGAAGCTTTACTCTAAAGGAGCAGATACAATAATCTTTGACAGGCTTGACCCATCTAATGAAGATCTTATGTACACTACCTCAGAACACCTTAATGTGAGTTGTAAAGATATCTTCTATTTCACTCTGCTGAAGTATTATTAAAGTAGGGGTGGGCAATAGGGCAAAAGCCTTTCACACACTGTGCTGCTCTAAATCCTGTTAAATAGGATTAATTCTGCTCTCTTTGTCATGAAACATGCAGTTGGTCAATGTTTTACAAGTACAGATATTTGCGATATACTAAGAAAAGCATACTGTGGTGTACCCAGATTAATTTATCATGATGGCAGCAAATATTAATATAGATAAGATAATAATATAGATTAAAGCTAGTAGTTTGTAAGTGTCTGTTCTTAAAGGAATAGTAAAGCGAACAGTCAAATTGACTTACAACAGATGTTGTCCCACATATCGCAAACTATGAAAGTATCACCAAAACTTCTCTCAGACCACGAGCAGATCTTCAGTAGTGTCATACAGCCTCTATATGGTTTAGGGCACAGTATGTCTTACTGTGAACTATAAAAATGAACACAACTTCACTACTAGAGAAAGATGCTTTAGACAGCACAGGATCTGGTATTAATAAAGCAATTAGACTTAGAAAACCACATTCATAAATCTGGAAGGGCCTTAAAGAGGATCTAGAAGTTTTGTTGATATATTTTTATGGAAATTATTTGGGAGTTCCAGTGTTTCTTAGGAATGTTAGCCTCACAGGTAATCAGTCATAACTGATTGAGTAAAGCTGGGGTGAGTGGAAAAATGTGTATATGAAATATTTAGTTGAAATATATTTACAGAGCGTGCATTGATCATCTTATGAAACTACTTAGGATAAAAATAGATTCCAGACTTGGCTAAACAAAGTGGTCTGCATTACTACTCACAGTGTCAATCAGCATCTCTTATTTATTCCATACTGTGGTTTCTCACAGAGCAATCAGGTTCTATTCACATTAGTGGGGAATCTGTGTCTGATGCTGAGGTAGCAGAAGACACATGTGAACTGTACTTATGTGAGTCTATTAAAAACAGAAAAGGAAGGTAATGGTTGCTGTTATAAGAAACTTTTAAAATGTACACTTTTTGCACCCTTCAGACACACCAGATACTCTTTGTATTGTGTACATTTCATAACAGTGGAACCAATAGAAAGTATGAAAAGCAAGAATGTTTTTTGAAAATACAGTAAGAAATTCTACATGTTTTCCTTCCTTTATAAAGTGACCGTTTCAAGCAGAATCATAACGATAAACGAAACATCATGATGCATGATATGTGTATGTTTACATTTCTCTGAGGTTTAATTAATATGTATGATAAGTAAGATCTGCAAAACCACATACACAATCATTCAATTCAAAGTTTCATGCACTGCGTTGCTCTCAAACATGGTGTTGCTCAGTGTTCATTAAGTACTGGTGTCCACGATATGTCCCAATTTAGCCCTTAATTTAGCACGTTAATGACAAATAGCTTCATATGGCTCACCCCTAATTTCATTCTGAGTAAGTCATTTGTTATGTGTGTTTGTTGTGATATTCCAGTGCTTTTACACAACATGTCCTTGCTGTAGGAGTTTGCTGGTGAAGGTTTGAGGACGTTGGCCCTGGCCTATAAAGATCTGGATGAGGACTTGTTTGATGAGTGGATGAAGAAGCTGCTGTTTGCAAGTGCAGCGCTGGAGAACAGAGAAGAGAGACTGGGGGCCCTGTATGAGGAGATTGAGCAGGGCCTGATGGTGAGAGGAGAGCAGATGTGTGGGCAGATTGTGCGTGTGTGTGTGTATGCAGTACATGGCTATGCATAGTCTGTGTGTGTGCGTGTACACTGAATTACGTCAGTGCAGTTCAGTGTATAGTAGATTGTACTGTATATACTTTGTGTGGATATGTTGGCACCATGGGTTTGGTGGAATAGTGGAAAATGTTTCTTCACTCTTGTTCTTTCTGAAGCTTCTTGGTGCCACAGCCATAGAGGATAAACTGCAGGAAGGAGTGCCAGAAACTATTAGCTGTTTGACCCTGGCCAATATTAAAATCTGGGTCTTGACTGGAGACAAACTAGGTGAGTAGCGATAACAAAATAACGAAACTGTAAAATGCATCTAAACCTAAACGTTGAGGACAATGTGTTAACACAAGGAAAAGTTAACTGAATTATAATATTTATTTTATGGAAGACTTTATATTGCAATTTATAATGCAATATAACTTTATAGTGCAATTTTGCATGTAGAGAACTATTGTATTAGCCAAAAAGCACTGTTTAAAACTATTTCATTTTCAATCACATCTTATTATATATGCCAAAATGATTGATTATCTGAATTTCTACCTCTTTAAAATCATAATCAGTATTAAAAATGTTCAAATCTGTTAGACTCTATTATGTATGAGATTAAAATTATTTTTTTACTTAAAGACAGTGAAAGCTTAACTCCAGCCCTGGTGTTACTTGGCAGAGTTACTGCAAAGCCGTTTCAATGTTTCTTCTGTTGTTCCAGAGACAGCAATGAATATTGGCTACTCCTGTAACATGCTGAGAGATGACATGAACGAGGTGTTCATAATCTCAGGTCACACCCTGCTGGAGGTTCAGCTGGAGCTCAAGTAACAATTTACACTTGATTAATCATTTGTGTCAATAGCTGAGTCTGATGATTGAATGGTCTTCATTTTACTGCGTTCAAAATAATCCCTCAATACAGTATCAGATATCAGGTTTCTTTCTTAGCCACAGGTGCACACTTAAACCATGACTACCACAGGATGACAGCATGTTATTTCATATCTCAACTTTCTAATAACGATGTATGCAACCTGTCTGGTGCCGTTTATGTGTCACCAACAGATTCAAAGAAATAAAAGATTTTCTGCTTGTAAAACTAAGCATTTTTAAAACAATGTTCAGAAAAAACATGTTCATATTTCTGTTCTATGCTACTGAAGTAAAATCTGTTTAAAAACAGCACATGTAGCTCATGTTCATCTCCACTATCAATCAATATTTTGCCTTGAACGCTGTAGATTCGTTGATTTTGCTGAATGTATTTAGTTTCCTTTCTTTGTTCTGACCTTTGCTGCTGTTCCCTGCTCAGAAATGCCAAAGAGAGGATAATGGGTCCCAGCAGAGAGAGGTTCAGCAGTAGCCAGGATGTGGGAAAGACAGATATGTACGCCAGCGACTCTGTATTTGAAGAAACCATCATTGCAGAATATGCATTGATCATTAATGGACACAGTTTGGTAAGAAGTCCTCTGCTGTTTGATGGGACTGGTGTTGTGTAATCTAGACGGTGACAAAAATGTAGAAAAGCATTTAAAGCATCCATTCATTATTCAGAATTCCTGTGTTGTGATGTAGCTCCAAAGGTAACAAGGTCAAGGCCATGATTTTTAATTAAACGGAAAAAATGTAACATGTACAACATGTAAAAGGAAACTTTAAAATACCATCTTAACAGAAAACAGAACTTTTTTGCAAGCACACATACCCTAACATGCAAATTAAGACCAGAAAGAAATCAGCAGCATTAAACTCTAAGAGCCAAGAGTGATTGACAGCTAGAGAAAGTAAGACAGAAAGAGTGTGAAACAGAAGGTGAGAGATGGTTAGAAAGAAAGAGAGAAAGAGGTCAGTGGGGGTGAGAGCACACTTACTTCCTCCCTAACAGTTAGACAAAGCACTTATTCATTTATGCAAATTGTATGTAAATTCAACTAACCATTCTTACAATTTGCCCTCCAGAATTATTTGTAGCCTTGCAAAAGATGATTAAAAGGGCTCATAAAAATCGTTTAACAGTTATTATTTGAATATTATGTTGAAAATAAATTACCTTTATATGAGGCAAGTTTAATCTGAGAATAAAGCAACTATTAGTGAAGCATTTGAAACAATCACATGATCACATTTCATGATTATTGGCACCCCAAGAAATCTGAATTAAGAAAATACAAATGAAGTATGATCTCAGACATATTTAATGAATTTTAAGACGACATGAGTGTTTAGCAGCGTTTAAGCACTAATGAATGATTTCCTGTTTTAGTGGTGTATAAAAATGTAATGACAGTTTCCAAATCTCTAAGTCATCCAACACCTCAAGAAAGATTTAAGAGCATTCCATTGCAGTCGGCCAAAAGTCTGTTAACTTGCACAAATCAGGGAATACAAATGCCCATATCAACAATTAGAGCAATCAGGCAGTTCAGAAGTTCGAAACTATCATGAACCAACCTCAGCCACAGTGAGGAGGATGGACACAGAATTTTTAGAATCACAGAATTTGGTAGCATCTTGGGGTCACCATGTTTCCAAATTTAACCCTCTGAGATTCGAGGCCTGTCAGGCACTTTGAGGCAGTTTGCTACACGTTTACATTTTTAAGTATTTCATCTAACTAAAAACATCTATGCAAAAGTGACAAATATGGTTATTTGGAAAACCTCAGCAATAATAATATGAGAGTAAAGTGAATGTAATGAAATAAATATAGTGTAAACATGGCATGACAAAAACCTATTTTCTGAGGTCTTCAAACAAAGTAAAAAAAACTCTAAAAAAATTATTTGATTCCAAATGCTCAAGATTGGAATTAAAGAAATAATGGCTCTGTCATGATCCTCCAGCAGGACAACAGTCTTTTGCCATGACCACCCCTGTTCCCTGACCTAAATCTAAATGAAAACCTGGGAGTTGAATTTAAGAAGTGGGTGCACAAGAGATGACCCAGAAATATTTTGCTTTGAGAAATGGTTGAAAGTCCCAAAAGAAGATTCAGTGCTTTTCTGTCCTCAACTGTTAAAATACTAAATGACTGGGGTGCCTATAGAACACATGTTTAGTTTGTAATCACCTGTGACTTTTTTCTTGGTTAATGGGAATGTATATATTTTCTTGCTGAGTTAAGATTTTCAGCCTTATTTGTTCACATCAAACAAGGTTGGCAATAATTCTGAAGGGCACTGAATATATAAAACTAAGCACAATGTCATTGGTTAAATTCAGTCAAAGTTCCCCTGACTTTCTGTTTAGAAAACAGACTTATGTTTTAAGCCCATATATCAGACTTTGACATGAGTAAAACCTGTAGTGAATTAAAGTGGCAAACATTTAAACTCTTTGTGGCTGTAGGCTACATCTTAATTCTTATTGTGGCTTTGTGGCGAGCTGGTTATTTCTGATAACATGCAGTATGCACCTGCAGGCCCATGCACTGGAGGCAGACCTGGAGCAGATCCTGCTGGACGTGGCCTGCCTGTGCAAGACTGTGATCTGCTGTCGGGTCACTCCTCTGCAGAAAGCCCTGGTAGTGGAACTGGTCAAGAGACATAAGAGAGCTGTGACCCTGGCCATCGGGGATGGAGCCAATGACGTCAGTATGATCAAGAGTAAGATTTTACTGATTATGCATCTCCATGTCTCATTTTTTGTTATTATTGTTAAAGCTTTATAGTCTTGTTTTTTGTGAACAGTTTATACCCTGATATATTGACCTACACAGCTCATCCCGTGTTTGTAGCACTGCGTTTAGAGGTGTCAGAAGGTTCGAATTAGTGGGTTCGAATGACATTTTGATCAGAAATGCAGTGCTTATGTAGGTTATCTAATGTGGATTTGGTGTTTGACTTGGTGTGTGACTTGTCCAGCGGCCCACATTGGCGTGGGCATCAGTGGGCAGGAGGGCATGCAGGCTGTGTTGGCCTCTGATTACTCCTTTGCCCAGTTCCGCTACCTCCAGCGCCTCCTGCTGGTCCATGGCCGTTGGTCATATCACCGCATGTGCAACTTTCTCTGCTACTTCTTCTACAAGAACTTTGCCTTTACGCTGGTGCACTTCTGGTTCGGCTTTCTGTGTGGCTTCTCCGCTCAGGTAAGATCGTAATGCCCTCCTCCTCTTTAGATGCAGAAAAATCACAAAACTTATCGCCATTATATCGAGATTTTTGTAATGCCCGCCTTACACTGTGGTTTCAGGATGAATGTACTAAAAAAGTGACGTAGAATATGCGTGGAATATTTCTCATGTTGTCTGTTTAATTTGCAATCTGTTTCTTATTAAAGACGGTATATGACCAGTGGTTCATCACCCTGTTCAACATAGTCTACACCTCTCTGCCTGTTCTTGCCATGGGCCTGTTCGACCAGGTGAGAAAAGCAAACTCACACAATATTCCTTCAGCTCCTTGATGTGAAAACAACAGGAAGAAACATAAATCTGCATTTCTGCTGTTTCTGACAGGATGTGAATGAGCAGTACAGTCTGCGCTACCCTAACCTGTACAGACCCGGGCAGCTTAACCTCTTGTTTAACAAACGCAAGTTCTTCACCTGCACGCTGCAGGGGGTTTGCATCTCATTTGTCCTCTTCTTCATCCCATATGGGGCCTTCCTTTGTGCCGTGCGAGATGATGGTTCGCACATATCTGATCAGCAGTCTTTCGCCGTTACTATAGCAACCTCACTGGTCATCGTAGTTAGTGTCCAGGTAACTGTTTATTTATAGTATTGTTTCTCTTTTGTAGAAGTCATAATTAGAAGTACAGTATTCTGTTTAATACTATGAATATGTTCTACAAACGCTGTCTGCTAAAAATGAAAAGCTGTACTGAACACCTCTTTTTATATCTCTTACTGGTGTCAGCTAGACTCTAGACATGCCAGATGGTTTAGTCTTGGGCTGCTGGGTGTCTGCCAACATTGTAAAAAATGTCCCATTATTTCAGATCGGGCTCGACACAAACTACTGGACTGCGGTGAACCACTTCTTTATATGGGGCAGTCTGGCTGTTTACTTTGCTATTATGTTTGCAATGAACAGTGATGGCATCTTTCAAATATTTCCAAGCCAGTTCCCCTTTGTTGGTAAGTGAGACACCAGTCAAAGCAGATTAACTAACCAAGGTTTACCTTGCTGATATTTTCCGTATTTATTCCACTACCGCCCTGATTACTGGAGGACTCCCAAGGCATCTGTCATGCGTAGTTTGTGTTTTGTTGCAGGCACAGCACGGAACACTCTGAGTCAGAAGAGTGTGTGGCTTGTCATCCTGCTCACCACAGTGGTGTGCACAATGCCGGTGGTGGCTCTGCGCTTCCTCAAGACAGACCTGCATCCCACACAGACTGACAAAGCAAGTATATTAGAATACAAATGACTGTATAATATTGGATGGGGTGAATCGCTTGATATGCTGGAATTTTTTCTCAAACTTCATGCTGAACATCTGGCCTTTTTTGTTGATGTTTATATTCCATATTTTCTGATTAGTTTTGTCCTCCTCATCAATGAATTCAGAAAACTTTATTGATCCTGGAAGAAACTGCTTAATGCCAGTCAATTTAACAGAATTGCCAGAGATGTTTAACCTTAGTAGATAACTGCTTCTATCTCTCCGGCAGGTACGTTTGCTCCAGCAGGCCACAAGGAGGCAGGGTCCTCAGGAGCAGAACCTCAGGCGGGTACGCAGGACCAGCTCCCGCCGCTCCGCCTATGCCTTCGCCCACCAGCAGGGATACGGAGAGCTCATCACCTCCGGCAAGAACATGAAGGTCCACACCTCCTCCACCTCAGCCTTCCCTGGCTCATCTCCAGGGAGAGCCAGCAGAAGCACTAGCTGGTTAGAGAACATGCTGAAAAAGAGAGGGGACACGAACAGTGCAGAGGAAGCTGAAGAAACCACAGATTCTGGGGTTACAGAGCACACTAGAGCAGATGTGGCGAGCGAGCTCAGTCTAGAGACGTTGTACACAAACTGATCAGCTGGAATACACTGCAGCATAACACAGGACAAGTTGCAAGATTCTGGCAGAAGGGGAGGAGATTCTCCTCAGTTGTCTTCAGAAGTAAGCTGGGGTCCACACCAGTTACACGATGTGTCTATTGTCCCAGAGCTTGACGGAAATATGGTATAAGAGGACCACAGGACTTCCAAACAAGACACAGATGCACTCTGGGAATGCTCGTCTCATACCTCACAGCTATATGCCTATATGGAAGAAGTTCAAAGTGTCAACGTTCAAAGGAGTGGCACTAAGGAGACCAGCATTGTATAAGAGAGACTCCAATGAGCCAGCATAATGAAGCACAGATAAGACTCCTTACTTTCCTGTCCTAATTTCCTTTTTTCATCCAAATGCACTCTATTCTCCAGGTGCACTTTTTATTTCATTGTGTTTCGTTGAGAGAAGGCATTCTATTTCTACTCATTTGAGTTTTGACTTAATTATATCTCCCCAAATGGACTGAGACAAACATGCAAATGGAGAAACGCTGCTCCAGAAAGTCGCTTTTTTAGAGAATTTCTACAGAGCCCTTCGTATGCTTCCAGTACATTGCAGAGCCAGCCAGTAGACTACATACAATATAATTGTGTGCACAATTTTAATGCAATTATTTGAGCTACTGGTGAAATCGAGTAAACTGCAATCCTCTCAGGAGTTATACTGCTTGTAGTTGATTTCTGCGTTTAAATTTTAGCATTATGACGTAGGCTACTGTATGTTTTACCAGATGCTTATGGTCTCACAGCTGGCACATGGAGGGACCATCGGGAAAGCACAGTTTTTCATTAATCACCGGGTTGTAGGAGTTCTTACCTCTTGATTCAATAATACCTCTTCTTAAACTATTGTTAACCTTACTCAACAATTCACTACACTAATTGATTTGATCAGTTTCTAAATGTATTAAAATATTGCAAACATACAGAAGCAAAATGTTTGCAGATACAACAGCCATCATAAAATGCTTAAAACTGCATCATCAAATGTTAGTAAACAGAATTTATCCAACTGCACTAGCATATAATAGCAAAAATGATTTGTAGTAAAAATGTGCTGTGTAAATTTTAGAATAGACCCATCTAGATTGCTTGTATACTAGCTTGAGCATTGTGACAGAATAGCATCAGCTGATGACATCCGCCAATCATCATGACTTAACCGTACTATCATTTTTAACATATTAAACAAGTCTACATTTACAGAAAGTTTGTAATTATACCTCTGTGCATATATCATACTGAAGTCAGCATCAGGTTTGCATGCAGACCACTGAATGGGGAAAAGAGCGAAGAGTTCAGATGTTCAGAATATAAAGGTAACAGTCCAGAGGCCACATTGCTGTGCCTTTCATCTGCCCTCTACTGATAGGTCAAGCATTTACCATATATCAAAAAACCATAACGATGGGTATCTGCAGAAGGGTCTGCAAACTGGGCATTTTATTCACTGTCCTTTTGTAAAAAGGAGAATTTTGTGCCTTTTTATTTTCCTTTCAGTAAAGGAAGTATATTTTTGAGTTTAGTACAGTATTTTATCTGTGTGCCATCTAGGCCTTGTTTGTCATTTTTCTCTGTGTTACAAATCCCACAGAAATCTACGGTGTGGACAGTAATTTTCCAGACAAACAGTTCAGCTCTTTGTTCATTTTACGTTATACTGAGATGTAATGTTTTAAGTTTTCTATTTAAAGATATTGATCTGTGCAACATCATTTGTTTTTATGAATGTACAATTAATGCCTCATTCAACATGATGTTAAGTATGTTAAGAATGTATGAGAAAACTTTCCTGCTGTGCTATTTTGTCAAGGGAGACCATGCAAATTGTTTATCGTTTTTATTTATATGCATGGATTTTATACAATTCATTGTACTTTTTATAATATGATGCATAAAATGGCCATAATGAATTTATCTAATCTGTTTGTTCATTTCTGGGCTCTGTTTCCCTTTGTTAGGGTTTAACAGCACAGACATCAGCAGGGGACATTTCATTACTTGGCACAAAACACAGGGTTTTGTTTGCATTCATAGCTGATACCCTGATTGCTGAGAAGAGTGATATTTTGAGAGAACTGCCTTGCTGCAGTACCATGGCAACCAACCAGCTTAACACAGTGATGTTCTTCAACCCAACAGATGCTTAAAACAGGCGTATTAAACAGCAGAAAACAAGAAGACCTTCAATTGTCTTTTTAATCAAAACAAACTGATCAGAAATGTGGGTGACTTCAATCAAAGCACAAAATAATTCCCAAAAATAGCTATAAGTAATGAAAAACCATGTATTTATGTGCAGATTTCCATTTCGTTGCAAAGAGTTACAATCACCACTCTATAGTTTAAGAAACATTTGGTCATTGTGAGAGATCCTTTAAATGATGGAGAAAAATTATCCCTTTTATTTTATCCTTCTGTAAAGATGGCTGCTCCTCCTCCTGGCCTTGTAACAAAAAGGCTCTGCTTTACCAGAGCTGCTCGACGAGCATCAGGCGTGTAGTACTGCTCCTTCACTGTCCGGAGAAAAGAATCTCTCTTTTCAATGGGTACCATGGAAACCGCGCAACCTCCCCATCCAGCGCCTGTTAACCTCGAGCCCACTGAACCTGCTTGCCTGTTGAGAGCAGAGAATGAGATTTTATTTACATACAAAACATTTTAGCATGTTTGATATTACATATGTGAATGTGTGAAAGTAGGCATATACATTTATTTATATATATATATATATATATATATAAATGAGAGAGAGAGAGAAGGAGAGGGAGAGGTTTTATTCCAATCAAGCATGAGTACAGGAGTGCATTTCACTTAATGTTTGGATACTGACACCTACTGCTTAAAACAAGCGGCATGAGATGTGCATCTTTAAGCCCCACTGTGTAGGTCCATTTTGTAGTTTATGGTTACAGACTTTAGCCCATCCATCAGTCTGCATCATTGGCTTCCCCCTTTTGCTCTGTTCAGTGCTCAGCACGCCCACTAGCTTGTCAGGTATTACTGGGTGGTGGATTAGTTGTCAGCACGTCAGTGACACTGATGTAGTTGTGGCATGTTAATGTGTGTGTTCTGCACAAAGTACATCACACATTACAGTGCTGCTAAACTTCTGTGTCCACATACTGTCCACTCTATTAGACACACCTATTTTGTTTGACCACTTTGCAGCTAGGGTATTTATAACAGCTCTGATCTGATGCTGCAGAATTTGTGTTAGTCTTCCTACAGTCCAATCAGTAGTCAGGTTCAGTCCACAGGAAACTCATTTTTGGTCAGTGGTCTATTCTCAGCCCAGCAGCAACACAGAGGTGTTTTCAAACTCGGAACAGTACTGATGTGTAATAAACTCTGTAACACACACACACTCACACATACTAGTGTGAATGTTATCCACCACCCAAATAATACCTGCTCCTAATGGTGCTGTGTGCGTCCGTGACTATCAAATGATACAGTGTAACTACAGTCTATAATTGTAAATTATTGTAAAGTGGGTGTATCTATACCTTTAAAACTAATGCGAACATACTCAAGGAGAAACACGTGCCTTCCAGTAGAGTTTTTGGATGAATGACACAATTACTGTGTCTAACATCTGTTGTGTAAGAGAACACGCACTAGATGTGTTAAACCTCTACACAACCCGGACATTTTAACATCTCTTTTTGTGATTAATGACTACCAACACCAGTGTGAACATATAATGATGAGTGGATTGACAGAAGTAGGCCAAAAACATCTAGTTACATAACTGCTGTTAATGTTAAATTTAGGTTTGTACAAAAAAGAATGTTTTTCCTTTCTAGGTATTCAGCATTTTTGAGGTTTTGTTGAGGTCTGATTATGACAGTGACCATATAAAAGAAGCCTTTGCCTTGTAGAGCTGAATCACAGTATTCTTTATGGCCCAGTGTCCCTATGATGTAAGATGTCTTTTCATATCAATATTCAGTGCATCATAAAGGCAAAATTACAGCTTTGACTCACTACAGCTTGACAATAATTCTTCATTAATCTCCTAATGGGGAAGGTGCCTTTCTTTCACTCACAGACAAATGTCCACCAGCTGGTCCAGCTCTGGGCAGCTACACTCATACAAGTCTCTGCAGCTAACATGGCTCTGGTTCATTAGATTGCCCAGCTGCAGGACAGCATCATCAGGGGATGAGTCGCACACAGCCTTGAACGTCAGGACACGGGCCGCCTCGCTGTACACATGTTTGGCCCTCTGGTACAGTTTGAAGTGGGTCACTGATAAAAAATAAAAAAATAAACCAGGTAGTTAGTACCAATGTAATGTATTTGTCCAACACTGTACCAGTGGAAGAGTTAAACAGTCTGTATGAGAAACCACTTTTATTTCCTTACCGTGCTGTGTGTTAGCACTGAGGATATTTTCGCACAACTGCTCAGTGGTGATTTCAAGGATCTTGCAGATTTCTTCTTTGCTGTAGGGCTCAGGGTGAAGAATCTCCTCCACCAAATCCAGCATCTTCTCCAGACTCAATCCCAGGTCTGCCTGCAGTCCACTCAGCTTCTGCTGGTCACTCCACTCCAGGCCTCTCGCCTTGGCCAGGACCTGGGAACAAAGTGAACAAGGGTTTCCACACTGTGATACCACTGTACTGCACTACACAGGGACAATATAAAGTTTACATTATCAAAACACCTCACTTTAGTGGCAATGCGGCATTCCACCACTCTGATGTTGAAGTGTGACGAGGCTGCCTTGTTCATCTCCACACAGCTATTAGCAATAACAAAGACAGCTCCAACAGGGAGCTTCACATCAGTGGACCGAAGGGGATTAAACTCGATCAGCTTTGCCTTGAATGATCAGGATTGTCAAGAGGCAAAGAAAACCACAAAAATAAAGAGATAAGAGATATGGTTGCACACACAGAGGAACAATTACGCATGAAGTGATAAGAGCGGATGACTCATACATTGCATGACTCATAAGAATCATAATGAAGTGCATTACCGTTCCTTCTTCAGCAAGGAAAGATATGGACTGATCCATCCCTCCTCCTTCAGTACCAATGTAACGTTCACACTTGGCACATGTTTCAGCCAGCAGTACCTAAACACAAAGGTACAGTGTAATATATGTATTAGTACTGGCGATATACATCTATATAAGCATACTGCTGTTAGCATTCACAGTATAGATAAAGCAAGAATTAAAATTAAAATGTTATAGTCTAGGTATTTCAGCTACACACATTGCTAACAGTTCTATAAAACCAACCACATACTATCCCCCCAGAGAAAGAATGGGTCTTCGTGAAAAGGTCAGTGACTACAAATTTGATTTGATGTCACCTCTGCAATAACTCATGAAACCACACAAACAGAAACCACACAGAGTGGGGCTGCTGAATGCTGAAGCACAAAACAAATCACCTATCACTCACTACAGAGTACAATTAGCACACAAACAGCATGTTTAGAGCGTCAAGAAATGGGTTTACATGGTCAACTGCACAGAAGCCTAAGAGCACTATGCACAATGTATAGTGTTGGTTGTGGTGGGGTAAAACATGCTGCCAAAGGACTCCAGAGCAGTGGAAATGTATCCTCTAGAGTGATGAATCACGTTTTCCTATTTGGCCGGACAATGAACAAGTCTGGGTTTGAAGAATGCAACCTGCATAGTGTACTTTTAATGGAATGCATACTGTCAACAGTGAAACTTGACGGAGGTGGGATAATAGGCCTGGGTTTTCAGGGGGCATCTCCATTTAAATGCCAATGATTTTGGAATGAGGTGTCCAACAAGCAGAGTGCAAAATTCCCAGGGAACAGGATGTGAAATAAGCTGACATGTTTTCCCTGAAGCAAACACACATTTTAAACCGTTTGCTTCGCTTGCAGACTACTCATATTTTGCTCCATTCCAAAAAGGTTATATAGGTGTGGTAGTTAGGAGTACACATACTCCACATATACATATTGTGCACGATATATAACAGAACACAATAGGCAAATTAAGACAAAACAAGATACATACCCATGAATAAACCAAACTTTAAAAATCCATAGCCTTATACCATGAAATTTGGAAAGTTCTGTCACACTTAATTTTATCAGTACCACCCTGAAGTAATATGCTTTTAATTTAAAAATAAAATTAATGGCTAAAAAGTAAATGGTCAACCAGTAGAGATTTTACTTTAGAAATAGCTTTTTGATTCGCCTCCATTGTAACCAAGCCAGCACAGCACACCAGAGCACTGGAACTAGACAGCCCTGAACTGGCAGGGATCGTCCCATCCACTATACAACGGATTCCAGCCAGGGAAGACAAGCTCAGGCGTTCCTGAAATGGGAAAGGGTCCACATGTCAACTGCTGTAATACTACAGAAATGCATTAGTAAAGTGTTTTCTCGTTTTCTTACCTGAACACCTTTCACTCCACAAAGGAAATAATTATGCCACTGCGGATTCTCTCTGTCTATGGTGATTTCACTGACAGACACTGAGAAATCCCTGAAAAATCAGATCAGTAGGAAAATTATTCAACAGTGCCATCGTCAGGTCATGGTGTAATTTACACTGAAACGGATAAACTGACTTGTATTTGTCGTCAGTGTTGGTCAGCTGGATTGTCCGAGAGTTGTTCACTGAAACAGCAGCGAGAATATTCTGCTCGATGCCCATGGGGAGGACAGCATAGCCGCAGTAGTCAATGTGCTCTCCTAAACATGACGAGGGAGACAAGATTAACCAAATGCAAACAATTACATGACACAGATCCAGCTAATTTTCATTGCACTAATCATCATTTGGTGGCACCTTGTGGCCTAGTGGTTAGGGAGTTGCCCCTATGAACAGAAGACTACTTGTTCAAATCTCAGGAGTGCCAGTGGCACCACTGAGGCTCCCCTGAGCAACGTGCCGTCCCCACACACTGTAGGAAGCCCACTGCTGCACTTGGCAAATGGGTTAAATGCACTCAAGTTATTTCTTCCGGGATCAATATAGTTTGTAAAATGAAAAAGAGTTTTCTAAATGGGTGCTGAATCACTTAATTATGCGCAATGTCTTATGTGTCTTATCATGTGAAGATCACTGTTTATATTTATCCATAGTATTTATACCCAGCATTTGTGTAAATAGCATAGTGTATTTTCATACTGAGGTTCTTTCTACAGATTTTCATTTTTATTGGACTTCGTATTTTAAAGCGTCCTTGTTTCTATGTCTCTGTCTTTGAAGTTATTACGTAAGCAATTTCCTCCGGGATCAATAACGTTTCCTGATTCTGATGAGAAATAACCTACCTATCAGATTCACCCTTCCAGGAGCACATGCATAAAAGAGAGGAGACTCCTTGTATTTGCCATGAAATGTCTCTTTTAGCTTCTGCAGCCTGCAAATATGGTAAAATATGTAAACAGAACATGCGCCACTATTCAGAGACCACATATAGATAGTCGTTTGAAAGCAACAACCCCCAAAACAACTTCAAACTCCACTGTAGTTGATTAATAATCAATAAGCGAACTCTGTAAAGTCCACTCACCTCTCGTTGGCACTGAAATCCACTTTGATCTTTGGAGGATTTGCAGTCATTGTGTTATTAATACTCAAATATTCACCTCCTTAAAACAACATGAAGAAGTTTCATCAGCTGACACTCACACCCGGAATATTTCACACCCATAACACGGAAGAAGGACACGCTCATTCAAAAACTAGCTTTTGTTCGGGAACCTAAAGCACCA
This sequence comes from Brachyalestes nurse, assembly GCA_037974405.1. Classification (NCBI taxonomy): domain Eukaryota; kingdom Metazoa; phylum Chordata; class Actinopteri; order Characiformes; family Alestidae; genus Brachyalestes; species Brachyalestes nurse. The sequence continues at coordinate 10,935,943 of JBBPCY010000130.1, forward strand.
TCCTGGTTTTAGACGGATCTCGTGTTTTCTCAGGTCCAGGAACAGGTTCGGGTTTTCAGACTCCTACTGCAATAGCTGTGAGATTTCACTGGTTGCTGATCTGGGATCAGTGTGTAGTTCCCGGACTGCAGCTCAGGCGGTGTGATTATTTTCGCAGCGCGGAGGACTCTGGGAGTGTTTCGGCCCTCTCTCCCCGGTCAAGATGTCTGACATGGAGGATGATTTCATGTGCGATGATGAAGAAGATTATGACCTGGTAAAACCAAAAGTCACTCTCTTGGCTTCGCATGCATGCTGTGTGGTACTCGTTGTGTGTGAATGCGTGAGCTCGTTGAGTGTGAATGTGACTTTTAATTCAGCTGAGGTGTTGTGTTGCAGTGTCTCCAAACTGCTGTGTGGCTAGCTTAGCATGCTAATGTTTGTTACTGTAGCAGCAGGGTAGTTTTGTGGTGAGTCTCTTTATGAAATAAGATAAGACAAAATAACTCTTTATTGGTCCGTTTATTGGGAAATGTGCATTGTAACAGCAGCAAACTGGACGGAAGAAAGTAAAAGCAGTCTAGTCAACAGAATAAAAGCTATACAACAGTGTATATATAAATACACTATACACATATATAAATATAGAAGTGTATGTATG
>JBBPCY010000130.1:10941388-10955830 GCA_037974405.1 Brachyalestes nurse
AATATTTCAGCTATCTTGCTTTTAGGCTAATCATGAGTGAGGCCAAGTAAATTATTTTATTTCAACTTTTATTTTATGTTGTGCATTGTATGAATGCTAAATAAATATTTTCATATTTTTGTAACAGATTTATGTTCATTTGATAATCATTTCTTTCGGTTTTTGGTTTCGGTTTTCGGCCAAGTTTTACCTAATTTTCGGTTTTCGGTTTCGGTCCAAAAAAAATCATTTCTGTGCATCCCTAATAATTACAAATTGTCATGCATAATTATAATTACATAATTTATACACCTGCAGTCAGCAGCATTAGAATACCATGTGAGAGCACTTATTAACCTCCTAAAATTGCCTCACAGATCAGGCAAAATTAAAATAAGAAATTGGCTGCTTGATTGTCCTGATTCCAATCTTGACTGATTCTGATCTTGCAGCTTGTTTTCATTACTCACTTACTAATATGTTGTACTAGGAACAGAATGTTACACTGGTATTTTCCCCTAGAAAATGACAAGTTGTGTTAACTTTCTGAATGTCTTGTATTTTTTCATGTTCCAGAATGTGGTGGGAAAATGCACTTAAGGGAGGGAGAATTTGAGAAGGCGCACACAGACTTTTTCGAGGCTTTCAAAAATTACGATGAATCTGGAAGTCCCAGGAGAACCACTTGTTTAAAGTATCTGGTCTTGGCCAACATGCTGATGAAGTCAGGAATAAACCCATTTGATTCTCAAGAGGTAGTACCGAATATGTGATGTAGGCGTGATATGTTTGTGGTTTGTTGTTCAACTAACTAAAGTGATTCTTTAAAATGTGATCTTATGTCTAGGCAAAACCCTACAAAAATGATCCAGAAATTCTAGCAATGACGAACTTGGTAAGGTGAGTCTGAATAATGACACATGAAACTCACTTAACATAACTTGGATAACTTGAAATTTCTATGGGTAAGTGTCTCAGGCCCAGATTTAGCTTAAACCTAAACTAAATTAAACATTTAATGGTAAAATACCTTTTGGAATTACAGGGTTTCATGCTTAAGCTTAATCTATGTCCAGTAAACTGAACCTAATATTTTAACGACTTAATATTCTTATAATATATTTGGAAAAAGTCATCTGAGGTTTCACAAGAGGTTTTTTATTTTTTATTTTTATTTTTTATTTATGTATAGTGCCTACCAGAACAACGACATCACAGAATTTGAGAAAATCTTGAAGACGAATCACAGTAACATAATGGATGACCCCTTCATCAGGGAACACATTGAGGGTGGGTCAGACCTCTTAATTGTTTCACAGAACAAAAATGTTATCTAAGCATACGTGATTAAAAAGGCTTTTCTCTTCTTGTCTTTCAGAGCTGTTACGGAACATAAGAACACAAGTGCTCATCAAATTAATTAAGCCTTACACTAGAATACACATACCTTTCATTTCAAAGGTAATATATTTTCTATAGAGTATTCATGTTGGGTTCTTCTGTCAAATTTTACTTAACATGTAAATTACTTTTTTGCAGGAACTGAACATTGATGTTGCAGATGTGGAAAGCTTACTCGTGCAGTGCATACTAGACAAGTAAGTTCTCAAAAACAATGATGTCACTATTGGAACATAATCATTCGAATACTATTTTGTTTAGAGCAATTAATGAATTTCAGTTTTGCTTTTTTACGAGCATTGGAGAAGAAAGGTATTTATTTTACTCTAATGTATCGCAATTTGTCAACTGTTTCAGCACAATCAATGGCCGAATTGACCAGGTTAACCAGCTATTGGAACTTGATCACCAGAAAAGAGGTGGCGCTCGATACACAGCCCTAGACAAATGGACCAATCAGCTGAATTCTCTCAACCAGGCCATTGTTAGTAAACTGGCTTGATTGGCCACTTGAGATCTCCAAACAGCTCATTCACCTGACAGTCAGACGGCTCTGAAGGCTGTCAGTGACACAAACTTCTTTCAGGTCCTCTACCCCCCGATCACTGATTGACATGAAGTATTTGCTTAAACTGGCTAGTGTGTGTTATGCAGCTGCTGATACTTACGCCCCAACAGCTTTACACATCTTGAACAAAACAGAAATGGTGAAAGGAAATCTGCTCTTCTGAATCTTCAGAGTTCACTGTAACAGTGTTCTTTAGACTATGGTGGAGTCATCTTGGGAGGTGGAGAAACATTATTTTAATCCCAGGTATTGACATTTGGTTATGAACAACATTTGAAAGGTATACATTTTACCTTTTTTAGAGGTGTGTGGATACTCTGTAATAAACTGAAAATGTTTATCTGTTGAACACTGTCAAAGCCAGCATGTTTTATTTGTTTTGCGCAAAGATTCACTTTTCAAGTTTTAGGTAGATGCACAGCAGTGCCTGTGAATAAAGTACTGTCATTACTAGAATTCCTCTAGTTTTCACCAGTAAATTACAAAAAGAAACAGTACAAAAGTGAGTTTCCAAAAACACTGTTCTTTGATGGTTGAGAGAGAGAGACAGACAGGGAAAGAAAGCATGAGCCTTAGTTAAATTATCTTCAGGGTATAGTGCTTTTGGTAACCTCACCCCTGAGCAGATAACTTATGCTATGTAAGCTCTATTGTTTCATATTTGAACAACAAAATAAAGGACACCTTTGTTGCTTCAGAGTATTTTTATGTTTTGTGTGGAAGCAAGATAGAAAAAGACTTACCTGTTTAAGTAAAGAGGTCCTTATAGTCATGTGTGAACACAGCACAGCACAGCGTGAAATTCTATCGCTGCATTTAACTCATTCACCAAGCGAAGCAGTGGGCAGCCAGTGACACTGCGCCCAGGGAGCAGTGTGTGGAGACGGAACCTTGCTCATGGATACTTCAGTGGTACAACTGGCAGTTCTGGGATTCACAACTTGCTGATCACGGGCAATTTAGTAACCACCAGCTACTAGCATTTTTGTAAAGCGAGGCATTGCATTCTGTTGTAATTAAGGCAGTGGCTTAAATATTTGGGGTACAGAAGGAACAATTACACTGGGACTTGTGCCTTAAAATCTTGACTCAAAGATACTGCCACAATTGCACACCCATGACTTGTACAATAGTCCAATTTACTGAAAATGTAGCTCATTAGTAAACATCCATCAACATGTACACACATGGTCCTGTTGACTATCTGCTGTTATACATAATGCCATTTCTCATCCATGGTAACTTTTCAGAATGATCCTTCACAGCCTGTAACATTGTCCATTTATCATTTTAAAATCTGCAAGGCAATGTAAACATATAGGTTGAGTTTAGATGCTATTGGGTGAAATACCAGGCTTTGAGCAGCAAACAAATGACACTTTCATTCATTGTTTTATTCAGTGAAAGTAATATTTCTATTGGGGTCTGTTTGATTTTGCACTGAAGCCCATAAAATCTTAGTTGTACCACCATTTTTATGAAATGGTAAATCGGTTATAAATTGAGAAATTCATTCTGACAAGCCCTGCAGAAACTACAGTGGGTTAATATGTTGCGTCACTACATAAGTAGCCAATCAGAGGCCTGGATTTTTGCCGCTGTTTATAGCGCCATGCTTCAACTGCTGGGCTAAAATGCTGTTTTAGCTAATTTTGTCTGTACATTTAACTGGTCTGCGTAGTGTGAAATTTAAGTTCGAGTTTAGCAGCCAGAAACAGAAAGTGGAGTATTCTTTAAAGATAGCTGGGGGACGTCTGTTGTATCTGTTTACTTGATGACGGCACTGTTTTGCACTTAAAACCAACATTGTTTACTATTTCTCTGGATAAACTGCATCACACCGAGGTTTTTGTGATGAAGCTGACACAAATTTAGGCTTATGAACACCATTCACACATAAGGTAAGCAGCAGCTCTGTTTTATTGAGCTAAATGTGTACTGTTGTGGGTTGGTAACCAGGTGATGCAGCAGCTTGGGTTCAGGAACGTTAAATGGCTAATGCTAACACTGAACTCTACTCAGGTTACACTAAACACAAAAGGTTCCTCGTAAGGGTTTGTCATTGTGTACGAACTGTACCAGATCTCTTCAGAGGCTCTAAACGTTTAAAAAACATAGTGGACTAACCCGAAATCGACTCAGCTAGGCTAAAGTTTGTAGCTAACACGATTTTCAGCTCCTGAACTGTTTTATCCTTTTTAGCCAGCAATGTCCATCGATTTCGACAGTGCTGCCTTACAAACGCAGCAGGAGGAAGAGGAGTATGATCAAGAAGATTACGCACGAGAGCAAGAGGTAATATTAACATGTCAATAACAAGAACATGTTTGGGATTTCAGTAAATTCTGGTTGTCAGAAGAAAGCAGATCATTCAGTTGATACGCCCATTGAAAGAAGGGTGTGACCTATTACTCATCTTTCTTCACATAGACTGGTGTAATACAGATACTAGGTGTTTTTCATAAGTTGTTCTGTTTAAATGTATGCAAATAAGATAAATAATACGGTTTTATATTCGCTATGTACTGTATTTGGGTTAAAAGAGGTGTTGTCTTGGCTTTGGGTAACAGAGCTGACTGAGAGTTTGGGCATGTGCAGAAATAATTTTGCCAAATATTACTGTCAGTATAGTACTGTGTAGAAATATTATCACTGCAATTTGTGCCAAAAAAACTTAAATTATTTTAGATCATTTAGATATTTTGATCACTGATTTGTGTCCCATGATTTTTAATGCAGGATGTGATGGAAAATTAAACAAAACCTTATTGCTGCTTTTGAATGTGACAAATTGCAGTGATAATATTGCCACACAGTGCTATACTTACACTTATATTGGGACATGTAGCAAAAACATTCCCAATCTCTTATATCAGCCCCTGTTAGTGTATATTGTATTTGGTTTGGGAGTTGTGTGGTGTTGTTTTGGCTAGAGGTCACCCAATGTGGGTTTTCTATGACCGATGCCGAAATTTAGAAACCAGGGTTGGCCAGTGGTCAATTTTTGATGCTGATTAATTTTTATTTTTTTGGGGGGATAAAATATTCTACAAAAACATTCTACAAAAATTCTTAACTTAAACATTTATTGAACACTTTTTTAAACACATGTATTGAGTATAAAATAATAAAGAGTAATAATGATAATACTGTTGCTTGACAGACACTCTTTCAAGCAAAATGGTCATAACCTAGTAATTGCAAAAAAAAAAAAAAACACTTCACACAGCCTGCTATGTAAGAAGTACACAAGCCACTAATTTGTGAAAGCCTGACCCAGGCACATTTAATAAGTGCTAACTGCACTAAATTGTGTGTTTATTTTTCAAGACAAACTATTTCTACTTTTATTTAGAAACGGAATTGACAGCATCAATCATTAAATGTAACCACGCACGTTCAGTTTTCTTCAACATCGCCCTGAGCAACTCTGTCTTTAAGCACAATGATGCTGCTGAGAGAGAGAGAGAGAGAGAGAGTATCTGATCAATACGGTCTTTAATAATTTTGCCCCATGGCTGATAGTTTCCATATTAAATGCTTACTAACTGTAGACTACTGTGTTAAGCTAACTGCAGGTGCTGGTGGGGGTGGCGTGTCACGCATGTTCCACAGCAGCAACACGGGGCTGCCCACAAAGATACACATCTATTAATCGGTCTTAATATGCACCGACATCGGCTGATGCAGATTATGTAAAAATGACCAAATATTAGTTTAGCTTTCATTTAAGGGTCATTATACTGTCTGTTTTACAACAAAAATAACATTTTACAAATACTTTTAGAGTATTTAAATACATTTAGATTTGCTATACAAGATCCCATTGTATCCCATACCTGTTAATGCAGGCTATGAAGGACAATTCAACAAAAACTTATTGCAACAAATTGCTGTGATATTTGTAATATTACTACACAGTGCTATACTAACAGTAATATTTGGAAATGTAGCAAAATCATTTCTGGACATGCCCAAACTCTTATGTCAGCCCTGTTGCTGATGTGTGTGGTGTTGTCTTGACTTTCATTTAAGGCTCATTATACAGTCTGTTTTTATCGAAGATAAAAATTTTGCACCGTGTGGCAATTAATTGCAATCCTGAATCCAGTGATTCTTGTAATATTATTACTTAGCACTCTAACAGCCCAAACATACATGCACAAACTATTAAGTCAGCACTGGTAATGTCTGTTTTGTGTATTTATAATGTCCACACTATCATAATATAAAAATAATTTACAGAAAATTAAATAACAGATAGCAGAATGTAAAATAGACTATTTGTCATGTTTTTCTGTTTTTTTATTGGCTTCCTCATTCAAGATGAATTGTCAAGCCAAGTACACTGAATAACTCTGTTATTTCAGTTTAACGTGGATAAAAAATCACTTTTAGTTATAAATTACATTCATGACTACATGGACAACAGTAACTTCCTACACACGTGGGTTAATGGCTTAGACTGCAAAACGAATCCTTGTTAACCATCAACCTTGTTAAAAATCTACAGGGAAAAGGCCTGACAATCTGGAAATGTTCCAATTTTGTAGAACAGGCTATAAACTACCTTATATTTTGTACAAGTGTGATACTATTCCTCAGTCAGTGTATTTTAATAAGCAGCCCCTTTGTTTCAAAGTAAGTAGGCGGGGAATCCCTGTAGTGTTTGTGTTTAAAGAGCAGATACCTCCAATTGCATGCATGTGGGCTCTGACTAATACTGAAGTCATCTGCTGCTTGGTGACCTGGAGTCATTATTGGTTAAAGGGAAGAGTTGTCAGGTGTGTCTGCTGTGGCTGTTTCAGCATGTGCTTCTCTGACCCGCATAACCTACTTTCTCATGGCTTTCTGGATTCAGCCTAAATGGAGCAGCTGAATGGAGAGAAGGTGCTGACTGAGGGCCACAGAATTTTTCCAATGGACTATATTCTGCTTAGTGTTTTGACCACTGGAACAAGGTGGACTGATGTAGTGCTGCACTGTATGTTATATGCTGAGCCAGTTTAGTCCTTTTCCTAGTGGGGTGCAGGAATGTTTCTGCTCCAGTTAACCAAAATATATGGTTGGACATTGACAATAGACTCTCAGGACAAAGCAAAAAATGAAAACCAAATAGCTGATTCTTTCTCCTCCCGCGCTTACGCCTGCTTAATTATATGACTCATACGGATAAACTCCAACAAGTTTGTAGCATGTGGTTCAGTCCCTGAAGGTAATTGTGGCAGCAGGGTCTCTGTGTTTAGCCTAAATGCGGCAACAAGGAGGTGTTTTTGTGTGTGAAGGGGCTGTGGAAGACCTCAGGTTCATTCGGCACTCTTTATGCAGAGTAAGTCCATCTGGTTTAGCTTGTTTCCCTTCTTCTGCCTGTTGTGTTTTGAGTGATATTTAATGAGTGAAGCACTCTGATTTTTCCTTTCAAAACCTGAAATGTTTAGATTATTTCTTTTACCCGGTCGTCAATACAGTGTGGCAGATGTCTTTCTTGCCATGTTAGAAGAGGCAGAGTTTCTGTCTATTTTTATGACAGACCTGATTTAGCAGTGAAACTAGTTTGCAGTGTTTTTACCAACAGTTGCCATGGCTATGTGTGGCCTGCGAGTTACTGCTAAAACTGTATAATATTATTTTCACTTGATAATCTCTGGACAACATTTGTATCATCCAGCTGCATAAGCTTCTGACTGACCTCCCAGATGATATGCTCGAAGATAGTCGAGACTGCTCCTCACCTGAGCTGGACTATTCAACCTGTAGTCGCCAAGGAGACAGGTATCAGAAGCCAAAGGCACTCTCTGAGACTAGCTCACAAAACCACAGTTAATGTTCATATAATTAATCATATTTTGCCTAAATGTTGTGGAATATTTTTTATGTATTTTAGACCACAGCATGCTTGGAATGGGCATTCTGAATGGTCTAATCGGCCAGGGTCTCCTTCTGCTGAAGCGGTGAGTTCATTGCTTCCACTTCAGTTCTGAAATATAAATGGAAATCTGGAGTTTCATTCATTATTTTAAAATTCAAAATGGTTATCTCTTTGAAGAACCTTGAGGATGATATATGACCTGTTCACTCATCAGGGTTATACCTATGACAGTGCAACATCACAGCCAAACAGCTATGTTGATCATGTCCAAGGTGGGACAGAACATTTACCCCAAGTCTGGCATCCACATCAGGGCCAGAACTATCAGCATGAGTCTGGAGGCTACATCTACTCTTCTGCAGAAATGGCAGGGTCCAATGGTGTTGATAACGGTTCTGCTGGGGAGGAGTATGAACAGGACACTTACCCACACACAGGTCTCCACCATGGAGTAGTGGGTAACGGAGATGCCCAAGGCTACGAGGAACATGTGAATGTCAGAAAGCAGTTTCAGGTAAGGATTTTTAAGCTCTGGCATTTCATTCAGTTATTTATTTTAAGCCATATTGTTCAGTAAGCATTACAAATTATTCAGTAACTGTTATATAACTGATCTGATAAGTTGCGTAAATTTGAGTGTGAGAGTTGGACCCAGATGAAGCCCTTCAGGGTTTAAGGAGTTTAATAGATGCTTTTTCTGTGTCTGAGTGGTTTAGAGCACACAGCTGAATATAATGCATGCTGAACTCTTCTGTAGTTACAATGATACTACAAAATTTATTTTCCCTTTTATCAGAATTTTGATAATGGAATAACTGAGGGCAAAGCTGATTATTACAAAGCCACCTTCCGTCCACATGATCCTGCCAGCCAACCTAAGATGTTCAATAGTAAGTCATCGCCGCAGAATGAATACTTTGACCAGCTTCAGAGAGAATTTCTCGACTCCTCACCAAGTGAGTAATATGAAGTACAGAAAAAATGTACATTCTGTCAGTTGTCAGGATTAAAACCTGTATACATTTTTTTCTTTTAGGTGCTGCTGATGCACAGGAGTATGCTCAGTTGAAGATTTTAAATAAAGCTCAGTCTAGGCAGATTGAGGACCTGGAGCAAAAACTGGAGGATAGCAGGCGTAAAACAAGATATTTGGAACATCAGTTTGCTATTGTGAAAGGTAAGTAAAATTGAGTATATTGGTATTTTAGTTTGATGGTTCTTCTCCCTTGTTTGTCAGCGAGAATCAAGCCTGGCCCTAAGACCATTTACCAGCAGAAAAGCTGTCCCTGTTTCATTTTTTTTGTTTTTTTGTTAGGTCCTAACCTCTGTGTCAATCACTTACTAGATAATAAGAACTAATGTCCAATGTTTCTTGTTCCACTATTCTGTTAATCTAAGAGACAGTCTAGTCATTTGGGCATCAAGTCTATGAGTGATGCTTTAATCCTCCCAAATTGGGTGCAGCAAAGAAGAGTTGAATTGTCATTGCTTGGTTTTTGTCTAGATGAAAAAGAAGGACTGATGATATCACTCAAGGAGTCCAGCCATCTGATAGAGGAGGCAAAAGAGAGGGAGGCTCAATTGCAAGGCAAAGTCAGGTCTCTGGAACGGCAAATCCAGACCCTTACCGAGAAACAACAGGAGGTAAAAATATAGTTTCAGTAATTATTTTATTGCAGACTCATCTGCAATAAAATGAACATCTGTTAAACAAAAGAATGTGTGTCATATCCGTGATTTGATTATTTGCTATGAAATTTGAAACTCTGGGTGAATATGTGGTGATTGCATACAGGTTTGTATATAAAGCAAGACTCTTGTTTAACTTTGTGTGTGTAGAGCATGAAGAGGCAGCATGCAGCAGAGGCAGCCGTAGACAGTATGCAGCAACAGATGATGGAGCTGTGTCGCTCTGATACGCTGACACGTGCACGGGAGCAGCATGACAGAGACATGGCAGCCATGAGAGAACAACATGAGGCTAGAATACTCGGCCTTCAGCAAAAACTAGACTCCCACACTCAGAGCCTGGAAGAGCAGGTTAGCACATATATGATTCATTTATTCATGACTCATTGCCTAACACCAGGGTTGAACTCACAAAGCACTGACCATTTTAAAAAAAGAAATATGTTGCATAACAATGAATTTAAAGAATGCTGTTCATTTGTTATCTAAACGTTTCTTTTTGAAGGATCAAATGAACAAAAATATTTCTGTTTTAGTAGAGGGCACTGTAAGCCATAGCAGGCTGTGTCTTGCTCAAAAGCAAAGAGATGTGTGTGCCCGGCAGGTGCAGGCAGCCCAGAGGCTGCGGGAGCAGGTGAGGCAGCTGGAGAGGCAGAGGGAGGAGGAGCAGGTGGACAGAGCTACAGTCATCAATGCCCTCACACAGCGCTTGGAGGAGAGCCAGCAGCAGTGTGCCAAGCTGCTCCAGACTGGTGTGTGCGTGTTTATTTGTGTGTGTTTCTGTGGTCACCGCATGGGTCAGCAGTGCCTTTTCTGCACAAATGTTAATTCAGTTCAATCACTTCAGCAAAATTAAAATTTCAAAGTTGAGTGGCTTGGCAGTTTCCCTAATATGAAATGTAGCTCACAGATCATTTGTGCCACGTGTGTCATATGTCATGGCTTTGAAAAACGATTTCTCATGAAGTCCTCTGTGAGGTTGAAGTATGTCACTTGGTCTTGTCTTGTAGTGAGTGCTTTTTGCCTTCTTAACTTTAGGGTCTGTGCAAGAAATGAGCCAAATACAGATAAAACTACAGCAGACACAGTCTAGTCTGAACATCTGTGAAAGCATGAACAAAGCACTGCAGGTGAGTGAAATAGTCCTTTATTTTATATGCCCACATAGACTACTAGACATCCAGAACTTATAGTCAAGTCATAAGAAATGCATGCTGTTTTGTGGTAACATGTTTTTTTCTCCACAGGAAGAGTTAAATGAGTTGAAAGGGCAGATCACCCTGTATGAATCTGCTGTCAAGCTTGGAGCAGTTTCTTTTGATTCAAACACAGACATGGAAAACCAGCTCTCAGAGTCTTACATAGATTTGGGAATCAAGAAGAGTAACTGGAAACATACCAAAAATCACAAGTAATGTGTTATAAATGTGACAAGTTTCATCACAGTTGATCATAATACACTTTGATTAGTTGAATTGTAGATATGTGATTAGATGGAAAAACTCTATTCCTATCTTTGCTGAATTTTTTTCCCTCTCATTGGTTTTCAGTACTCCTGTATTATCAAACTCCAGTTTGCCTAAGGACGACTTGGTGAAAGAGCTCAAGAGTGAGCTGCAGCGGTGTCTAGCACAGCTGAAAACAAAGAGGCAGAGGGTCTCCCAGCTACAGGAGGAGTTGCGGACCTCACATAACCATGTTGAGCAGCTACAGGCTCAGTTAGATGGAGCAGAGAAGAGGGCTAAAGACTCTGTGGTATGCCTCACACAACAATGCCTTTGTGTAGTTTCTATATTGAGTTACTGCACTATAGGCTGTAAGCTGAAGGCATGTGCTATAGAGCTCGCTTTTCTCTTTTCCAGGTGAGGGAAAACAGCTTAGAAAAGCTGCATAAGCCATCCAACACATTCTCTCAAAAAGAGCTTATAAAACTAGAAGAGGAACGACAGAACCTAGAGAAGAGAGTAGAGGTCTGTGTGTGTGTCACTAACATTTTGTTGTTGTCCCCTGTCCAAAATATGGAAATCCACAGTCAAGATGTGTTTAGTAATATAGTATGTAAATGGCAGGCCCTTGAGGTGCAGAATAAGGAACTGAAGCAGAGTGAGGAGAAGGTTAAAGCAGCTAATTCTGAGCTTTGCATCAAGATGCGAGAGATGATTCAGGAGCTGGACCAGGAGAAACAGGAGGCCGCAGAGAGGTGAGGAGCTGATGGGTCCATAATTAATAGCAGGAGAAAAAGAAGCTGGCAGCTCTGACTGTGACTGTCAAATAGTAAAACTGAATAGTTTAATCCTGTTTTTTCCCAGTGATTACTTTGTGTATCTGCCATATGTTTTTGTGTGCGTGTGTGTAGGTATGAGAGGGTCCAGCAGCAGTACAGAGATGATGTGGTGCAGCATGTCCGTGCAGAACTCGCTCAGGAACACAAAGCTCATGTGGAGAAACTTACTGCCCAACATGAGCAGCACATCCAGGAGCTGGAGTAAGAATTTAAATATTGTTACATGCACAAACATTTGTGTAAATGTTTGCTATACAAGCTGATTTTCTTGTGGGCCCTTTTCTCAGGTCTAAATTAGCTGTCCTTAGTCAAGAGGTCTTAGCCGTGCAGGAATGCTACATTTCTGTTTGCAAGGAAAAGGACAAACTTGAGGAAAACCTTAAGAGCAGGACTGCGGAAGAGAAGAAACTGAAAGAAAATGAGGTAACTAAACTCATAGTCCTATACAGTTTTAAAATATACAAATGGTCTCCCTAATAAGGGCATAACAGTACATTCAGCCTATGATTTGATTTTGTCATGATACTGAAGTGAAGAAGAATGATGACTGTATTTAGTTGTGGTGCAATGTACTAATAACACTAGTTCTCAGATGCTGAAAGAGTGATGCTGAATGGAGTGTTTTGTTGGTTGTTTACAAATGTCAGTGTCCAAACAATTTAGAATCAGATATCACAATTAATAGACTGTCACTTCTCCACAATGCATTGTCACATTTTTGCATTGTGATCACAATTTTTCAACACACTGTTACACTCCTATTAGCTTAAAAGACAAGAAGAGACTGAGCTCGCTTTGGAGAGACTAAAGGCTGAGTTGGTCTGTCAGCACAAGGAAGATGTTGCTCAGCTGGAAGTTCAGTGGATCAAAGAGAAAGAGTCTGAGATCCAGCTGCAGGTCACCAAGCAACTGGCCTCAGCCAAGCAGAGCTGGCAGAAAGAGCAGGAAGAGGTTGGCCATAGACAAGATATTTGGGAACTTTTTTTAAAATTATTACAAAATGTTTTGGTAGTGCAGCAAGTTAGTGGTTGTGAATTTACTTTGTGAGTGCAGGTTTTTGTGTGTTTCTGTAAGTGAGTATGTGTGTTAATTCCACTCACATAGCTGGAGAAAAACTGGGCGCTCAGATTGGAGGAAGCCATGAAGGAGAGTCAAAACGTCCAAGCTGCAGACACCCAGGAGGGCTCCTCTCAGACAGACAGCCCAGAATCAGCAGCTCAGTTCTTCTCCCAGGAGCAGCTGGAGGCCAGGCTCAGTGCCCAGAGAGCAGCTCTACAACAAGAGGCACACACCAATCTGTCCAAAGCAGTGGAGGATGCACTGAGGCAGAAAGAGATGGAACTGCAACAGAGACATGTGCAGGACATGGCATTACAGGTCTGTTTGACATTGGGGAATTTAATTCAGGATATCATGTAAACAATTTATTCTCATGCTGTTTGTGTTTGGATCTGGTTATATCACTATAGTACACAGGACATGGCATTGCAAGCATAATGTAAATTGCTTTTTTTCAGGTTGAAGGTGCTTTGTCCAGGGCCCATGCTCGCTGGCGTCAAGACCTGACCACCCTCCCAGAGTACAAAGCAACTCTGCAGTCGGAGAGGAAGACATGGGAGGAGCTACAAGAACAAAATATTCAAGAGCGGGTAGAGAGTTAATTATTATGGTGTGGATTTATTCTGTTCTTGATTTTGAGCTACCATTCTAAAACCTGTTTATTATTTTAATGGCCAAGGTGTCTTCAGCAATAAAAACGGCTGAAGATAAATGGCGGGAGGCACTGTGTGAGAAAAGCAAGGAGCTGGAGGACTATGTAAGAAGAAACCAAGAGCTTCAGGAGCAAGTACTTTCTCTCAACACACGGCTAGAAAGTTCAGGTGATGAACACTCTGCTCTCCTGAAAGCTGAGCTCTCTGCAGCAAAAGCCATGTGGGGCCAGGACAAACAACAGGAGATTTCATACCTGAGGACCCAGCTCCAGGCTCAGCTGGAGAAGAGCATAGCACAAGCTCAGGAGCAGGCCCTCCGACACGGCCAGGAAGATCTACAAAAGACCCTGAGGAGCAAGGAAGAAGAGTGGAGGGCTCAGCAAGAGGTCAGGTAATCATCAAAGCAGCAAAGGTCACAACACTGAACAAAACATGGTATTGTTATCATTTAAACAGATTTGAGACCATATCCAATGTTTGCTATAGATAAAATAAGACAAATACTTACTAAGCATTTACTTGAGGTTGCGGGAAGAGCAGCAGCGAGTCAAAGAGGAGGTTCTGGCTGAGATAAAGGAGGTGATGAAGGAGGTTCAGGACCTGACCAGAGAGGTTGCTGTGGAACAAGGTGGCAGAGAGGAAGGTGTAAGAGCCAGGCTAAGATACATTTGTAGAGATGCAATGTTCAAAGCTGTGGCCCACAGCAAACAAGAGTGGAAAAAGGTTGGTATCAGTAAAGAGTTTTCAAATACTTCTCAAACTATCTGTAAATATCTTTAAATACTATGGTTAAATACATATTCTAAAATGCTGTGTTGGCCTGTTTTGGACCATGTTTTCTTAATATGCATGGCATGTGTTTCTATATACACACACACACACACACACACACACACACACACACACACACACACACACACACACACACACACACACACAC
>JBBPCY010000130.1:10966168-10978370 GCA_037974405.1 Brachyalestes nurse
TGTCAGTCAGCTACCACTGTTTCTTCAAAAACGCTTAGCATATGATTATTATATGCTAATTATACCAACTATCATGTAATATATAACTAGCTTCATCACAAAAACTGTAGGTGCGGGAAAAACTAAACACAGATTTGAAATCAGCATGAAAACACCACAAAACCCACATAAACTTATCTGATGATTTGTTGACCTGTGTAATTTTTGCAGAAGCCACATGTTATGTTTTGTATGTCCATCAGAGTGTGGGACTATGCTGTATAGCATGTGTACTTACTATTAATTTCAAATCGACAAAGATTAAATTGACAAAGGGTGCCCAAGTTTTGCATATGACTGGGAATTCATATGACTATCAGTCTTAAAAGTCGATATTAAAACTGTGAAATCTGTGTAACTAAATGTGAATCTTGTGCAGTGTTCAATTGTCACGGTTCTTTTTTCTCAGGGAATTCTGCAGTTCTGCGTAGGAAATTTTCCGCCTCTCAGTTCTGGGACGACTGCAGAAAATATGATGTTACAGTGGTGCAGTATATTGGGGAAACAATGCGTTACCTGTGCAATACACCTGAGGTCAGCATGTTGTCTTTGTCATTTAGACCATTTTCTTCATCAGCACAGGAATATTTTTCCACTCTGTAGTCCTGTATATTGCTGGTGTAGCTGTTCAACAACTTTCCTTGAAGTGATTGCGATGTGCTTGGGGCAAAGCTCATTCATCTAGTAAACATTAAGTTTCCCTTTCCTTATTTACTACAGAAAGACAATGACAGAGACCATAAAGTGAAGATTGCGATAGGTAATGGTGTACGGACTGATGTCTGGAAGGAATTCCTGAACCGTTTTGGAAATATTCATGTCAGGGAACTCTATGCTGCTACAGAAGGAAACATTGGGTTCATTAACTACACCACTAAGGTCGGGGTGGTGGGCCGTGTTAATTACCTCCACAAGGTAAAGCTTTACACAGTTCAGAAATCATTTAAAACGGCACGAGAGCACAAGTACAGAACGAGCTAATTTTCAGTTGTGTTGGTTAGAATCTGTTCCCCTACGCCCTCATCAAGTTTGACATTGAGAAAGAAGAGCCGGTGAGGAACGCAGATGGATTTTGTGTACCAGCCGCTCCAGGTCAGTCACCTTCTGCTGCTCAGTGTACAAGTCGGTTCAGATCATTTCCGTGACGCGAGGGTAACAGGGCTTTTATACCCTGTACACAATCCCACATTCATCCATCCTTTTTCATCTCACTGGTACAATTGGAAACTGTTTTCCAGGCGAGCCTGGACTGCTGGTTGGGAAAATCACCAGAAAGTCTCCCTTTGTTGGCTACGCCGGAAACGAGCAGCAGACGGAGAAGAAGAGACTCCGAGACGTCTTCATTAAAGGAGACCTTTATTTTAACAGTGGGGATTTGCTGAAAATTGACCATGAAAACTTTGTCTACTTTCAGGATCGGGTTGGAGACACATTCAGGCGAGTTACTCCTGATTTTGTATCTGAACGTGGGACCTGAACGTTTGTAGGTGGTTGTAGCCTAGTGGGGGACTGACCCTGTGACTAATGATTGTAAGTCTCTCTGGATAAGAGCATCAACCAACCGCCCCATTTACCTGGAAGTTTGTAAACCAGCATTTCAGCTAAGATAGTATTAGTTCAAATATGTGGGGTCACACCAGATACCAAAAGCAAAAGTTTACATATTTTTGTCTCTCATATGTAATACTGTACCGTTTTCCTCAGTTAACTGCAAGTATGTTTTTTGCCTCATTTGTTTAATTGGGTTCTTTTTTACCTACTTTTAGATCTGATGTGTTAGGTAAATATAGAAAATAAATATAGAAAATTCAAGAGAGTTCACATAATTTTAAGCACTTTATCCTATTCGTCAAATAAAACACATGGTTCGTCAGTGACTCACATGTATAAAGGAATGTCTTCATGCACCAGTGACATCTTTGTCAAAACTGAATTAAGAATCAAAAGTCATTGGCTGCAGTGACAAAATTATAGTGAGATGATTAAGATTTTGGCATTATTTACAGGTGGAAAGGAGAGAATGTAGCCACAACTGAAGTATCAGATATTCTCTCTATGGTGGACTGCATTGAGGAGGCCAATGTCTACGGTGTTTCAGTCAAAGGTGAGCATCAAAGCGGAACGGCCTCTTTGAACGTGTTATCAGATCATTAGGGTTTCACTTTAGGGTTTGTTTGTGTATTGTTGTACATATTCAGATTTTATTGATTCCTTATCAAGGGCACGAGGGAAGGATCGGAATGGCAGCCGTTACATTAGCAGAAGGAAAAGAGTTCAATTGTGTGGACACTTGTAGAGTTGCTTCCAATTTTCTGCCAGTTTATGCCAGACCTCGTTTCATTCGCATTCAGGTGAGATACGTTTCACACTCGGCAGGATTACTGGTGTTATTTTCCATCTCAAACGCAGGTGTTTAATCAAAGCACGTTTCTGTTACAGAGTTCTTTGGAAGTCACGGGAACCTTCAAGATGAAAAAGGTGAAACTAGTGGAAGAAGGTTTCGATCCGGCTCTCATTCAGGATCCGCTCTACTTCCTTGATTTAGCTCTGAAGAAATACATTCCCCTCACTCAGGACATTTATAACTCAGTGTTGACGGGAGACATTAAACTATAAACTTGCTAATGTAAAAATGCTCAACTTATGTAAACATTTCTTAACACGTGTTTATTTACATGTCTTTGTTAAAGAATAGTAAATCAGTTGCAAACTAATCTCAGGGAAGATAACGATTCATCAGTTTCTGTTTTTAATATTCATTCACCAGTTCCATAAGCAGTATCTCTGTTGTGAGAATCATTTTAATAAAATGTCATGTTTAACTAAACTGTTTTAGTAATGTACCTCACCCACTGTCTTGAAATGCATTTTGAAGTAGGATTACTAATGTGTGTTTCCAGGATAGACTGGGTCCCTGTCCTACATGCTGTTTCATCAGGACACAGCTGTAATAAGGACTGATCTGTAGGGGAAAGGTGAGATTGAAGAACAGGGGTCCATGACCGTCTTTCACCCTTTAAACTAATCTCGGAGTAGGAGCGTTTATCAGATGCGCTGGAACTGATGCCCTTTTGAACCGGTCCGGGGGTCATTACCTCCAAGAGATAACGACAGTCGCACCGTTCACAACAGGCGCAGGCCTTCGATTCGCTCCCTTTCCCCACAGCACTGATACTAGAAACATGCGGTTACTTTAAAAATGAATTTATTTATTAATACAGTGGTATACTTAGAAATGTGCTGCAAAGAAACAAAAAGAATATTAAAAGAAAAAAAATGTGTCAGCCACACAAGGAAAAGAAACTGATATTGGGTTGAAGCTGTGTTATATGAAAAGAAAATAGTACTGATGTGCCTTAATAAATTGTTTACTAGTACAAAAATACATTTCAGGGCACACAATACAGCATCCAGTATCACAAATAAAGTAAGGGGCCGCTCACCACAGCAGACCCTTCTTAAGTACAGATTCATTAAATTATTTAAACCGAGCACTTTCCTATTTTGTAAATAAGAATAAAAATGTTTTGTTTTCTTATTGTTAAAAATGCCATTAAGTAGAGTTTTATGTATATGTTGGTATAAAAGTTATTTATTCTTTTTTTTCTTTTTCTTTCCTTCATTACTGCTAAGTTTAGTTCCAAGGCTCAGGGGTATGACTGTAATATAAACATAACCAATGTAATAGTTCTTCTTTTTTTTCCCTTTTTTTTTTTTTTTAAAGAAACTTCTTTTCCTTCATCTTAACGTTTTATACAAAATAACAAAAATGTACAAAAAGTCATTTACAGCAAACCAAGGCCATAGGCTAGCAGTATATACAGCCATAATTTAAACATATCCTAGTGTTTAGTATATCATTTGACTTCATATGCATAGCAGTAAAATAAAGCATACCTGTTCATTAGCCTTGATTATTTGTGTGCTAAATCCAAGTCCACTGACATAATGGGTTAATAATGGTGAGGGAATTTGAATATCCTTCATAATTTCACTCTATAACTTAAATCTGACGTTTTGCATGTCTTTCATTAAATTAAAGTTAATATGCAGATAAGGCATCACTGCTCGCAGTGTAAAGATGGGGAAGTTTGTGTTCTGAACTTAGTAGCAGGCTTCTGGACCTGAGTCATAGCACATGCATAGATCTCTAGACAGCAGGAGTTTTGGAAAACCAAAGTCAATGTCAGTGTTCATCTATGGTAAAACATCGCTAGAAAAGGTCTGTTCAAAACATTGAGCCCATTTTTAAGCCAGAGAAGAAGGTCCATCAGCAATGAGCAGAAAAGTCCCAATCCTTCAAAATGGGGGTCTTCATTTTTTTTATTTTTTAGTGTCCTTCATTCCCAGTCCCAGAAAATTAGGCTCAGACTAGGCAGATCCACAGAGATCCTGACTCATTCACACTCTCTCTCTGTCACACACACACACACACACAACCACAGACCTCACAAACAAAAAAGTTCTGCATACATCAACTTTTTTGTCTGCGAGTACACAGAATTGCAATATTTAGAATGAACTATTTCGTGTCCGATTTTTTCCCCCATTGTTCCACTTGTAACATCTTATTTTTTTGGAAAGGAGACTAATGTCAAAATCCGTCAGTCCGTCTGTGGCACTGTTCATGCATTCTAGTAACAGTTCACTTAAAGAATTCATTTATTCTGTCTTTTTTGCAAGCCTTCAAGCACCAAAAAGAAAAAAAGAAGGGATTGCAGGGATTCAGCACCAGGAGGAGGTGCTCTCCTAGTCCTCCAAGCATAGTCTTGGGCACGATGAACTTCATCTGCAAATACTACAGGGGGAAAAAAATGACTCCTTTATAGAGTGGAGCAAATCCCCACGGAGGAGCTGAGCGGGGATGAAGGGGAAGAAGTCTTCCTCGTGTAGTCCACTGACAGTTTCACATTCAGTAACAGACCAGCTGTCGTCCTCTTTAGAAGTGGTCAATAAGCACAGACACACAGTTTGCGCCCACTAGGTAATTGGGGTCTCCTGGAAGAGATTTATTTTGCCAGCATTTGGGGTCACCTGTAGAGGAATCATCAGGTCAGTGAAAAGAATACACGTCTGTAACAAAAATATACTGCATGCCTTTCAAGGTCATGCTGTGTTCAAGTGCTGCTTTTGGATATTAATAAGCACTGGATGGTCACATTGTCTGAAAATAAGCATCCCCTAGGTCTGTGTCAAATTTGTTTACACTTGAATCTTGGCAAGATTCAAGATTGTTCAATCCATGTAGTGCATGGAACAGAACTAATACTACCATCCTGTCACTAAGTTTAGTTTGTTCTGTGAATACATTCAATTGCTAATGAAAACTGCTTTATAATATGAAGAAACTTCTTTGAGTTAAGGCAGCAAATGAAACAACATAAACAGAAGGAAGAGAAGAGACTTTGAAGAGAGAAAATGGAATCAACCAACACAACCAAACACCAGGTCACATGCAAGAACCGATGAGACCCAAAAAGGCCAAAGAGAAAGAGAAAGGACAGCGTACCCGACGAGGAGTCGGAGGATTTTAGAGCAAAAGACCAACCATCAGGAGTCATAGACGCACAGTGTGGTAGGCGCAGCTCCACCGGCTTCAGGAACTTCAGACCATGAGGCCCACACATGACCAGGGGACTGAGCAGAGTTTCACCTGCAGGGACACAGAGTGAAGTTAGCCCTGAACAATATACACACAAATCAAGTCAGTCAAAAGTAATCTTGTAGACTGTAAGATGTCTATGGCTATTCAGTAACCCTATAAAAAGTGCACCAGGATCCTTTAAATGTGTTACTACTCTTTCATTAATCATCAACTAAATCTTTCAGTAATTTCCAACCAGAAAGATGAGGTAGAAAAGCAAGATCAGCCTATGACGTGTTCTGTAATAGAGAATGCACACCTTTCTCCTTGTCCAGTGGAGGCAGGATGCTGTTGTCCCGGCACACTTTAAAGTAGATCTCCTGCTCCACACTTTCAGGAATGGCCCCCTGGGGGATGATTATGCTCACCCCTGTCTCAATGGAGCTCAAAACCCCACCGTTACAGTTAAAGATCCCCCGTGCTGTGGCAACCACTGTGTGTCCTTCGTCGTCATCATCGTCCTCCAGTGCACTGGGGCTGGAAAGGAAAGATCTGTCACTTTACAAAGAAAATGTAAAGATTCCAACATACCATACATCGTAGCATTTACACACGAGGGACAAATGGAACATTTTTTTGTGATACATAATGTCACAATACAATTTTTGTATACATTGACATTTAACAGACGCTTTTATCCAAAGTGACTTCCATTCCCTAACTACAGGGGACGGTCTCCCTGGAGCAGGTTGCGGTTTAGGGTCTTGCTCAGGGAGCCAGTGGTGGTTTTCTGAAGGTAGGATTTGAACCCATGACCTCTTGGCCCAGAGTCAAGTATCCTATCCACTAGGCCACCATCACCCCACTATTGTATGATTTTATACATAAACAGCTACATACATCATAAAAATGTGTGATTTAGACTGGTTATATAAAGTCTATACACAATTACATTTGAGGGTAAAAAAGTGGCACTACTGCCACTTTGACTATTTCAACCTGTTCTCAACACAAACCCTTAATATTTGAATACACCGTATATCTTTTTTTAAAAATTCTATGACCTTGATTTTATCTTCTAAAAATAAACGTGGTCCTAAAACAGAAAGCACATGGGCAAGTCTTTTACCTGACAGGTATAGCCTTGGGAATAGCATTCACATTGTTGTGCTGATATTTGGGCCTGTTGTCCATCGTGCGAGTAAACGTGTCTACACCGCTGTCTGACTCCAGAGGCTGGGGTGAAAGGTGAGTTTTGGGGTTGTTGTTGACTATAGTGGGTTTGACCTGTGTGTCATTGGGTAGAAGGTTGTGGTTGAATTTGGGGCTCTCAAACTTGCGCTCAAATGGTCGTGCAGAGCTTGTGTAAGGCTTCGGGACATAGCGGTTATAGCTGGTGGGAGCAGGTGCAGTCTTGGGTGGAACATCAGTGCCATTAACTGGAGATTTTTGGGGAAGGTAGTTGCTTTGGACTGTGTCGTCCCGGGTAGGAGGTCGGAGCGTAGACAGATCTGGTTGGCCTTTGGGAGAGTTGTGGGGATCAGGTAAGGAGTTCACTGGGGATAACGGGGGGAAAAAACATGCTAGATATAAATGTTGGCATCACAGTTTCAAATGCAAATCATTTAAGTCACTTAGAAAAGTTTGTGATTTTGTGCTGCAAAAAGCTGGAATGTTTCAAAAGCTGTAAAGCATAAGAGTGATCTGTAAAATGTGTCTTTGAGCTCTTACTCTCCAGGTTGCTGAGTTTGGGAAGAGACGTGGGGGGAACAGCAGGGCCTGACTGGCCATAAGGAGCAGCTGAAGGATTGATCGGGGGTAGAGGCTCATATCTCTTATCCACAGGGCTCACTTTCTCAACTGATTCGGTCCTAAATGACAAAATGGTTGTTCAAATAGTGTATAGTTAGTCAGGATACGCATCCAAGTTCAGAATACGTTGGTAATCTTGTGGAGAACTGAACATTATACCTGTTGTAATTGTATCCTAACTGAGGCTGTGAAGGTTTAGACAGATCCTGAAAGCGATTTATTCCAGGTTGATTCATCGCCTTGTAGTCAAAATTACGGCGATCAAAGTAGGACAGCTGTTTTCTGTAATATTCCTCATCCTCATCAGCATCATAGTGGTTAGAACGGACTACTTCCTCTCCTAATCGAGACTGGGGCTTCTGTGGCTCAGGGGCTCTATGGAGAGAATAAGGGAGGTAGAGATGGCGGAAGAGGGGTGTTATAACGAAAAAAACAGTAACACTAGGAAAGGTTAAAGAAAAAAAAGCCAACAGGGGGAGCTCCAACACCTCTTGTGTTACACAACACTAAAAGCTAAAACACAAGAGGAGGGAGAAAAGATCGTAAATGTTGTAAATCAAATGCCTGACCTACTGACCATGATTATTATTAATAATAACAATAATACTAAAACACCATGCTCCTTGGATGTTCTCATGCAAAGGGGCTTGTGTAGGTTACCTGTACGCATGTTTTTCTTGCTCTAGGTTGCTGAGAGAGTTGGCTTTAAGCACCGGGCCAGGTGCACTCACAGGTTTGGGGAAGTCTGTGGGCTAGGGCACAAGATGATATCCATTTAGTCAAACACCACCACTAAGGGTTCTGCATCAACACATGTAACATTTTCTTTAAAATGTAGTTAGTATTTTACATGAAACAAGAAAAAAAAACAAACAAAAAAAAAAAATAGCATACCCTGATTCCAGGAAGATCTCCAGCCTCTTTTGCTCTGTCTACAGACACAGAACGCTTGTTCTCAAACATCTTGACCCTGTTGAGGACAGACTGGGGCTTCATGGCAGGATCCTCCTCTGGGTCTTCTTTGGGAGGAGCAGGCAGAGGTTTAGAAGCTGCAGGATGAACAGGCTCCCCTGGGGACAGCAGAACTTCTGGCTTAGGAGGTGGAACTGGAGGCTCTGAATTCAAAGGTTCATGCTGCCCCGGCTTATAGCCACGGTTTGGAGGCCCTGGATTATATGAGGATCTCATTGAAGCATCTCCATAATACTGCTTTGGAGGATCAGGGGAGCGGGGTGCATTGATGGGGAAAGTGTGGGGCTCTGGTTCATAGGGAGAACGGGCATCATATGTGACTGGAGGAGGAGGAAGAGGCGGCTCATCGTAGCGAACAGGTCCTGGTTTGCCATGCCGCGGCTGGTTGTCATAACCCATAGGAGCCTCGTCATAGCGGGGCTGAGGGGGACTATAGTCCCGTGTGGGGCCGTCCTCATAGGGCGAGCGAGGATCATAGCTCAGAGGAGGTGGAGGAGGAGGAGGCTGGTGGCCCTGAGGATAGACAGGCCCAGAGGGTGGGGGCTGGGACGAGGTCTGCTGGTCATAGTGGGGCCACTGCTCGTCATAGTGAGGCACACGGTTGTTGTAGTGCAGGTGCGGGTCGTAGTTGTGAGGCTTTGGTTGAGCGTAGCCGCCACCGTCATAGCCGTAAGGAGGGTGGTCGTACTCGCGGTATGGCTGTTTGTCCTGGTAGACAGGCTGGTGGCTGTAGGCCAGAGAGGATGGGGGTGCTAAAGACTGCTGTTGCTGCTGCTGCAGTTGCTGCTGGGGCTTCATCCCATGGTTCACTCGCACAGGCTCGTCTACACTATACAGATCCTTCTTAAACATCTGTAGGGAACACAGTATAAAACAATGTGAGAACTTGAAATACTGGGAAACTGATTGCAGAATCATATTTGCACCAGCACACCAAAGAAAATCACTATAACACCAATATCTATGATAAATACATCTACATTTGAAATATACACTACTTGCAAAACAACAAGTATAATAAACAATCAAAGTTTTAGTAAGTCACATTCACATACATCTTTACTAAAAACACAGCTTAAATCAGTCATTGTCAATATGCAATTAACAAGCAAATTATCTTATCATAACATATCCAGTTTTATGCTTCTATAATTTGATAAGAAGCCCTTCACTAATGACATGAACACAAAAATCCAGGTGCATATCCACTTTACAGGCTCTTTGATTTCAACATCTAATAGGGCATATATCCAACAGCTTGTTGACCAATTTTAGTGTACTACAATTTAAGTTTAAGGCAAATGTCCAAATCATGTCCAAAAGGCTCCTTTTCAAACTTTCTACATGTAGCCTGAAGACAGTAAAATTGCAAAAAGGCCAGCATATCTTATAATTGATGCAATTACAGTTTAAGTAACAGCCGTTGGTACACAAAGTCTTCAATATACATTTCAAAGTGTAACTGAAGAGAATAAATCACATCAATTCCTTTTATATTACTACAAATACTGTCTGCAGGTTAGATTGACATGCATCTACAGAGGTCCATTCTTGCAAATCAGGTGAAGTTTAATTTGCAATTTCTCATTCTACTGCTACTACAACTACAGTACCTACCAGTGCAAACACTTTGTTGGCAAAATGAAAGCTACTAGTTGTTATAAAACTAAGTACTACTTCTAAAGACAGGACAAGCTGAAAAAAACCACCAGGAGCCATGCAAGAAGAGGTAGTATAGGCGAGAGTGAAGAGATCGAATGTGAAAGACCTCTCTTCTGGGATCATTTAGACACAGATGCACCAAGCCCTCCTCCTTTTACCTCAAACAGGCCCACTGTGGTGCATGTGTACCAGGTCACCCACACTGTCTAGGTATCAGAGGCACACACAGCAACACGTGTGGGTGGGCACAGCACTCATGCAGACAGCGAAGTGGGAAAAAAAAGCATGTGCGAGAGACAGGCAGGTTAAAGAGAGTGAGCGAGCGGGGCCGGACCAGGCCGAACCGGGCAGTGACCGGGTCCAGCTGCTGGCAGTGCCAGTTGTGGTGGTACCTTTGGATCTGGGCCAGGCGGAAGCGACTGGTGGGGGTCGTGTGTTGGGGGCTGAGCGAGCTGAGGGTCGGGCTGGGGGTCGGGTTCTGGGGCAGGGTTAATAATGGAGTCAGCCTGAGGAGTGCCAGGTGGCTCCTCGGGGGTCATACCCGCTAGTGGTGTGGCGGGCTCAACAGCAGGGGGCGCTGCTGCTGCTGACACTGAAGAGGGGAAGGAAGGCAGGGCCAAAGCAGCCTCAGCCTGCTGTGGAGTACGGGGCAGAGAGGTTACAGACACACGCCACGAACAGCACACTCCTACAAGCACAGACACTGCCCTTCAGGCTTTACACTATTTCTCATACGAAGTACATGGCAGCTCCATGTTGCCAAATCACATACTCTGGACTGAAAAGGTTCATCATGTTTTGCATGTAGTCCAAAACATATTGATTTCAAACAATAGCATTACAAAGGAATTTTAAAAAATGAATAAAAATAACAGAGACCAGACAGATTTTATGTTAAAGCAAGTAAGAACGTCTAGAACATGTGAAAAAAAAAGAAAAAAAAACAAAACAACATACCTACACCACAAACACACCCCCTCCCACACCCCATGCTATATAACGTACCTGCTGCGGTGCGGGCATCTTAAACCCAGCGGGATCAATACGATTCATAGGCTCAGGCTGGGGCACAGCGTGCTGGTAGTTAGGGTACCCTGGAGCATCCTGGATGACAGACGGGTCCTCTCGTACAGGCTCTGAAGAGCGGGTGATTGCAGGCTCGCTGGGTAAGCCCACCTCATCATTCAAAGTCTCATCCAGCTCCTGGTCTGTATATGCGCCTCCCTCTGTGTCTGTATCCTCGTAGTCAGATGTGTGACGGCTATCGGTGCTATACATGCTGTACTCACTGCCTGGTGCTGAGAGGTAGGAAAGACGGTCGTCATGGATGTCCAGGTCATCCTCTGGAGCTCCGTCGGCCTATAGATGGTGACCAACAAATAGTAAAGTAAAATGCTGATGTAAAGGGGAATTCTACTATTGATCAACTTTTTCCTGCAGAGAATACATTCTCTTCAGTAATGAATGTTAAGTCAGTTCAACTCGGGAAAGTCAGCTATTCAAAGATATAATCATCATAATGTCCTAAAGTCATTAGCCCGAATGCTGTTTAATTGCATTTTGTTTATTCACTAACTTAACAAAACAACTCCGTAGGGTTCAAAAATGTTACTTATTTAAGCCAGAAAACCTTGTAAGAAGATTGTCTTCCTAGGATGTGTTGACACATTTCAACAGTAAAACGCATGTTTCCTTAGATTCAATGATGAAAACTGACTAGGCCTGAGAAAAATGGCAACCCAATTGTGAAATCACCCATCTAATGCCATGGCTTGTTAGGATGACATACCAATGGCGTGAGAGTTGACTTTATGCAGTCAGTACTACAAGAGTCTGGGTGTATGTCCAAAATAATTAATCCATGCGTTTCAAAAGCATTCCTGCACTATGGCTTTAATCAAGTAATAAAAGTTAACCTTATAAGCGCCAGGGTTTTTTTTTTTAAAGAAATACTGGATTTTGACAAATATTTCAAAAGCTTGTGGCTTCAAAGGGGTTAAGATAGAGACTTACTGTAAATTAGAAAAATGTTGGGCATGACCCAAAGTTTATGTGAGGTATAAATATACTTATGTAATTTGCATATTATGACGTCATCATGACGTTTATACACCAACAGGCTCATCAAAGCAT
>JBBPCY010000130.1:10990541-11009116 GCA_037974405.1 Brachyalestes nurse
AACTGTGAAGAATAAACCTGGTGATATCTCTTTATGTGAGTGATTTTGTTCAAAGAACTTCATGAACATGTTTTGTATAGCCCATAGACCCATTATAACTTGTTTTTTTTTTTAAAGTGAGTTTTGCATAATACGTCATCTTTAAGACTTACCAGAGAATTAAAGTGCAATCACTGCAATGTCAAACTGAATATAGGATGAAGTCTGAAAACTTTTGTTTTAACTATCAAACTTTTTAAATCAAATATTTAAAGCAGCCCTAAAATATATCTGAAAAACAAAAAAAAAAAAGCATGAATACTCACCCTGTGTAGAGTTACTGTGTGCTGTTCCCATATTACTGTCTCCTCCATTGCTGCACTCTGCAAGACAGATCAAGAGGAAACACTGAGATTAATACTCAACTTTAATTAGGCATATTTACACACATCCTGTGAAGGTTAGATGCACTGTTTAAAATAATGACGCAAACCACTGTCAAAAGTGCATTAAAATGATTTCAAACAAACAAGTGTTCATGTTTTCCCGTGGCCTTTATGAGCCAGGGTATGACAATGAGTCTCCAGGAGCTGTAGTTATGAGAAGGAATAAACTGGCACAAAAGCTTGAGAATTTTGGATTTTCTCTATGTACTACAGAGTCCCTGAAGAAAAGACGCTGCACTCGTACCCAAACCACCTGCGACGTCGGAGAATCAATCTATTAATTTATGCGCTTCTGCAATGCAGCCGATACAAGAGAGAGGGAGAGTCCTGAAGCAATGATGCCATCATCTTCCAGGCAATGATAGCAGTGAACTGTTGAATAAAGCTTCCTTTCTAGTCTGTGTTCCTCAGTTCAACTGAAAAAAATTCCGCAGTTTTGATCATGATTACATGATTACCTAAAGTTCTTTTTTTGAGATCTGGACCTTCTGACCTTCTGGTCTGAGCCAACATAGTAGGTGTGAAATGTTTCTTGGACCACTGTCTGAACCAAAGGAACAAAATTTGATCAAACCAAAAGAGGTTGTCTCAGTCTGGATCAAAGTGAACCAAGTCAACCCGAAAAACCACATTAAAAAAACGTAATGTTTTAAATAAAAGTAATACTTATAAACTGTACAGAAGCAATGCATACATTTTTTTCCTCCATTCATAAAGAAACGGCAAATCCCCGATTTGACAACACTCCAACATCAGGATGCATGCCTGTCTACAAATCAATTTGGGTCAAAAACTGGGAGATGCAGCCTATGTAGGTGATTACAGGACATGTAATGTTCTTCAGTTCACTTGCAAAGATGCAACGTGAAACAAAAACTAGTTCAATAAAAGGTATACAATATAACAAACAACCTTGGTTCAGACTTTCAGGTGTAAAAAAAACCAAACAAACAAACAAAAAAACCCACCCCCTTAACCCCTATGGATCCTTAAACAGGCAGGTATTTTTGCTATTTAGAATGGCTCAGTGAGAAGGAAGGACGGTGGGTATACGTGTGGACATCAATACTAAGGTGAGTATTCCATTCACTCAGTAATAGCTGCAGAAAGTGCCCACTGAGGAAAGGCATAAAGGATGAGCTGGTGTCATTTTTGTCAGGCCTAGAGGCTGCACCTGGCAGGATATCCACACACAAAGGGTTTAACATGTCCTTCACACACACACATACATACATACATACACACACATACACACACACCTATAAATAGTTATCCTTCATAATATCTTTTCCCCCACACAATTTTAAAAGCTTTTTCAGTCAAGGTGAAAGCTGCCAGCTAACCAGTGCAGACAGTGTACACACAAAAATGACATATTACTGAAATGCAGAAGACCTGAACAAATGTATACAGAACTCCCTTCTTCATTCTGACTGAAATTCACATGGAAGAGAAAATCCCTAGGAGGGAGGCACAGAAAGAAATCTTCAGTGATAGCATCCTTAATGACTTCCTCTGTAATCTTAAGGAGAAGCTGACAACTGCATCCCTCAACATCCCTAAGGACAATGGGATGATCTTGCTTAAAAAATAACAGCAAAGTGAAATTTATCTTTAAGTCTGTTAAGAGGTCCACACGAAGAAACTGAGTCTCATATGACAAGGGCTCACACACACACATTACTGATGAGCATCCAGTCCTTGCTTTCAACAGTGATGTGAAAGTAGATGAATGAACGAACTCCACAGACACATTCTTCACTTTGGTCAATTTTTGGCTACCTTTAACCCACACAATCATGCAGTCAGTTTTCTGCCTCATGGCTTCTACAACTCAAAAGATTCCACAACTTTACAACACAGTTCTCCTATACCAGGAAACCCACGTCGATATACTCAACACAGATAATGATAATGAACACAGAATTACTCTCAGTTTCTAGACTTTTCTAGAAAAACGGTGGTGTGTACTGAAGAGGACAGCTCAGAAGCAAACAGGCACGAACATGAAACTGCAACAAATATTTTCCAACCTTACATAAAGACACAGAATGTGGTTAAGTGCAGTTATTCTCACTAGGTTTCACCAAATAATAATGGAATGCAATATTTCTGATCGCCATGTTTAAAAAAAAAAAACTTAAACCCAAATAGTGTAAAAATGTCAATTACACACAGCTTATCCAATTAAGCATATCACTGACTGAGTGCCTTTTTAAATATAGCTTATTTGAAGGATGCCAATGATTCTGGAGTTGACAATACATTTGTACCATAAAGCTAATGAACCTAAACTTTGGAAATGGAAATGTGAGAGGGAGTAAGAGACATACAAGTAAAAAGGTCATATAAACTCCTAATGAAATACAAGAGCTTCTAATCCTTCAGAAAAATTCTTGAATAATTTTCAGAGTCTGCTGACTGTGTCAGAACCAGTTGGTTATTAGGATCTCACAGTATCTTAAAGGAAGAGTGAGTGAGAAGGCATCCCTCCCAAATTATCCACTGCACTTTCACTCTTTCAGTCAGCTTCAGCCTCCTATGCACCAAGCAAACCGGCCAAATGAGCTCATTCCGGGGACCATTAAAGCATAATGAAGCATGAGAGATGGATTATTAATTAAAAAGAAAATTCAGCTCCAATTCAGCAGTGTGTGTGGGGGGGTTGTACTAGCAAGGGAAAATGTGCTGAACAAGGGGACAATTACTGCAAATTTAAACTCTTCACTTGTGTCCTGCATGACAACAGAGAGGTGGCTTTATTGATTTGGAGTTACCAATACTGACATTTCAAGAGGCTGATTCATGTTAAGGCTGCTCATGGTGGCGTGGAGACGCTTGCAATTAATATTCATCTACTTCTCTCTATTGTGCATCTTTATGAGGATTGTTCTGAACCCTGCGCCTTAAGTCAGCTTTTCGGGTGCTGAATGCAAAGAGGGGAAGGCTAAAAGGCAGCTGTTTTAAAGTCTAGACCCTCAGGAGGATCCAACGTCTTTTTGTTAGAGAGGCATAAAGTCTCACACTCAGCTCTGTTCACTGCTTCCGTACCGCTTTCAAGCCTTTAACAAGCAAAGTCAGTGTTACACAGATGTGAAAAGTATTATAAAAAATGCAAACTGCTCATTCTGCATTTTTTAAAGTATTAACCAGGTTTGGCATGTTCCAACTGAGCACAATATAAAATCTAAATGACAGCAATTATCGCTACAATGAAAATTAAAGTCAGCCAAAAATAAGTGACCTAAATATGTTTCTCATGCATATAAAGGTTTGCTTTTAGTCAACAAAGAAAATAACTGAAAGCTATATTAAAGCAGGACTGCACTCATAAATCCACACAATAACATACTTGAGACTTAACACTTTCATCGTGGTGATGACAAGACGTAACAGGAGCTTTGGCTGTGACTGTACTATTCTTGGCATCTCAATAATGTAACACTATCTTCAAACAAGTTGCTCAGGCTGAAATGGAATCAGATGCACTGGAAATCTGATTCTGTCTTCTAGTTCAACAACATTGAAAGGTGTTCTGAACTGCACATTATCTTTGGTTGAGAGCTTCACAATGAAGTCAATACAAATACAGAACACAACAATAGGTCCTAAGTAAGTGGGTGTTTACAACTCCCATTAACATGCATTTTAGGAGATCAAAATCACATCTAACTTATACACATTCAGTTGTTTATGCGTGTCTGTGTGTGTGTGTGTGTGTCATACATACATACACTATAGCTGCACGATTAATCTAATCGCAATCGCCATGTGAGTCTGTGCGATTACATGAACGCAAAAAGCCGTGATTTAACCCTCTAAGTGCCAAAGTCGCAGAATTGTGACAAGACGTCATCATGAATACAATAGACTGTAGTTACAAATATCATGTAATGTAGCATTTGGATTCCCTACCACTAGTTGGCAGACATGTAGTACTTCGATTTAAGACTAAAAATACGTCATCTTCCTGTTCAAAGTTTTGAGTAAACAGTAGTGGAACCCGAGTAAGCAGGTGAGGTTTGTGAAAGAAAAACGCCAAATGGCTAATAAAAAGAATGTTATTCGTGTTTCTGATTCTAAAAAAAGGAATATTTGCATTTCGGAAATGACGGTCGGTCATCTAACACTCGCGCGTCTCCCGCTACAGCTTTGCAGAGTGTGTTCACGAAGCACCAACAAGTGTTTATTTCGACACTTTGCCCCACGGGAATGTGTGTGGTAGTGGTGAAAGTGGTCGTCGTGTCCGTAGGAGACGTGTTGGTCGAGGTAGAGGCAGCAGGATTGGGAGAAATGGGGCTGGAAGTAGCCGTAGCACTAGCTCTCTCCCTCCAGTGCTCCAAAGGGGTGGGAGTCTCTGCGCTACACGCGGCCGTGGTGTTTGAGAGAGCTGGGAGACGTAGGAGAGGCAGCAGGGTGATCTGAGTCTGAATAGGGCTGGAAATAGCGATGATAATGGTGGCTGGGTTTATTTGAGAAACGAGGAAGTGTATCAGAACTGGATCAAATGCTTTGATGAGCCTGTTGGTGTATAAACGTCATAATGATGTCATAATATGCAAATTACATAAGTATATTTATACCCCACATAAACTTTAGGTCATACCCAACATTTTTCTAATTTACAGTAAATCTCTATCTTTAACCCATATTACAGCAAGTGCCCTTCATCATATCGCAATATCGATCTCAATAATTGCAATATGTCTTTTTCACGTCTGTGTGTATATTACATATGTTTATGTATATGTGCATGTGTGTGTACACACACACACTCAGGTCTGTGCATATATGTGGCAGAAGGTCGAGCTTCAAAGAATATTGATCATTCCTGCCAAATACTGAACTATATTTTTCCTTGAAATGCCATCCCTAGTTAATGTAGTGTGTAAACGTGTTTACATGTATCTGATGTGGTGTAATGCACATGTATCACTACATCAATGCTGATACTGTGCATCTTCCTCAACCCACAGGTACTGTAGAACCAAAGTTCATAGGACACACAAAGCAAATATGACCAAGCAGAGGCAGCTTGGTGTAGTAAGCGTCACATGCATCAGCAACAGGAAAGCATTTTTACGATTCAATTAAACTAACAAGCCATTGGAGTAACAGGGACAAGAAAAGCCTGTTTGTTTTCTAAGGAGCAAGATTATCTATCCCTCTCACTCGCTTAACTACACTGACCTCATTTATTCGGTGAACCCCACACCTAACCATTCCGTCTCTCCTGGTAGGCCTGGCCGGGCTCCAGCTTTTTACTGACCGAGGGGGCTTAAAATGTTAGAAAGCAAAATGGTGTTACTTAGAAATACAGGGGTATTTTGGCTTAGCACCAAAGGATTTTCAAGATTAATCAAATATTTAGGCCCATTTTGAACATACACAAATAGAATTAAACAAAAAAGCCACTGTACTAAAGCATATCAAAACAAGTTGATTCATATTCATTAACACCAAGGGGATTTATGTTCATGTGTTAAAGTGGGGTAGTGTTGTAAAAATGCTGATGCAATGTGCTCTGCACCAGTTTGTCAGAAGTAATGTTTTTTTCTGAAAAGCTAACAAAAGACTCGCTTGATTTCTGTTGGCACCAAATCTTTCGCAAGAATTCTTTTTGAACAACTGGACCAACACACTGAGACACACACAGGTCTTCTTTGAGTGTTTCCTAGGAGACTAGCAACTCCTACTGTGTGTCCCAAAAAGAGTATTGTGTGCTGCTGTCCACCAGACAGTCACACTGTTGTTTATTTGAGTCTTGTTGGGGTGCAAAGGTTAGCATTTGGGCTAAGAGAATAGGAGAACACCTGCTGCAAGATGAGATGTAAAACTGAGTCAGACTGTTTACATTACACATTACATGCAACCAAGAGACATCAAACGTGTTTTTATCTGTGAGTGAGCGTGAGTAACAGAGACAGAGAGAAAGGGAAACAGACAGACTTTAAATGCGCCATTTCACATCAAATCATCATGAATCACTTTGTTTTGCATCTCAACTATTAAACTCTTTAGAAGTTGGAAAAATCAGGATTTATCCTTTTCCTAAGTTTCCTTAATATATCAAAGCAGAAATGACAACGTCTTTGGAGAGACTAGGATGGCAACTGCTGCCGTGAATATGCAGAAAATACTTATGTACACAAAAGCTTTAAGTTCTCCTGCTAGTGGTGTAACAATATACATATTTTCAATAATAATTCAATAATATTTTCGGTATTTAAGAAAAATTTCTTGATTCTACAGGTCATTACATACTAGGCAGAACGGTTTGGCTCAGAGTAATAAAGATCAATTTGTGTGCTGCCTTCTAGCAAAACCCCAGAAATTGTTAAGCCCTTTAGAACAGGTGTGTCAAACTCCGGTCCCGGAGGGCTGTGGTCCAGCATGTTTTGGTGATTTCCCTGTTTAGAAACACTTGGTTCACCTCGCCAGTGAACTGACATGTTTAGTGAATGTGTTTGAAGAGGAGAACCATCAAACTGTGCTGGACTGGCTCTCCAGGACCGGAGTTTGACACTCCTGCTTTAGAAAGAAAAGTGCAGTCTGAGTGTGTCCGGAGCATAACCTTGCCTTTCACCATCCACTTTATTCTGAGGGTATCCACCCTAGCTGCCTAGTCTTGATTACTGACTTTGGTTTCCACAAAAGATGGTTAATAAGAAAAAGGAACTGAAGGGATCCATTGACAATGATTTTAAATTTTGACTTTGTATTCACCATACATTGTTTTTGCTGTCTGTAGTCACATTTTAAGCGAATGTGCGGTTCTAGGAGGATTTATTCAGGCATTTCATGAAGCAAGTCTGCAGCTCCTACAATCTATGCCAATAGAGATCCCACACTTTAGTAAGGAGCCTGGCAGAAGTGGCAGCTGACAGCTCTCTCCAGTAAGGGGTCTGGAGGCTCGGTCTGAAGCAGAGCCATTTGGGCCCACACACACAGATGGATCAGACAGCTGAGCACAGCTCTAACGAGAGGATGGGGCCAAAGCATTCACCGGGAAAGGCAGCTGCCCAAATCAACTCATCAATGAGACAAAAGCCAAAGTGGGGAGGGGGAGGTTATCACTGCAGAGTATACAACCTGGAAATGGCTGCGTTACGATGGAATGCAGGTCACATAAATAAGGCTGTGTGTGTTAAAAATGAATACAGTCACAAAGGCTTATCTCCCCATTCTGCCATAATGCAGGGGATTATACTTAGAACTGAGTCTTGGCTACCTGTCAGGATAATTGGTACATATCCAGCCATGTGCATTCCCATCCAACATTTAAAAGGGCAGGTCACAGAGGTGCTCTCTAAACATCACAGGATTAAAGTCACATATTTTACAGAATAAAAACATACAGGATATATTGACTACATCAAACTAGGGAGGCGAGAGAGAGAGACAGACACAGACATAGACACAGAGAGGAGAGAGAGACAGAGACACAGAGGTGCTCTCTAAACATAAAGTCACATTTTACAGAATAAAAACATACAGGATATATTGACTACATCAAACTAGGGAGGAGAGTGTGTGTGTGTGTGTGTGTGAGAGAGAGTGAGAGAGTGAGAGAGTGAGAGAGCGAGAGAGCGAGAGAGCGAGAGAGAGTGAGAGAGTGAGAGAGTGAGAGAGACTGTGTTATGCATGACTGAGGCACTGCAACTAGAGTGTGTAAAATCTCTGCTTAGCTGTGCAGAATCATAAGTAAGCTAGATTATGTGAGTAGTTTCAACTTTGGTTATACAGCAGAGAGAGAGGGACAGAGAGGGAGAGAGAGAGAGAGAAAGACACTAAAAATAGCTCCTATTGTCGCTGGTGGGCTTGAATGCTGTAGCAGCACAAGACTGAGAGGCACACAAGTCACAGAAATGCAAAACTAGCCAAGCAGTTTAGAGAATTGGTTGAAACCCTCTAATGTCGATCAGATATAAGAGCATACGGTCACGACCTGAGAAACTGATGGGGGCCTGGCTTGAACTAGTCAAAATGTAAGGCCATTTCAGCTACACTGCTTTACCTTTACTTTACCTTTTCATGCTGTATTTTAACACAGAGGAGAATGAAAGTGTGTTAGGAAAATATGTCCTAGTTTTAACAGAGCTCAGCGGCAGAATGGGGGCTTTATGGCCAGTCTTTGGGAGAATTAATGACATGAGATACCACATAACTATGCCAACACGAGGCCTCTTTAATCAAGTCTTTGAGAGAACACTTACAAATTGATAATCTTCATAATCACTAGAACCCTTAAACATGAGATTCAATAACACTGCAGCAAATAGAGCAAACCTTAAGCTTTGTAACTAACAAACTGCTGAATAAAAGGGTTCAGCACAAACAAGCGCACACTGAGAACATTGTGTACACCTTACTGCAGCCAAAGAGATGAGTGGGGGGGAATGTCCATCACTCTTTCTTACAGAGACATACACACAACACTGGGTTATGGCACCTCAACACAAAGTAGGAAGCATGGAGAGATTGATCATGTCAAAAAGCTGTGGCTCAAAATGCCAATGTTTTCTAAATGCCCTCTAGCTGAGAAGTATGCACAGTCAGATATTCACAGCAAGATACAAGAAGAACAGGTTCCCAGAGGATATATGTGGCATGTGTGAGAGTTAAGTTCCTACCACTGCAGATTGGTAGATTTGTGCAAGCAATTGCGCAAGGTTTTGTTCAGACATTCAGAAAATGTGGCCAATACACACTGCTGGTTGTTCTCCGTTTAAATGGAATATACAATTTACAAAATGCATAATTTAATTTGATACAGGTGTCGATTCCATACTTAAAATACAAAAAAAAAATTTTTATTTCAAGAGCACCTGTAAATGTGCCCCATATAATATATAATTATAGGCGTATTCCAGAATGCAGGTTTCTTTGCATCACAGAAACAGGAAACAAAAGCTGCATGTCATGTCATCACCATGCAAAATACAATACAGTGTGTTGTACTTTTACACCCCCAGAATATACTCAAACCACATTTTCTGTAAGTTACTCAATCAGAACAGGTTTAACGACTACAGCAAGTAAATGGAATTCACTAAAACATTTACTTACAATAGTTCTTTCTGATCATATCAGAAGGCTCAAAAATCACCTTTGACTGCCATTCTGACAACTCATCCATCCGAAAATCCTGTAGTCAACCATTTCAGAGTAAAAAACTTAAACTGAACAGACACCGCAATCAGTGTGAAAGACATCCATGAGAAGAGAGATGAGAACAAGAGCAAAAGAGAGAGCAAAAGAGAGAGCAAGAGAGCATGAGTAAAAGAGAGAGAGAAAGAGACTACGTTCCTCTTGCTGTGTCAGGTGCTATGTGGTAGAAAGACTGTAGTTAGATCAAAACACTTCTTAAAGAGAAAGAAGTCTCACTAGGTCTTAAAGTAAGAAAACTGATCTAGTGATGCATTAGGGTGTTCTTTAAACATCTCAAACTCCATCCAAGTTCCTCCCTTCTTGTGTCTTAAAGTGCATGTATGCCTTCTATCCCCATTCGCTCTTGTTGGATCCCCCTTCTTTCTCTCTTACACACACACTTGCAATGGTGCCAAGCCTCTGGGATTTATGTGGCTCTGAGTGTGTGTGCGCGCATGTAGAGGGAGGGGGGAGCTGCAGTTGTGCTACAGTGTGGAGCTCCACTGCTCAGTAGGAGAAGCAATCCATCTGCAGTGTAAAGTGCTGTATAGGCCTTAACCCTTTCAGGTCTGCTACAGTTACTGGCCCTCGAACTGTTCTCAGACATTCTAGCACTATTACAGAACATATAAACCATCCACAGCGGTCTTAAGCTCTTTATGGTAGACCTGCTTTCTAAACACACAGAAATAATCATGCACAACTTTGGGTTATGAGTAGCATATTAAATTAGCATATTCAAAATAACCGTAGCAAAACACTTTTTATACCTTCTCTTCTTCTGTGACAAAAATGACCCAAACAATTTGATGTCAGCTCCACAGAATACAGGATTATAGTGCACACAACTGATTTTGAAGCAGCAGTATTTGCATATCACATACAGTTGGAGGCTCCTGTACCACAGAGAGAAGAATAATATGCTGCATAGAAAGGCCAACACCGCAAGGTTTCCTAAGTGCCACGAGCCAAGGTGGCATCCATCTCTCCCCCTCCCGGTCACCCACAGGCACACTCACAGTACAAGCCTTTTTTACGATGTTTTAGGGACAGGTGGACCAGCTGGGATAAGTAGTTTGCTGCTGTAGACTAGTGTGGGGGCACACACAGACATACTTGTCTCCAATCCCTCACCTCTGCACAGATGTTTTGAGCGACAGCAGTGATACAAGCCACTCCTGATGGATACACACGCAGCCTATCTAGGAGATTTCTGGCAGGCTGTCATGGTGGAATGTGTGTCAGTACACAGGCCAGGAGTGGTGACAGATTCCAAGAATGTTTTCCTTTCCAGTCTCCCTGTGGTGATGCTGCTAGCAAAGAGCACAAATGAATCATTACACCAACAGAGGATCACAGGGGTGACAGAAAAGCAGCAACCAAACATGATTGTGTTTATTTACACACACAAATCTGCAATACACTTTGTAGAGCTGCAAATAAGCAGTACATTTGCTCTTATCTGAGATTGGTTATCTGTCGTTTCTTCTACAATAGTTCAAACTCTACTTTAGGTATACAAGAAATGAATAAAGAAAAAAACTATCAGCATTAACAGACAATAAAACAGTTTATTTAAAGCATCAATCCCCAGAGGAACCCGTTTGGGGAAGAAAGAAAAAAAAAAAGATGGGGGGGGCAGGGGACGTGGCACCAGTGAAGCTGTTCTATATCGAAAAGGCTATAAATAGCTCAAGGCTGCTGATGCCAAAGTATTATAAAGAGCCCATATGTAATGATTAGGGTTCAGGTTTCACAAGAAGAGCAAGGAGCAAGCACAGTGAGCTGCAGCATGGATGGATTCTGCAGTACAGTGTCATCCACTGACTTTCACATGTACTGGGACACATAGGTTATATTTCAAAGAGGGCTGAAGACAGTTATGATATTTCCATAACTCAAACTTCAGATGGGTCATAGAACATGAAGCAAGGAATCCAAAAAGCAGTGTGACAAACTGTTTCTTATTAATAGACACTAGCAAGATGTAACTGACCATCAACTGCAAAACGATAAATAAAATAGCTGGATGTTTAAAACTTCAATCTTTGTAAACACAGTGACATTTTCAAGGCCTTAAAACCCATTCATACTAATATAGTAGCTCTGCCTATTCTCATATCTCTCAGAAAGTAAAGTAATCTGACTGATAGGAAAAATCATTTAAACTGATGATCCTCAGCGTATAATCAATTCAAAACATCCTGGTCTCCTGGATGCTGGTAAGTAACAGCCCATCCCCTAATAACCAAAACACATACAGACAAACACACACACATCTCTCCCAGTGAAGCATGAGCAGAAAAAATGGATGAAAGGTATCTCAGCTGAGACATGGAGATCAGGGTTCTCATTTCACTAAGGGAGATTAATGAGGACATGCAATTGATTAAGTTTGGGTCTGTTATACACAGTCAGAGATAAGATGGGATGCTGTGTGTGTGTGTGTGTGTGTGTGTGTGTGTTTGTGTGTGTGTGTGTGTATACGCACATGACAACACAAGCACTTCGTTTTTCCTGACAATGTAGAAGGAAACCTGATTAAAATCAGGAGACAAAAATTAAGATAAGGCTCTATTCTCAAATCCTCTCATTTCAAAGCGCTACAATACCCTTAGCGAGACCAAATTAATGTTTTAGTACTGTTCTGTGAAAATGACTGGGGGGGGTTGGGGGATGTGTGACTCCATTAATCCAAGCTATGCTTAAATGGCACCGAGTTAACTGAGTGTCTTCAAAGTCTTCATAGAATCATGTGAGAAGCACTGTAGGAGCTTCATAAAAAGTCAATCTCACAAGAGCAGGACTTTTGCCTGCTTGAAAAATGGAGCAACTGTGTTCTTGTTCCCTCCCTTTCTATAAAAGCATGCCTTAATCATCAGTTAACCTCTCATTAACCATATCTAAAATCAGGATCATCACAGTAAATACAGATCAGATCTCTTGGCAATTAGCAAAAACTAGGAGGACACTGGAATTTTTTTACATTAGCTATCAACAGTATATTATTTTCCTTTGACTCTCTTTGTTCTTATCAACCAAGACTCTGATTTCATTTTGATCATGTGACCAGCTCTTAAACAAAACACAGATAAGACAAGCAGACTGCAAACAACGAACAGAGAATGAGAAAATAAGTTTTCGGAGTCACCGGGATGCAGGCCAAGCAGTTATTGGGTAAAAGGCAATAATGAAAAATACATAAACTTGCCCAAAAGTCTTTATTCCTTATTCAAGAGCTAGCTCAAAAAAAAAAAAAAAAAACACGCACACAATTTCATTGTAGCACAGCGACAGCAATCATAAGGTCAAGATAAGCTGGTGTATGCAAGTGTGGGTCTGTGTGTACAATACATAAGGTAAGACCATGTGTTCAGAACACTTGGCCTACGCCCAGATGATACCCAGCTAAGTAATACTACACCAGACAGCAGGAAATTAAGTCTCCATTAACCTCAGGCGGCACTGCTTACCTGTGACCCCAAGCACAGCATCAGCTGGAGAAAATCTGAACGTGCTGCATGAGGGCCGTTCACTTGAGCAGTGGAACACTCCCAATCATGACTCATCACTCAGTAATTTACAGACCGTTAATACGCAACCTTTACCAAACCACATTAACGCAGCTCACTCCTTTTACTGTTGTGGAATGGGAGTGGATAAAAGGAGGGTAAGCAAGCCAAAGTATGAGACCATGACAGCATAGGCTTGGTATGCGATACGACTGACTCCTTCTGAAACATCACAGTATCTGTTTCACTCTACAAAGAAGATGAGTAAAGACATGTGACCAATTACTTAATGCCCAAAAAGGAACGTGTAACAGTGCATGTCTGACATCCTATTAACTGGTTGCGTGGTGATGCAGAGTCAAATAGGCTGTTTAACTATAAACGCTGTTTCATCCCATTGGCTGTCATTTAATAGCTTGTTAAATATTTATCAGTTGTCTGGTGATCCACATTATACCTCAATTATATTAGGTGGCTTTTTATAGCTTATTAGTGATTAACAAAATTTATGACAAATTCAGTATGGTGAACAAACTGCACATTTTTTAGCAAAGGAGTGTATTTTTAGTAATTATTAAGTAGCATGCAAATGTAGAAAATCTCAATGTGTGGAAAAACTTTTGATTGCTAGTGTACATTTTAGAAGAAACAACACACTTAAATCAGATTTTAGTGCGTCCTGTGCGCATGAATGAAGTCATCTTTAACACACTGTTGTTAAGGTATGCATGTTCGTTAGTTACTTGAACTCAGAAAGGAGTTTAAAGAGAAGCAGCATTAGGGTTGCAGCCTTCTGTGAGAGCATGTTAGCTGGCCAACAAAAGCAATAGGAAACTTATGTTTTGCAATTATGCCCACCTGAAAGTGACCATTCTGTCATATGTGAACACACCACAGCACACAGTGTGAACAGCATGAAATTCCTCCTCTGTATTTAACCCAGGTGAAGCAGTGGGCAGCCAGGAACACATCACCTGGGGAGCAACGTGTGGGGACGGTACCTTATTCAAGGGTACCTCAGAGGTGCTTAGCAGAATTGGGAATCAAACCCACTACTTCCTGATCACCTGGCGAACGCCCTAACCACTAGGCCGTATTCAAAGACGTTTTCAAATGAGGCACTGCTGGGATTCGAACCCAGGATCTCCTGTTTACTAGACAGGCGCTTTAACCTACTAAGCCACAGCGCCACGGCTTACATCTGTTTCACGCCAGAGTTGTTCACCTGCAGAGTTAGTGACATTTTGTGACTTCTAGTAATTTCTAAATACCAGCATCACATGTTAAACAAGCATTTGAATATACAAATTTAATTTTTAATTTAAGTTTCTCAAATATAGCAACGTTATCGTAGCCCTAGTATTTATACACCTTGGTAATATTTTTTTCCAAAAGCACAGTACACCAGCAGCCAGAACAATACAACAAATTTCTTAAAGCTCCTTTCAGTTTCACTCATGACGAATCAATAGGTTGCAAACTCAACCCTTGGGTGTCAAGTTATTACACACCCATTTACACACCTTCAACGAACAGTTACTTCTTCAATGAAGATACTGTGCTTGTAGCAGCAATATAACTGAAAACATGCTCTGCTCTGACAGGTCTATTTTGGGAGCTCATGTCTCAGCAGATCTATTTCTGGGTCGAGTAAAAAGGTAATGAAATTGAGTTTGTGGATCACACAACACTTTCACACAAGAGCTCTGAGGAAAACATCATTATCATATTGGCTAAAAATTTGTACATTTTAAAAGGTACACACATGTTCAGACCTAGCCTTTATTTGTTTCCCTTAACACTTAAAGGAATGATTCTACACTCAAAGAATATGAACTCAAACAAACAAGAGTTCAATGTTTGAATGTTCAGCGACCACAAAGATAAACATGAATATGTACAGCTCGCCAAATTTCCTCCATACTGAGCAGTGCAGGCAGCTTGAGACACATGGAGAGGTGAGGACTGCATTCATTTTAAACAGAATACACACACACACACACACACACACACACACACCCATCTCAAGACAGCACATCCACTCAGTTGGTAACAGACAGCGCAACATCATTCATCATCAAATAATTTTACATTCCAATTTTTTTCTTTTAAACACAAAAATCTTTAAAGTAAACCAACGCTGCTACATCTGCTTTCGTTCAATTTATTGGTAGCAACACTACTAGGTCACTGTCCAAGGCATAAATCCAACCAACCGATCCCAAACACACACACATGCGCGCACGCGCGCACACTAATCCCTTGATCCACAAGTGAGAATACATGTCCAAGTTTCTCAGTGAAGCAGGTCACCTGACATGAATGAAACAACACGGGAGTGACACACACACACATGCCAACAGGCCACATTTTGGCTTATTTCTATGACCTTGATCCCTTCATCCCCATCACAAACCATCATAAAACAACTGACAGCACACATCATCTCCTTCACTTCAACTCTGGTTAATTTTTTTTTTTTAAAAAGACCCTCAGAACACTGGACTGGGGAAAATTAATCACTCTTCTAAATGTGACCAGAGGGGTAAAACTCTCTGACTTTCAAACAAAAACAGGCACTTTACACTTTCACCCCCATTCCCTCCGTGTCCAACCCTACAGTGAAGTAAACACTCATTGTTTCAAGAGATTTAACTTAGTGAGAGAACTCAGCATCCCCCCTCTCCAACTCTCACTGCAGCTAAAAGCATTTAAAATTGCTCCATACTCCATTAATATACTATACTTTAAATGCCTAAAGCTGTTAAGCCAGCTAGTTTAGTGGAGAGCTTACAATGTGTGAAACTCAACTGGGAAGGATTCATGAGAAACCTTTACAATTTGCATCTAAAGATTATTTTACAGGTAACCTTAGGAGCAAGGATAACCATTTTTTGCTAACTTTTTTAACACAAATTATAAGTAATGAATCAGGAATGTAGCTAATGTTCTTTCTGAGCACCTGTTAAAACACTGACTGGAATAATCACATAAGTAATGCAAATCTAAACTCAACTAACAGTTAATAAGAACCAACTAGAAAGTACATGTTATTGTCTTTCATATAGTCACTTTACCTTGTGTAACCTATGCTAAAGATTTTTATGTCGTCAACATGTGTGAAGTGCTTACATAAAAAAGTTACTAAGTCCCAAAGAACAAAACATTGTGCATTTTTGCCAAGAAAATACTACATGTTGATCTTGACAATTCTGAATTTGGGAAAGATGGGGAATAAGCTAACAGAGTAATCTGGAAAACAGTATTACTATGATTACTCTGACATGGACCAGCAGATATGCAAATTAAAGGTATTCAAATTTTAGGCAATGACATCCTTAATTAAGATGTATTTCAAACTTCACAACTCTACGTAGTCGTTAAATAACGAATTAAACTGATCGCATCGTTAAATAGTTTTAGGAACAGTCTATGATTCGAGAAACCACAAAAATGTGAAAATAATGAATGGAGTAAAGCGAAACATAAAAGGGGAAAGACAGGTCAGACACATTCCTGGGATGTTACTGCCTGGCTTCCTCAAGCTCACCTGTGAAGTTTCGATCGAAACAGAAACGCCCAGGTTAAATAATATATTTTACTCTGTAACTCACGACAGAGACTCAAAAACCGACAAAACCAGTCTACAAATGTTTCAATAATTCAAAACTGTAAAATTACAGCTGTAGAGATATTAAATATTGTCCACTGCCAGTACTTAACCA
This sequence comes from Brachyalestes nurse, assembly GCA_037974405.1. Taxonomy (NCBI): domain Eukaryota; kingdom Metazoa; phylum Chordata; class Actinopteri; order Characiformes; family Alestidae; genus Brachyalestes; species Brachyalestes nurse. The sequence continues at coordinate 11,007,354 of JBBPCY010000130.1, forward strand.
GCTAGCATTAACTTAGTTCACGACATAATTGTATAGTCGTGTCTTTACAATAATGAAGCAGTATTAATTAAAAAAAAGCTATTATATAAACTGTATATAATATCTGAAAACATATGTGAAAAATAGCTAATCGGCATGTGTAATACCATCGTATGAAATCGGCAGCGTTAGCTAGCTAAATAGCATTAAGTGTTAATAACCAAGCATGTCAGATACATCCGACACACCAAAAGCATTATTAAAAGCCACGTTTATGTATTTTAATGTAAGTGAAATTATATATGAACAGAGTCACTGTGTTTTGCTGCTACCGTGTCGTGCTAACCGCAGCCAGCTAAAGCTGGAGCTAAAGCTAAAGCTATCCGGACCCACCGGCGTTTAGTAAACACATGACCTTAGACAGAGGCAGCTGTGGACGGCTAGAGATTTCATGCCTTCCGAACTGCTGGATGTTTGGCTAACGAAATCCGAGTCTTTTCGGTCATTGCTGGCTCCAACGACGTTATTAAAGTTAAATTAGAAAAGCATAGCGTTTACCTTATTAGAGGCAGCCCTGGCAGACATTTTGTTCCTTGGCCAAAATCCGTTTGTAGCCTTTTTTTAATTCGGGTTGAGCTTAACTGCGTTTGCTTGCTCGAGTAAAAAACGGTCCGTGTCCGTCGCCCTGGTGCCGCAGCGCCGGGCTGCAGTTGTTTTTGTCGCTTTTTTTTTAACTCTGCTCGATGAGCAACATGTCAGAGACGGTGCTGAGGAGGAGGAGAGCCGAGTCCAAAGTTGGGGGAAACGCTCCTCTTCTGTAGCAGCACACGGCTACCCACCGCTGGAGCCGATGACAACGAAGCCTTTAACGAGTACAGCTCCCAAATACGGCCCGATACGAAGATCGAGTTCACTCCGAGCGATTCGGGAGTCTGCCGCAGGTCCAGGTGTGTGTTTGAACATGTGAAGGCGGAGACGAGAGAGGGAGGACACTGGCGTCCTCAGTAATGTGTGCAGCTCCACTGCAATGGCAGACACTCCGGATGCCTCTCCCCCAGCACCGCGACTCCAAGCAACAGCCGTGACATGTCTGTCTGGGAGAGTCTAACACGCTGCTCCGGGGGTGGGAATTAAAAAACGAAAAACGGAGCACTCATCACTGTCTTAACACATCACCATGGACAGGGGTCGTATTGCCGTATCTGTATATTATAATAATTAGCAGACATAGTTCAGATTTCCCCTGACCCAGAAAGAAAACAGACAAGAACCTGCCTGAATCCTAATGAATGGATTAGGCCACGAGAAATGGTTCGTTCCGACCACCAGCAGCAAAAATAAAAACAAAACAAAAATGGATATTGATAATTAGAATATATTTTTATTCCTAATAAGCGCAATTATTCGTTTAAGCAAAGCTGTTACGTGAAAAACAGATGCTTAGGAAGGTAGATAACTTTTTCTTTGAACAGTAAACCACTGTATGAGGGATCAAAGTTAGACCACAGCAGCCCTCGAACCACACAGGAAACCTCTGACTGTCTCAGCTGCCTGAGTTTACTCACAGAAACCACTGCAGTAAGAAATCAGTCACTGACTGAGATTACTAATCCTCTACATGCAGTCCTGCAGAATTACTGGCACCTTTGAGAAAGATGCGAGGAAAATGTTCTGAAAAAAGTTTGTCACACTGAAGAATGTATCATATTGTATTGTTTAACTGGTGCATTATTACTGTGTTTCTCCATATATATCCACGATGTGTGTGTGTGTGTATATATATA
>JBBPCY010000130.1:11009216-11029121 GCA_037974405.1 Brachyalestes nurse
TATTCGTTAGCCAAACATCTCAGGAGTCGCGGAATCAGTCTAACAGATTTTTTCTGCGAACCTAACTGGTAATTGTACGTGGAAATCCCCACAATAACGTGGAAACTGCAAATATTCTTTTATTACGCATTTTATTTCTAAATTATCAAGAAAAATATAATTTACTTATTTTATTAATGTAAATTCAGCTAAATTTCCATACAAAATATAACTGTATAAATGTTTTTGTACTGTCCAGAGAAAGCATGTCTTGGGATGGTTAAATACCGCTGTACTCAGCCACCAGCTGCGCCTCGTCCGAGAAAGACAGACCGATCTGTGCGTTCCGGACACTTTTCCAGAATGCACAGGTTGCCTGTCCGCCCCTGACTCAGAGGCGGAAGGTTTGAAAGTAGTCAATTGGAGAATATTATTTATTTCTCCTTGCCGCTGATTGGCTGCTGCGATGCACCTGTGGCAGCTGCAGACCAGAATTTCCCCCGTGGAGCTATCTTGAGTGTTTCTCTTTTTTTTCCATTTTGTTCTTCAAGCCCTGTATTTTTATCACTGTAAATTCAATTAAAAGAGAATGTTTGAGCTCAGTCTCTGTCCAGTGTCTGCTTTAATTGGCAGGTCACAACAATATGACTCCTTAGGAAGTGCCTGAATAAGATGCGCTGCTCGATGAACAGAAAATTATTGAACTGTAAAAATTATTGGTGATTACCCATTTTATTGTATTTTTAGTAACATTAATTTATTACTGTATTTACCTGCTTACACCAAAGAAAGCGGCGGCATACCAAAGAAAATGCACGTGCATTAATTACAGCACAGTCTGTACGGGGGTAACATCGGTATTTACACTGATGTGCTATATCTAGCACTGCAGCACTTCAGTGTAAACTGTACAGTACGAATACGAGTTTACCTTTATATTTTCGTTAAGGGCAATGTATTAAACTGAAATAAAATGAAATTAAAGTGTTTTGGGAGCATATTTGGGGCATATTTAGGGTTTACACTATAAACGTAGGTATTTTTAGACATTTTTTTTTACCACAACACAACGCATTTTTTTTTCTTGGAACATAACCCCTGTGAAAAGCCACTTTGTGTGTGTGTGTGTATATATATATAGTGTACTTTTTATTTTATTCTGTTGTGTTGTATTCTATCCTCTTATTCTGTCCACTTTGCTGCTGTCACAATGCAAATATCCCACCTGTAAGACAAAGAGTAAGATAAAGAGTTTATTTAACTCTTTATTTTAATTGATTTACTAAGATTTACATATTAATGTGTGTGGTTATATACACCATCAAAACACTTAGGTGAAACCTTTCTGTTTTAACAGGATATATATCATATTATAAATATTATATATTGCTATCACTACTAGATAATAAAACAATAAAACTCTTAATAAGATTAGTGATTCAAAGATTATGAGTGATAATGCTGATGTGTTTATGGAAAAATACACACACCTAAAGATGCTCTTACAATCATATGTAAAACATATCAGTATATACTTAAGAGTATCTCAAAGCTAATAAAACACTATGACAATGGTGAGTTATTTTTCATGTGCAACTTGCTAAAAATGTTTTAAGAACTGGAACATGGCTTTTGGTGTCTCTGTCTTCATCAGATCATCTCTGTTATCATCAGTGTTTGAATTATTCCCACATAACCATGAACAGTCTTACATTATCAGATTTTATTATGGACGATGTAGCCTGGTGGCATGAAAGAGAATGACAGCAGGAATAAAGCATCATATAAAGGCTACCACTAGATGTAGATGGATAGTACATCACTTTTAGTGTTCAGGGAGACAGGTTTACACTGTATAACTCCATATATACATACCACTGCACTACTGGTTATATGTACCACAAACAGTCATAACCATTTCCCAGGGTCTCTCTGAATTAAACAGGCTGTATTTGTTAATCTGCCTGATATATGTGAATAATTTCTGATCTGAGTAGCTGCCTCTTCCAAAAAGCGGTCCAGGCTGAAACACTTTTTGTAACTTCAACGTGAATAAGCAGGTTAAACTATTGCAGCCCTAATATGCCGTCTTATGAAAATACATGGATAAATAAATAAAATAAAACAGGCTCTTTTTAATTTTCAAAGAACTGCAGACTAGTAGGTAAACAGTACATTACACATCAAACTCTTCTATAGAGGAAAAAGGTGAGACAAAATGTTTGTTCCTGATATTGGATCATTTAAGAAAAAAGGAACTTTGCTCACACAGGTTTATATTTTTTGGATGTTTATGTAACACTTTCTTTAGTTACATCTCAGGCTCTCTTTTTGGCTCCTTTATTCACCCCTCTGGAATGGACTCACTATCAGTCCAAAAATAGCAGAGTAAATTAAGCAGACCTGTGTTTTACAGCAGGCTGTAGAGAAGTACAATGCCCATGGCCCCATAAGCAAGAAGGTGTTTAACTGACATTTAAACTGCCAGACATAACTCACTTTTTATAATTGGCTCAGCAAACAACAGAACCAAGACACATGTAGGAATGTCATGGCTCATAGGACTGTGTGTTGTGTAATACTGTTATGCAGTGAGCACCGCTGATGACGATGTCTGTTCCATACCATCACTCAGCTCCAGTAATTCACACTGCGCTCCCGGAGGCTGCGGCACCCAAGCAGCCGGGCCTGGCTGTCACAATGCTTAAGACACAAATGGCAGACCAGCCTAAATTGTTTCTGACATTGGCATCTCCATAGCACCTCAGCTCGTTCTCCAGCATACAGAATTCCCCGCACACCCAGCATCGGCTCTTAATGATACAGAACAGTCGTGCACAGCGGATCCCATAATTAGCAAAAACAATGTGACATCCACTGTCGTTGTTTCAGGAGAAAAAAACTCAAGATGTGCCGTTACTGTGCGGCAACTGGTATGTTTGTTGGAGTCAGGAGATTGTGAGCAAGTCCAGGCTCTTTCTCTGCTTAAGCAACTATTGTCACTAGCCTGTACTGAATGTCCTCTATGTGTATTATCCCTGTTCAAGCTCTCAGCGGAAACACTGAGAAGTTACAGAGCAGGCAAAGACACACGAGAAAGGAGAAACTGAAGGACACTATGGTAGGCAAGATAATTGAAGCTAAAATCATGTCTGATCCTACATTTAGCAGGCCTCTTAGCAGTACAGTGGCCTCTTCAAAAAAATATGCTGTTGTCAAAATTAACCAGGATGGTAATTCAGGTGGACTGGTGGTCTAGACTGGACAGTGGCAGAAGGAAAGTCTATATTTGACATTGTGGTATATTTGACAGCAAGATGCAAAAGTTCTAATGACATGTTTAGTTGATTCTCTTGCAGAAAATAACTACACATTCTCTATGGAAAACAAACTTAAATATGTACCTTTTCCTGCTATTTTAGGGTAAGCATTGCGCTACAAACATTGGAAGAAAGAAAGCATGACATGTAAATTTGTGCCATAATCTTTACAATGGCCACATTTTATGCTTTCTTCTCCCTCTATTAAATCCAGGGATTATACAGTAATTGAGTATTTACATTTGCAGGAATGTGTTCTATGTAGAGGATGTGTTCTTATTTTCACAAAGAAAATCAACGACATACGACTGTATATGTATAATTGACATCTAACTAACTAAACGCATGTATCTCCAAAATGGTCATTTAGGAAATAATTTAGGAAACACTAAAATAAAAAGTGGAGTCACTAGGTTTTGATATAACAGCAACACAGGTGAAGAAACAGCCTAGTTTTGGGCTAGAGTTTCAGTGTGGAAGGCGGATTTTCAATAACACTAAGAATACAGTTTAATCAAAGTCCAGTTAAATTACTATAGTGCCCACAGCAAGCAAAAGCATACTCGCATACAACATTCCATTAAAAGGTTTGCGTCCTTAGTGTAAGCACTTTTTTGCTGCATGAAGCTGTTGTGGTCTTTGTAATTCCCCTGACCGCCTCTGTCACCTCTTATCTCTACCATTAATGAGCACAGGGGAGATACAGGCTCAGTGTGAACCAAGAGGAGACAGGGGTCCTGCGATGTTGCTGACGTAAGGAGACCTCATGCTGTTGCCACCGGAGGATAGAGAGATAGAGGGAGGGAAGAGGGAGGGAGACAGCGGGGGATGGTGTTGACTTCTGGAATGCCGGGACAAGGTCACATCGATGCATTGAACAAATAAAACAGCAATAAGGTGTAACTGTGTGACGGATGGTACCAGGAGCAGCGTCACTGTTCTATAATCAGCTTTGGTCAATGCATTTTTTTATATTGTCATCTGTGTAGAGCAACACTGCTGGGTTCTCTGATCAGTTCAAGTGGCTCAAATGTTCTGTGCACACAGAGTCAAGCAAACATTACCCAAACGCATAGACATGCCCTGTACTTTACTGAAATGTTATACCTGAAACGAGATAAATGCAGACACTATAGCTTCAGCAATACTAAACCCTGTCTGCTATATGACGACGTCAGCTCGGGACGGAAGATGATAATATCAATTGCTCAGTGAGGCATGAGGGCACTGAAGCACAATGTTGCTTTGACAATCTTTTCTGCAGGGCAGCAATGCAGACAACATTTACTGTGTTCATTTAATCTATACTGACTTAATAAAAACACCCAGACAGTGGTGAAATATTATGTTTCAGTGTAGCCTGCATTTTTCACAAATATGCTCCACGAGCACAATTTATCATGCAGGTACACATTTTGAATGTAGAATGTAGCCGAAGGTATTGCTACTGTAATTCTAGAGCAGTTAAAAAAATGATACATATAGGTTAGAATCCACACCCTTAAAAGTGCCAGAAAGGGTTCCTCAGAGCGATGCCATTTTGGTTCCTTAAAACAACTTTCAATACATGGTAAATAAAATTTTTTTTAATTAAAGAGCCTTAAAATAGCCTTAAAAAGGGATTGTTTTTCTCCTGGAAACATATATTCTTGTTAAGAACATGAGCATTTGAAAGTTGCAAGTGAAATATTTTATTTCCAGGTGATGAAAAGATTATTTGTGTTAAAAAAAATGATGATTGTTCAATTACTATATTTAATGTAAGAACAATTACCTTCATCAGTCTCAATATGAAATTGTACCATATTTTAAGTCATTTAAGACACAAAGCATGTACTCTCAGAGCAGTTTTTTTGCTATTAGTCTGAGACTCAATTCCAGTATGAAGTGGAACACTGAGCATTTCCTTATTAGTTTAAAATATTTAGGAATATTTAGGAAGAGCTAGATATTCATGCGTATTTCAGCTATATTAGTATTATATTATATAGTTTTCTCTAGTTTTTGTTAATGGCCTGACAAACAAGCCAAAAATGCATATTTCAGTCCATATGTGACTATGAAATCAGTAACAACATCCACTGGGCACAGGGTGAGTCAATGGCATGAGGAAAAGTGAATCACAAATTCCGAGGGAGCTCCCTGAGTCTATTACAGCATTTGGCCGTGGGCGAGAATGAATCACCAGGCAGGACCAACAGTCCAGTAAGCAAAAGTCTTGTGGTGAATGTGTGAGAATAGAAACTTCGACGCCCAGTCTTTGGCAGCTGCTTCGCCAGCAGCAACACAACCTAAAAATATGGGTTAACAAAACTTAACAAAGCTCTATGAACTGTTCAAAAGTCCTTATGCTTGACTTTTGGCAGCCGCTGTGTTTGCGACTAACACAGACAAACACAAAGTCATCATGGAATTCAACAAAACCGTTCAACAAAAGACTCAAATCCCCCAGCCTTCCTCTGCCAGGATAAGGCCTCATCGTCCACGCAAACTGGTGCCAGATGTACTCATATGACATCACACCGGTGTAGCTGCTAATGCCTAACACAACAGAATCAAATGCCAAGTGATTATGTAGCGCGGTTCCAGCTCATTCACTGGATAAAATAGACAGAGAGGCCTGCAAGGGTTTGCAGCAGGAACAGGATCTCAGCAGAAAAGTGTTAAACCTCTTTAATCGAGAATATTCTCTCAGTAGTAGTAAAAGGACGCCCTTAAATGAATCACTTCTATAAAGAACATCCAAGCCGGTCTTTGTAACTTAATTACATGCACAAGCTCATTATCCGAGTATGTTTTTCCAAAGTTAATAGTTTAGAGATGCATAATTGCAAAAGGTCAAAGCACAGATGAAACACTGAGGTTTACGTAATAGATTTCTTTCCCTTTTCGATTTCTGTTTTCATGAGTATCGAAAAAAAGGAAGCCCTACTCAACAGATTTTTGTCCTGTCAGCTGTTATAGAGCAGCCACACTGTAAAGCAATTAAGGGATTGATTTGGAAGAAGACTCATTTTGTGCTTACTGGCCTGTCGATAGCTCTTGGGGGAATGATTAAGTCCAATTTTAGTCATTTTTAACTGTTATTCCACTCTGACCACCAAGGTCAAAGGTTTGTGTTTCCAACAGCTTGTTTCTGATTTTATTCTACGCCGGAGATATGCCAGAAACGAATATTTACCTGCTGGTATATTGATTATGGAGACTATGCAGTCAGTCTAATTTTAGATACCATCTAAGATGTCACAGCTATGATTAGGTTTTATAGACACGTACAAGTGTGTTCCCTGTTTAAAATGACCTGTGGGTTAGCTGATACCGGTGTTATTTATACCAATTAAGTGCTTTGTACTGGGCCCAAAGTTCAACGTTTATTTATTTATGTTTGAAAAAAGATGTTTCTACAGCTTATAAAAATCATATGAGCGTGGTTCATCTTTCAACGCCTCTTCCCCTCAACAGCTCTTTCGTTCTCATCCATCATTAAGATAAACATCTAGGGGCGAGAGGCGCGAGAGAACCATGTTTTGGGAGAATGTTGTTGGAGACGGAGAGGCGAGTAAACTCAGAGTGACATGGAGGAGGACTGCACTGTAATTCAGATGACGCAGAGGTCTGAGGGGTTTGCCAGTACACCACCTTTTTTCTCAGGAGCTCAGACACTGGAGCATGGTACGGCAAAGCACTTCTTCACACTCATAGCTAGGGCATTTCGCTTACCTCACTTTTAAAGCTAAAGGTTCCAGAAATGATTATTTGCAAGACACCACAGACAAGACTATTTTAGTTCCCTATGAAACCTTTTTAAAGGCTTACAAAATCTCTAAACAATGTAAAACTTTGAAAAAGATCCCTTTTATTAGGATTATGTGTTCTTTAAACCTCAACTGATGAACCACAACTGATTCTTCTATGGCATTCCTTAAAGAACCCTTTTGTGGGACTTTTTTAAGTGTGCAAGCAGGGGTGTGTGAGATCCTGAAACTATACTTAATAAAGTCCAGTCAGTCGAGAATGAATCACCAGGCAGGACCAACAGTCTAGTAAGCAAAAGTTTTGTGGGGAATGTATAAGAATAGTAACCCACAACTTCGATGTCCAGTCTTCGGCAGCTATTTGGCCAGCAGCAACACAGCTTAGTACTTCTGTGAAATAATGACTCAAGTAAAAATACAGGTACCTTTCCAGAAAGTAACATGAACAAACACTAGGAGTGCAGCGGACCTTTTGGTGTCTAGCACCCACTGAAGGAACTGAGGTTTGTTAGGCTGTTCTCTTTTTGACTCCGTCTCAGTCTAAAATAAAACAACAGACATCAAAAGTCAGAGATAAAAAATATATTAGAGGTGTATATTAGAGGTGGATAGTGTGACAGTATTTATCGTCATTGTAATAAGTTTTGTTTTTGTGATACACTGAGCTCATTATGGATATTGTCAGTGCTTGAAGACCAACATCATGTTTAATTAAAAACAGAGCATAACATAATATAATATAATATAATATACATTTTTGGAAATCTATAGACTTTTAAATGTGTCCTCTTTTTGGTTGAGTAAAAGTCTTATCGCTCTAGTCTTAGGTTTTAAGCAGCTATTTTTCCAACTAGTAATACTGCTTTAGATGCCTGTCAATAAAAAAATGCTCGTGTAAATAATGTCTATAGGTGAAATTAAGTGATGTCAGTTAAGGCTCGTTCTGACATTTAGATCATATTCCCTCAACTTGAATCCACAGTGAAGTACTCCACTGTACTCAGTCTTAAAAGCCAAGGGTCCTAAATAGTTTTTAGCTTGTTCATAAAGTTCAAATAAGAGCCTTTACATTATGAGGATATTCTTTAAATGTTAAAAAAGATTCTTCTTACTTACATTGACAAAAATGATTCTTCTAATGAACCACTAATTGAGGCGTTCTTTAGGGAACCAAAAGCAATTCTTCAATTGAGTCACTCAAAATAAATCATTTTGGAACCTTCATTTTTAAGTGTATAGCTGTGGGAGAGGATTTGTAGAAAGAATTCTATCATGTAGCAGCGGAGGGATTTTCGACGAGAGACACTGAAGCACAATCGATGAGAGATCATAAATTCACAAAGGAGGGTGACGGCAGATTAATTAAGCGTAGTCGATTAGCCCAGAAGCTCAGAGCTTCTGAATCTTTTCATTCATGCTCAGAGAGACACACAGACTTGAGCGTAGAATAATAAACTATATCTTAACATTCAACTCAATATAAAACAGACTTTTGTCCTGTTAACTCACCAACAGCAATTCTGTTAATTCAAAATGTTATTTCAGTGCTCCTGAAATAACATTTCAATTATTCAATTATTTTTAAACTGAAGTTACATTTTAAGTTGCATTATCACAGTGTACATGTATTATCTCATAGATGCAGTGTTGTTTTTCTCAATATAATATTGTCAAAACACCATAAATAATAATAAAATGTTTATCATGATATTACATTTTCATGTCAGCACATACCTAAAGTCTTTTATAGAATCATGTCCTCCCATCAATTAGAAATGTTTCCAGCCACGTTCCTAAAGGATTAATCAGTGGCAAAGTCATTTTTCTGTATGGAACGTATAAATAAGAATCAGGGTCCACATTCAGAGCAAACATCATTACGAGCAGTAATAGAGCAATATGCTAAAATGGGTGTGTTTGGCACACCTGTGTGTGTTACTGAAGAGTGTATTTGGTGAAAAAGATTTTGCATGCTCATAATCACTCATTTTCAACACACTTATCCCATATTTAATCTCACTAGGCGTGCAGTTAATGATCTAACAAAGTTTCACATGGATTCATCACTGGCTAATGTCTCCTGATTGATGGTCCTGTTGCCAATGAGAGGCAGGCACAAGACAATTAGCAAATGGTGGCTGTGATCACTTCCTCCTATGGTGGGCCGAGGGAGTTGGGGGGTAAGAGTGAGGAGGTGGGGAAAGAAAAATCATCTGAGGGGTAATCTACCGCACTGCGCAAAAAGCCCCGACATCACAATAAATCTCTTCCACTTCACAATTCCTCCGCAAATCAATTCTATTAATTCCCATCTGTGTTTTCTATAAGAGGGTGAATGTTTACAAGAAGCTTTAGATATATGAGTCTCATAGTAACCACAGGAGCATATAAAAACCAGAGCAACGAGGTGGGTTTAGGGGGGCTCGGACTGTGTGAGTGTATGTATGTGCTGACGGTGGCAGTGGGGGAGGATGAGGTGGACTGTATTAATCACCAGGGGGCAGTGATGAGCATGGGGTGACTCATTCCACCATCAGCATTAACCAAGTCTCTTACCCAGTGTATTTCATTAAAGGAAAAAAAATCAAATAACAGTGTCATTGCCATTGCCCTTTACACTTATTATATAATAAACCTTTATCAGAAAAAAGGAATCAGTTTTATTCTCAGTGTACTTCGGAATTCTGCCTCATCTGAGATGGCCTCAATCAAGCTGACCCAAAGGCGTTACACCCAACACATAAAGCCTGATGGGCGCTTAACTTCTTCCTCATGCCACATAAATATAACTGATGATTCTCAGAAAAGCCACGAATGTCTTTCTTCATGTCTGCATACAGAGATGCAGATAAAGGCATTCATTGACAAAGGCATTCATTCAAAAGACAAAGAAATTAATCTCCTTTCTTCAATTAGGGATGCACCAATCCGATTTTTATTTCCCAATACTATTTGGGTCAACCCTAGTATGGGATGAGTTCCCTCACCTAAGGTATCAGCCCATACTAGGGCTGACCCAAATAGCATTTTACAGGCTTTCAGTAATGGCTAATATTTCTGAATGGGAACTCGAATTATAATTGCCAAAATATCTTATCAGTGCAATAATTTAAAAAAAAAAGCTGCCCAAATAGCATTTTGCAAACTTTGAATATCTGTTGGTGTTCTTTTTTGGTATTAGGTTGTAACGTGAGCAAATAAGAAATATATATATTTTTAATAATCATTAGAGTTTAGTTAGCAACAACAGTAATCAATGTTTTCCTCTTCATATACTGCCAGAACTCCCCCCAACAAGAGGCCAATAGTATCAGAGGCCAATAGTAGCCTACTCGGATGTGTAGCACTATGCTTTAAATATAAATATTTGAGATGGTTCATAAATCCATACATTTCAAAATCTTATCACAAATGTTATCATTGTGCGAAAATTTCAATGGCTTCCACATGTGTGATATAACAGATTTCGGTTCTTTTAGCCTCAGTGGCCTAATAAAAAAGGTTTAACACTTAAAATGCTCAGAAGAAAATACACACCCTGTATGGCCTCTTACATGCACACGCACAAAAACACACAAACACACACACACACACACACACACACACACACTGCACTATCATTAATTGATCTCTGGTGCCAGTCAGTGTATTCCACAGGGAAAATACAACTAATGAAATGTACTGGCAGCATTTATTCAGGAGCCTGGGCAGACAGTCCTGACAAAGTGGCTGAATATAGTCACAGAAAGAAACATTAATAGTAAGCCTACACATTCGTCTCCCTCTCTCTCTCTCTCTCTCTCTCTCTCATACACACACACACACACACACACACACACAGCACACTACTATAAGTCAAATGCTTTTTAAATTCAAAGTCTTGTTATAAGGACATGAGTAACAGTCCATTTGCTTTTCATCTGCAGAAAGGCCTAATACTAATAATAAATTTAACACTAACAATAATGCAGGCTACTCCAGTACAGATCAACAGCTTCTGTACTGAATCTCTCCCTGTTTGACATTGTAAAATGCTTCCACCAGCAGCCATCCCCAAGAGACACTATAGGAGAATAACCAAAGCGGTGTGATTCACATTTGGAAGGTGAGGCACACAATTCTGTCAGCCAGCATCCAAAGCCTCTCCATTTCCACTCTCACAGAACAGGGAACTTGCTGACAATGGAGTGCCGGAGTAGTGAGGTCATTATTCTCTCAGCATTGGCCAGCACTGTCTCTTTTAATAGTGAAACTCTGCCCTCTGCAGGAGCCTGCCTGCACATTAGACTTATTGGCTCTGACTACATTACTCCGTACACCCACACACCTCCGTGGAAGGGATGTAGCCCTCACTGTGTCAAATATGTAGGACATTTTTGCTTTGAACTGTATACATTTTACCAGCTCATTAGAGAACATCATACTGAATAATAATGGCAAATCATTGGTAAATAATTATTAGGTTGATGCAAAATGCACACAAAATGCATTATCAATATTGTTGTCCTACAGAAGAAATATTGGTAGCATATGTGTTCTAGCGTGTGTATTCATTGCCATCTCCCTCACCCACAGGCCTGGCTGAATGCAAAAAAGCTCTTGGCAGCATATGGTGTCTCCCTAGGACTCCACACAGATCTCTCACATTCAACCACACAACAAACAAGCCCAGCCCAACACACACCACCTCTCACTCCATCCCTACACCCACAAACATATCAGACAAACTGAGAATTTACGAAAGGAAAGTTGCACACTGCACAGCACATTTCCAGCAGTTAGGAATATTACTTAAACATGTTTCAATTAAAGACCAGCATGCAGGTAAACAGTATTATAGGTAAAAGCCTTACTGCTCCTATTTGTGCTCCCATGTGTCTGTACAGAGTGCATCCTGTAACAAAATAACATTATCAGCATTTACGGCTTTGTGGTTAACGATTATATTATATTTTGCACAGGCAACAACTGCAAATGTATATATTAATGCTAAAGCATGAAGTGACCATTTTGTCATACGTGAACACACCACAGTAGCTGGGAAGTTTTGTAGGGGGGCGTTACCTTGCTCAAACAGAGGTGCCACTAGCAGTACTGGGATTCGAACCCACACCCTTCTGATTGCAGGGGAAACACCCTAACCACTAGACCACCAGCTGCCCCATCGCCTCACTTTATCCAGTGTCATCTGACACCACCAAACCAACAGTCAGATGATATCAGATAAAGTGTATTTTAGAATATGAATTCATTTCATGACCAGCTTTGCTAGTGAAAGCAGAAGCAGTACTGCTGCATGGCTGTAATGGCTCAATTCAATTCCACTCCAGTATATACTACTATATAAGTAGTGGACGGGTCTAATTATGCATGTTTTATTTCACATCATGGCTGGGTTTATGGCTGTGTGTATGTGTGCATCATTTACCTGGGGAGGAGATGGTGCTAGGATCACTATGGGAAGAAGGCAAGCCAAATAACGCTGTGTGATACTTCCGGCATTCATGTGGATGTTACTTTGACACCAAGTACCGAAACACTGTTGCAGACCAACTACACCCCTTCATGGCAATAGAACATGACAAAGAGTTTAAGGTCTTAATTTGGGCTCCAAATTCCCCAGATCTCAATCCAGTTGAGGAACTGTGAGATGTGCTGTATAAAGTAGTCTGATCCATGGAGGCCTTACCTTGCACTTTACAGGACATAAAGGATCTGCTGCTATTGGTGCCAGATCCCACAGCACTACCTTCAGAGGTCCGTAAGTCAGAGCTGTTATGGTGGCATCACACAATATCACACAGGTGTTACGGCCAATTGTTGTATTTGCAACCTTCACAGTATATTTATTGGCATCTATTTTTTTCATTAACCACTGGTTTGCAGTGATTAGCCTATAGTATGTAAGAGCAGGCTTCACACCATGCTAAATAGGACCTTCTCCTATGGTGCTCCACACCTGTGGAATCTGCTCCCTGATAACATTTTTTAAATCTCTTGTTAAAACCTTTTAAAATCATTTTAGATATGCATATTGTTGTTCCTTTATCTGGCTTTCTGTTTCTGTTCCTTATTTTTATTTGATTTACTTTGTTTCATTTTAATGTTAGCTAGTTAGAGGAGATGGTCAGATGTACACTGTTCCCGCATAATTTGTTCTCTGTTAATAAACCATCACTGCCCATTCTGCTGAAAACATAAAATCTTTAGGTTAATTTCAGTGCTACTTCCAATCTTTGGCTTGTACAGTAGCTGTAGGGGATCTAATAGCTTTGTGGAACTTCATTCAGCTTTGCAGCAATAACTTCATGCTGGTACAGAGGGAGAAAAAATGACACATACTGACATCCTTCAAAAGAAACCCACTCTCGGCATTAAAACATTATTTTCCCAAAGCCTTTGTACTTGAAACCTCTGGAGGGGTTTAATGGTATTCAGCTGAAGAGGCAGAATCTTTTCCATTAGAGTAAATTAACACCAAGGGGAGGATGGTGGGGGGGTGGAGGTGGATAGGGAGTCAATAGTAAATGTCTTGCTCAAAGCTCGGAAAGCACTGCTTACCAAAATCAAACAGTACGGCATAAGAGCAATCATAAAACACTCTCTAATGATTCAAGAAGAGTTCAAATAAAGCCTGTAAGCTCATAGAAATTCCAACCAATTAGGCTATGAGGAGAACTGATATTCCTTTTTCTTTGTAAATGAATACACAACTTAAAAGGCAAAATATGTACATATCACTGTTGGGTGGTATTGACAAAATTCAATATAACAGGTTTTTTCAAAATATATCATAGTATTACAGATGATATACAGTAAACCCCCACTTAATCGCGGTTCGGCAGTCGCGACTGCAGTCATTCACAATTATTTTCTTAGAAACTAATCATTGTTCGCGGAAACCCCCACAAAATCACAGAAAACGCAGATGTCCTCCACATTTATTTTTTCCTTTTTTTTTGTGGCAATATATACTTTTTCATGCATTTTAATGCTACATTATTAAGAAAAGTATAATTTACTGATTTTGTAATATGAATATGAATGTAAATTCAGCAACATTTCCATATAAAATATAACTGTATGCATTTATTTGTACTGTCGAGAGAACCCAAAGAAAATGCGTCTTGGGATGGTGAAATACCCCCTGTACTCAGAGGCAGGAGGTTTAAAAGTAGCCAATCAGAGAACGTTATTCATTTCTCCTTGCTGCTGATTGGCTGCTGCCCTGTGACGCCTCTCTGGCAGCCGCAGTCCAGCAAACCCACAGCAGAACAGTTTCTCGAGCGCTTCCCTGAATGTTCTCGTGTTTTTCGTTTTTTGTTCTTCTTAAAGCTCTGAATTTTTATTACTGTAAATTAAACTAATTTATTACTGTATTTACCCTGCATATGCCAAAGAAAACTACAGCACATGACAAAGCTTGCATGAATTACAGGACAGTCTATACAGGGGTAACATTGGTATTTTACATTCTAGCACTGCGGGAGACAGCAGTTCAGTATAAACTGTACAGTACATATATGAGTTTACCTTTACGTTTTTTAAGGGTAATGTATTAAGCTGAGATTAAAATGAAATTAAAGTGTTTTGGGGGCATATTTAGGGTTTACGCTATAAAAATAGGCATTTTTAGGTTTTTTTAAAAACCATATCACAAATTCATGTTCTTTTCACAATTCACGGGTGCCCTTGGAATGTAACCCCCGCGAATGTCAGGGGTTTATGGTGGACGATTTCATTAATATTCTTCTTCTACTTCAGCGGCTCCTGTTTTATTAGGGCCCTCAACGGCAGATCAACTGTCTCAATTTCCTTCTATCCTCTGCATCTTCCTTTCTCACATACATTTATGGACCACATCCATAAACCTCCTACTAGGCCTTACTCTTCTCCTCTTCCCTGCAGCTCCATCCTCAGCATCTTTCTCGCAACACACTCAGAGTCTCTCCTCAGCACAAACAAAAACAACCTAATCTCGTCTCTCTCTTTTCATCCAATTGAGCTGTCTCTCTAATAAACGAATTCCTAATCCTGTCAATCCTCATCACTCCCAACGCAAATCTTTTCAACTCTGCCACCTCCAGCTCTGCGCACAACCATATATGTTTTTATTAATACTGTTACCAAACTCCTAGTTTACCCTTAAAAAATTACAATCAGAGCTTGTACTGGACTCCATGGATTGTTCTGCTCTGCATTTTTAAGATCGCACTAATACTTTACATTTTACAAAGCACTGTGAGTAAACTAGACAGAAGTAATGTTTTCAAAAGGTCGATTTCTATTTATCAAATAATCTGAAATGAATGTCATATATCGCACTGTAATAATTACAGTGTAAATGTACAACTGTGTGCCATTAAGTTGCCAGGTAGTTCGTGTATTTACAACACTCATGCTGTAATGTTTAAGTATTTTTAAATTCAGTACAAAACTGTTTTATTCAAGACAACGTATTATAACCAACGCAAAAATTGTGAGAAAGTAAAAGTAAACCATGACACAGCAAATACAAAAGAGTTTGCATTATTGTAGCAGTGGTAATCAGATTTGTATGCAAAGTGAATGTTTTTATATTAAAATCTAAATAAAAAAATATAACTTCATTTGAATATGCTATGCTTTATTTTGTCAATTCACACTGTACTAGGTAAGCTAGCATGCTATTGGACAGCTTGCTAGTGTTAGCTAATTAGGTTTACGTCAGCTACTATTACCATTAATTAATTAATTATAAGCATGATCCCGTCCTGCAGATATTAATGCAGCTCAGCTCTTTTAACGTCCAAATAATGGAAAACAACGTTAAACTGGAGTGAAGATGACAATCCTCTGCACCTTTAGAAGGGTACTTTTGGCACGCAGTAGTATAGAAGCTATAGGTTGGCAATAGTTTTCTGTTTTGTTCTGGTGGCCTACACACTACAGGCCAAGTTTAGCAGGTTTTCCCCCAGTGTTCCAGCACTGTAGCTGATCTCTGACCCAGCTGATCCTCCGCCACTGAACTGGGCTTCAGTCCCAAATCATTCCATTAGCCATAAATCAAGCGGAGATGCCAATAATGTCTCTCAGATTTACAGTCATCGGCTTCCCCTGAGTTATAGCCAGCACATGAGTGCGCTCTCTGCATAGGCAACGGCAAATAGGAGAATCATTCATAAAAAACAACATTATCACTGAGCTTAAGAGGTATTCAAGGTGATAACTCGCTTCCAGTACTACAGATATAAGTTTTCACAATAAATAAAGACAGCCCTAATATAGTGTGTTGTGCTCGAGGATGACTGTGACTGTACTTTTGACTCTTACCAAAAGCCTGAATGCAGTAGTATTCAGTCTGAAGGCAAAAATGTGACTAGGTTTCATAACCTAGAGACTGAAAGTAAGCAATATTGCTGTGAAAAACAGCCATGAAAGCTGATAGAGGATGCTGGGCCTTAAAGAAATATGAAACTGAGAACAATACACCTGCCTTTCTGCTATATATTATATTTACTGTGTAAAATATCATTTTAGCACATTTCAACAATTGAATAGGCAGTAACAAGAACAGCCAAATAGCCTTGATTGTAAATTGAATGCCTACGTGAATGGCATCTACTGCCTTTACTGCTATACAGCACGGCTATTTTTTAGCTCTTGAATGAAGGGTCCTCTATGGATTGACATAAGCATCAATAAGGTCTACGATAGACTGACACTGGCATCAATAAGATCCAATTAAGTTTCTCCTTGAAGGGGTAATTTGGAGTGCAGCTTTTGGAGGTCAATTATGAGAAAAAAAAACAAGTTGATTTTAGTCACTAAAATAACCTGAATTAATAGCGTAAAATATAATTAATCAATTTAACAGCATAGCTGTTCTTTTTCTTGTTTAGAGTGAATCTTCAGTGTGGACAGGAATAGACGCTGTTCTTTGGGAGATTTGTTTAGGGAATCTTGGGATTGAATAACTATTTTACACACTAAACTAAATACTATATCCAAACCAATACATTTTCACAAAGTTAGCCCACCCATTATTGTCAGGGTTGCAAGGATGAAAAATAAAGCATAACACATTACAAAAATGAAGCATAACACATTACAAAAATTAGTCTTAAAGAGACAAAAAAACCAGCCTGTTTAATTTGAAGAGATAAAGAGAAGCTGGGAAATAAAATTAAATACAAGTCTTTTTGGTAAACAATCCAACATATTGGATCATAAGTGAATTTGATGTGAAAAAAAAACAAAACACTGGAAAAATGTGGGATTAAGGCCCTTTAATAGAAACAGAGCAGATTTTTTCCTGCAGCGTGTGTGTTTTTAGTGTATGCCATATGTTAAGTTTCAGGGGGCACACATGGTCACATGGCCATGCTCTCTCCCAGGTTGTATGAGGCCCGTGGTATCAGCCTCACAGCTGGCCTGCTCTCGGCACAGCCCCCTGTGGTTCCACACGCAAGCGAGTAAACATCACCCTCTCACACGCAGCAGACCCACATACTCTGTAACACGCACACATAGACATAGACACAAACACACACACAATAAAGGTACGTCATAATGACACATCATGCAAAAAAATATATTGGAAATCCCACATGCATTGATGGGGACAACACACTGGAATCTTGCACATTATTCAATAAAGTGTGAACACATTTTTTGGCCAAAATAACACGTAAAAATATTATTAATGTCTATATTCCACTACTGTGAACACAGATCCTGAGGTCACGTCCATGTGTTCACTTAATTTATGATGCAATTAACTGTTCCTTAAAGAACTGCAATGGAACTGTATCATTGTGAGGTCAGAGACTTACGCTCTATGTAATACAGTGCTGTAAACACGAGCACAACAATAACGTCACGTACACACAGCTCTGATGACAGGGGTAGTTATAAAGGCAACAGAGGACATGAGACACTGGTTCCACCTTGCACGAGATCAAACATGAGCAACTCTACACAAAAGCATATGGCGCGCACACACACACACACACACACACTACCATTATGGTGTCACAAGAACAAAACGTTCTCTTCCCACTGTTCTCCCCCTCTCTCTCTCTCTCTTGTCTGGCTCGAGGGCGGGATTGTGCCTCCTCCCCTCCACAGCCCCAGAACTGCTCAATGTATAGAAGACATTCCACCAACCCAGTAACTCATTTGTCTCACTACACATTTTCATAAAAATGCCTTAAACATACAGAATATTAAAAAATATGCATAACTGATTTTTTTAAATGAATTAAACTATTATGTAAACTTACACAACAAAAGAAGACTTAACAATTTCACTTTTTCAAAAATCTGTGCTTTTACTGGCGAGACTAAAAAGGTTTGTATTGGTGAAATTGGTCTCATATCTACCCTCCTCGTCTTTCCCTTTCTCTTTCCTTGCTCTCGACCTCCTTACTGTCCTCCCCTGGCTCATTCCTCATTCGGGACAGCTCCCTCACCTTCCTGCCTCTCTGCGCACTACACAGCCCCTCTATATTCAAGCAAAAGACCCATACACTCTGGGCTGTCACAGGGGAAGAATACACCGCTCCACCATCCCCCTCCCATCCCCTCCTCTCTTTACCCTTTTCATCCATACCCACTGTCCCCTCCCCTGCACACCGTTCATCAGGATAGCCCCTTTTCCTCCCTCCTCCCCCTCACGTGCACTGGCACACCGCCTCCCTCTTTCTCCTCGCTGCATTTCTCACCCTCTCTTCCCTTCTTTCTCTCACTCCCTCTCTCTCTTTTCTCTCTCTCTCCCATGCAGCTCCACTGAATATGCAGATTGGTTAAATCAGCTGCAGTCTTGCTCACCCTCAGCCCCCCAAAACAAATGCAGCTGCAGCACTTTCCCAAGACTGCGTGGGGATATAAGTGCTTATCCTGGGGTTTTTTCAGGGGAGAGCAGAGGGACAAGGGGAGCACTCGGATTCAAAGCACATCGCAGAAACAGGGACCTAAAACAGCCAATTTCATGTTCACATCATTAACAATGTCCTTAAAGTCAATAAGCATGAGATATCACACATCCCTTGAAAGCAACTAATCCCACTTTAATTCAAGCTCACTACAACCATTAGAACCTAAAGGGTCTTTTCTATTAATTCCTGTCCAATTCCTGCCATACAACACTCACTGCAGGACAAAACAAATACATTTAAAGCACACTTTTGCAGAATGCAGAATGAAAGGAAACACAGCGTAAGAACGATGGCAAGCATCTTTCGCTCATAATTGTGCCCTGAGGCTCATGAGTTTAGCACAGTTTAAACAAATATAACTCTGCCATGACCCAAATGATCTCAAGCTTACATAGAAATGGAAAAATGGACGAGTGATGGATATGCATTAGAAAATGACAGTGTGTAAATGAACACCACACTGGCTAATTACTGAATAAGTGGGTTACTGAGCCCTACCGCACAACATCAGCACTCTGTCCAGTAACACACATCACATTCACGTCATTTTTTTCCTCCCTCTGACATTGATTGTGTCCTTCGGAATAAAGCGAAAAAGAACACAGACATGGAATGAATGGAGGCAGAGTGCACGGACGTGATTGATGAGCTTTTAGACTGTGTGTGTGTGTGTTTTGTGAGTGAGTGAGAATGGGTGGCAAAGGTTTGAGGAGAATGGTAGAGATGGAGAGATGAACGGATGAGCATATGGATAGTGACATGGACGACCACACAACAGGAGATGGAGGGAGGGATGGAAAGAAAAGGAAGAAAGAGAGAGAGAGAGAGAGAGAGAGAGAGAGAGAGAGAGAGAGAGAGAGAGAGAGATGAATTGAGTAAGGAGCAGAGAGTAAATGGAGGAAGAAAGAGAATGGCAGAGGGGGACAGAGATGG
>JBBPCY010000130.1:11029221-11061505 GCA_037974405.1 Brachyalestes nurse
CAGAGAGGAAAGGGAGGAAGAAAGAGAATGGCAGAGGGGGACAGAGATGGAGAGAAAGATAGAAAGGACCAGAGAAAAAATGAGTGTGAGGGCAAGGGAATATGAGAGAGAGAGAGAGAGAGAGAGAGTGGGAAGGAGAGTGAGTGTGTGCATGAAAGAGAGAGAGAGAAAAAAAACGAGAGAGAGAGCTTGATGGACTGCAGGTTCCTGTGATGTATCTGACGGTGCTGCAGTTTCTCCCGCCCCCACCTTTCTGATGAAGCGTGCAGCTTTCTGCAGCCTTTGCACTACCAACTGATTCACCCTGTTCATGAGCCAGAGTGCTGCTTGCCAAACCAAATGACAGTAGGAGTGGGCAAGCTGCCAAAAACCTGATCTGACTCCAAACACAGAGACTTTTATATTCAGAACAACAACAAGGACCAATAAAATAAATGCATAAATAAAGACTGCAATCATTGTCCAAAAGCAACAAGCATCAAACTCTGTCACTGCAGCTCCACACAATGTGATGTAACAATCAGGCACATCAGTGGTTCTTGACCCTGGTCCTGGAGTAGCCCTGCTCTGCAAGTGTTTTTCTGCTCTAACACAGTAATTCAACTCAGGAAGAGCTCGTTAATTAGCTGATTAGTTGAATCAGGTGTGTCAGGGCAGGAAATCATACTAATGAGAGTGCAGCACAGGAAAGGAAGTCCAAGGAAAAGATGCCCTGAGCAGTTATAAAAAATGCAAAAAGCAGGTGAATCACAATAATGGGTCTCATTTGATACAAAGTTTGTTTGAGACACTTACTCACCTTCAGTTTCTTTCAAAATAAGAGGCTTTCATGGGGAACTTGTTTCCCCTCTACAGCAGAAAGAGTCTTAGCTGCATGGGAATAGGGATAGCAGTAATACCACAGATAATTCTGCAATAATCCTTGGGTATCCGGACCAAATTTTAAATATTACAATGGGAATAGGGATAAGATTTACTGTTGGAACAGTAATAAAATGTCTACTGAACAGTGGAAATGGCAAAAAATGGAAATTAAATGACTCATTTTATAACCAGAGCATTTGGCAGGAATATACATCAGTTTGTCTAAATGTATGTGACCAAATGCAAACAGCAGTCCTTGATGTCAGTTTTTTCCCCCAAAACTCAACTAACCTGTGTGTTCATTACCTTGTTTAAAAGCTACCAGCTGCTATGGGGATAATGAAGATTAACTCAGTATTATACATTGTTCTTGTGAAAACAATTCCATTATGAATATTGCCAGATTTATTGATATGACCTATGTCTTTATTATCATGCAATATGGCGTTTTTATACTAAGATTCCTTGTAATGCTCTTCTGGAAGATCAGCTGGATGGAATTCCATCCCTCTGCAGTTCAGTTCAGCCACAAGAGCATTAGTAAGGTCAGGTACTGAGGCTAGGCTATTAGTTCTGGATCACAAACCTCCAGTGGAAATCCTTGACTATAAGAGTCTGTGCCATAAATGTCAAAACACACTCAGAAAGGAGGAAAAAGAACACCTCTGTGCTAATTAACATTAACATCGCATCTGAAGTTTGTGAAGACATTTTTTTGCTTTATCACAAAAATATGGTCCCATCCACTGGAAATCATAAAGTGACTGGCTGATTTCACTAACTAATGTTGGTGGTTGATGTTTTATGTTAAGAGTTCAACTTCTGAAGGCCTAACCAATGGTTGAGCTGTTATAGTTATATCAACATAGATACCACTAAGAACCAGCACAAGGATTTAACACAAAACATGATTCTACTGAGTAAAAATACAATAAACTTACAGATGTTTATTCTTTCCCAGAAATCATTAGAGTTTTTCTAAAGATCTATAGGGCAAGAAGGTTCTTAACTCCAACTCATTGCAAACGTATTGGGTGGAGCTACACCACTCCAGAGAACATGGTTCCATTGATTCACAGCGCAGTACTGAACACCTTTTTTGACGTTTGACATTGGGTATAGTGACCTTAGACTCGTGTGCAGCAGCTCTAGAGCGTTTCATGCTTTTTGCAGTGCTATTCTATAGAGATTTTACAACAAGTGGGTGCACCATAAAGCAGCTAAATTCACTAATTAGAAAGTGTTCCTGGATACATATACAGTCTATGTTGTGTATGAAAAAATCTCCTGACAATCAAATCAAAATGGCCCCTGATGTAAAAAAAATTCAGAGGCTGGGAGCTCCAGGAGCAAGGTTAGGAACGGCTGTGTTGTGTAATCATTTGCATTTTTGACCGTGTCGACACTACGGCACTTCAAACACTGGCTAACTACGCGATAAAATTTTGTGATACGCGGTTTATGTTTACGCTCAGTGCTGGTTGTAAACTAGCCAGGCCTTACTGCAGTGGGTGGTTTGTAATCCCTCTTTCTCTGTCTCTCTCTCTCTGGAACGGCTCAGCAGAGCGAGTGGCAGCAGCACACACTCTTCACTCGAGCGCTGCTGCGGCCTCATCACTCACTGTACGCTGGCCCGTTACTCTCATCAGCTGTGTTTGCAATTCGGCACTGTCAGCAAGTTTTCGTGTGTGCGTGTGTGTGCGTGTCAGATTGGATGTAGCAGTCACACAGATATATGTACATTTTAAAAGCCGGGACCAGAGGCTTATTTCACAGTGATGCTCAGAGTCTGTAAGTGCTTTTTAAACCCAGGTCGAGCGGCAACTTTTAAAGGCCACTTACAAGGAGGTACTCACTCACTTCTCTGGGGCAGACGGACATTGTGGGAAGAGCATTGTTCAAATACAGGTTAGCCCTGAATCCTGGCAGCAAACCAAGCCTGCCATTAGACTGACAATTATACAGGAGAGGCCTGTGTGCCTCCCTGATATCAATAATAGATTTCCTGAATGGGCACCCAGAAGACAAAGTCTTTTAATTAGTTAGCAGAACTGTGCCAAATTTCAGTTGGTGGTAGAAATGAGAGAGATGAACATTTATACTAAGAAGAACAACGGTGATCACTGTAAAGTATTTTCAGGAGGTGAGAAACAGCATAATATATTAACACTATTATATGAAGACTAAGGATACAGCCGTCAGGAACTGTTAGGGCTAACTGCGATTCTTTCTTTAAAGTCAAACTGTTAAATGGCTTTTTCAATGATTTTTATTAACATTTTCTTAACCTCTTAGGAACAGAGAAAAGACATTTCTGGTACTTTCTATTAGCCAAGGATCACAATATAAAAAATGTTTGCTCTTTAGTGGAGCCAAAATTGCATTTATTGCAAAACAGTTACCTTTTTAAATAACATAATATCCAGTATAGTGAAGTTAGTTAGTATAGCTAGAGGCTTTTTAGCACAAAGCAGAATTTAAAACAACATTCCAGTACAATTCTGATTGTGCATCTTTAAATCTTAAATCTATTCAATACATTTTTAAATATTTACTTGTTTCATGAATTTTGTCAATTTACCTGAAATTATATATATATATATATATATATATTTATATATATACATATATAAAACCCAAAAATTAATTTCTGAGGCTGAGGGCTCTAGATGTTCTGTGACCCTTAGCATTTTGACCATGCCTACAGTACAGCACTTCAAACAGTCAAACTGTGCAGTAAAATTTTGTGATACGTGGTTTATTTTTACACTCAGCTTGTGAAGTGGCCAGGCCTTACAGCAGTGGGTGGTTCGTAATCCCTCTCTCTTATTTCTTGAAACAAACGAAATCATCTGCCAACTACACAGATAATCTAACAAGATAAAACGACTTCAAACAAGTAATAACATACATAATATTCGCACAAAATATAGGTTGAAAATGATTTTTTGGAAAGTTATTACTTTTGCATTGCGCATCACCCTGCTTCCTGGGCATAATCATATAAATACTGTCCTGTTTTAAATACACAAAGAATAGCAGCAGGACACAAGAAATGCTGTAAAGTCTGCAAAAAAAATAAACGCTGTGCCTTCATTTGTTTGCATACAAGATGTGTGTGTGTGACGTAGCAGACTGGCATAAGAAACACTCTATTTCGCAGTTATTTGCACGCTGCTCGGCTAAATCTGCCGTTGACGTGGTTTGAAGACTAGCAAACTTTTGACTCTTCTGAACAATAGGTGATACCAAAAGCCACAGCAGGCTTTCTCAGCAAGTTTTTATGTAAGCCTGAAAATAAGAGGCTACAATAGAGCCTGCCATGGGTACATCCAGATACTGCTTTAAAAACACTGTGTAACCTCCAGAGAAATCAAATAAATTTAAGCAGAATTACTGATGTGCTTGTAGTTTGTAGTACTGTGTAGTACTGCAATCTAATTCCACTCAGATCAACTGAGACATGAGTGCAGTGAGGTCATCTGTACAGAATCTCCGGTGTGTGCAACAGGGAAACATTTTATAGTCCGAACAAGTGACCGCTGACTCGTGGTTGTTTAATAATGGCCTGAGCTCATTATAATAATAATGTTGCCACAGTGTTTTCAGAAGAAGACCACTGTGATAATGAGAGCACCGCAATTTGTGTGGCATCACCACACACCTCAATGGAGCAGAATCCAAAGCGCCCCAAAGGGTGATCATAGCTAGTTAGGCTTAGCATTAGCACGGCTGTATAAACAATCCATCAGGCATTCCGAATGTCTACACGGAGAGCACATGACAGCTGCATTAAGCTTTTATAGTGCATAATTGATGAGGCCTGGGAGCCTGCAACATTGGTTTAAAAGTAATAGGAGGCATTGTTATTGTCTGGCATGAAATATGCATAACATGCTCTATTAATATGTATGTTGACTCTGCCTCTTCGTGTGCCAACATAAACATATTCTGTAAGTTCTGTGGGGCTTCTGTACATATGCAAAGGACAAACACCCACTTCGCACTATTTTGCAAACACACGCGCACACACATGCTCACACACAAATTATTGCACTGTGTGCAGTCTTTAACTCACATTAGAGTCCAGCAGGTCGATGCTGTCCAGGCTCTTGCTGCGGTGGATTCGGCCCTTGATTCTACGCAGAGATGGCTTGCCTTGCACCGAACTCTCTGACTCTGCCCCCAGAGAGAGTGTATCAGGAGTGGGGATGAAGCCGTGGATTCTAGGATAGTACCTAAGAAAGAAGAACATCACACAGCATGTTATGTACATAAAGGTGCACAGTTGAAAAGGACAAACAGGATTCATGGTTATTTGAACTGATCAAGTGAAGAAAGACTAAGCCACTTACACAGCTGGCCCGTATTTATCTTTTTCGTGTTTGGGGAAAATCCTGAAAGAGGCAAAAAAGAGAGAGAGAGAGAGAGAAATTTTAGCACAAATGCACAACACACTTCATTCCTCCATATAATCATTACATACTAGATTGCCTTTTACATACAGTACACACAGATACAATTTTATATATGTATTTCTTGAATATTTCACAAATACAAATACATCAACACTTTATTACTTACTACCTGCCTCATATCTACTCACTGTTTTATTAGTTCAACTTTGTAGTTTACAATTACAGACTGTAGTCCATCTGTTCTCCTACATCATTTGTGAATCCCATTTGGCCTATTCATTAATGGTCAGAACAGACAATCCTCAGCACAGCAGTAATACTGACATGTTGGTGCTGAGAATGATCCACCACCCATAAAATACCTGCTTACTGCTGGTCTTATGGGGGTCCTGACCATTGATGAACTGGGTAAATGCGGCTAACAGATGATGCAGAGAAACAGAAGGACAAAAATCTGTAACTACAAAGTGAGCTGATAAAATGAGCTGATAAAATGAACAATGAGTGTAGATACAAGACCGGTGTACCTAATTAAGTGATTTGTTGATGTATATGTATTGGTGCAAAATTTGAGTATATACACATATAAAATTGCTAATGTTTGTCTACTAATAATAATTAGCAAAAGCATTTTAAAAGTAGCTCCAAATATGGTATATATTTTTTTTTCATAGTCCTTCATCCATTTATTTGTACTTTATGTAGAATAATCAGTAAAAATGGCATATGAAGTGCACAGCAGTCCCTGTCTACTGGAATCCGTCCAAGCCTACCGGACACTTGTATTGTAACACTGCTCAGAACGTTATAGTACCTGGCTAAGATACAGAACCATCTATTACTGTAGACATGGCCGAATGGCAAGCTAGAAGACGAAGCAAAAGATTACAGATACATAGAGAGAAGAATACAAAGAAGAACTATTTCATTGAGTTTATTGGTTGTAAAGTCACTATAGCCCATTGGGTGTTGTGGTATTTAGACCAACTGTGCATAATTGCTTTTAAAGGGGAAAAATCCCCAAAGGACACAAAGTTATAAAACTCCCATCTTGATGCTGTTGACTTGTCAGCTTGAAAAATGAAAACACTTCTTGAAGTGCCCTGGGGCCCTTGAATTAACAGCCATCCCTGACTGCTATATAGACAAGATTCTGCGTTCTACAGTCGCGTTATTTGCTACCGGGTATTTTTACCACAACTCATTTTTACAGAGCAAAAGAAGTTACAATTAATGGCATGAAATAAAGAAAAAGAAATCGCAGATTTCCTGAGAAGACATGTTCTTGCGTCACCGCTACATTCCAGAAGCACACATAGAACTGCCAGAGTATTAACAAACACCATTATATCTGAAATACTTAGCGTAAGCAAAACTGGCAGCATAATATTACATAACAAGCTCCCAGGGGATGTCGATTTACATACTGTACCTCAAATACCCTTAGAAAAATTAAACAAACCTGCAGTAACTGCTGTTTGAGCACGCACTGTTGAGGGTGTCATAATCAATTCATTCCACACCAGTACCACACACGGTCATTTTGAACTTGTTTATTAAATCCCGTTCATCAATAATTTATGTCACAGCTGCTCTATCTGGACTTCAAAGCATCTCACACACAAGACCATGCATGCAGTATTTATCGAGAGTCCTGAAATCACAGGAATCAATTCAGTAACATTTGAAGAACAGCGCTGAATTACACATATCACAATATGAAAGGTGCAGACATTGTGGAAAAATATCCATTTGTGAAATACGTGATGCATTAGGAATCTGCAGGTTATAGTGAGAGAAGGTTGCAATTTATTTTTTTAGACATAGCAGTGTTACTGGGCAGGATTAAACATCTGTAATCCTTTATATTGTGGCACACCATCTTAGTGTTCAATCCCTATAATATATACACAAATTGGCCACAACATTAAAAACACTGACCAATGAAAACAATAACATTAATGATCTTGTTACAGTGACACCTGTCAATGAGTGGGATATATCATGCAGCAAGTAAACAGTCAGTTCTTGAAGTTGATGTGTTAGAAGCAGGAAAAATTGGCAATTGCAAGATTCTAAGCTACTCTGACAAGGGCCAAATTGTGATGGCTGTCACAGTACCCACCAAAAGTGGTGAACCGGCACTTGGGTCACAAGCACCCAAGGCTCACTGACGCGTGTGGGTATCTAAGTCTAGCCCATCTGGTCTGATTCCACAGAACAAGCTACTGTAGCACAAATTGCCGAAAAGGTTTACACTGGGTATGACAAAAAGGTATCAGGACACACAGTGCATCACAGCTTGAAGCGTATGTGGCTGAGTAGATGCAGACCAGTTAGAGGGCCCATACTGACCCCTGTCCACCACTGAAAGCACCTACAATGGGCATGTGAGCATCAGAACTGGAGATTTGAAACAATGGAAGAGGGTGGCCTGGTTTGATGAGTTGGAGTTCAAGGTGTTAACATTGCCTCCAAATTGCCCGGGACATCTGTGGGACGTGCAGGACAAACTAGATCCTTGGAAACCCCATCTTAGAATTTACAGGACTTTAAAAAATCTGCCGCTTACATCTTGGTGCCAGATACTACAGCACACCTTCAGAGGTCTTGTGGAGTCCAGGCTTCAATGGGCTGTTATAGCAGTGCGGGAGACCTACACAATATTAAGGATGTGGCTTTAATGTCACGGCTGATTGGTGGTGGTGTGTCTCATATGCTTAATAATAAATAATACATCAGCATTTTACTTGACTTTAAAGATACTAGAGTTACTAGAGAACTTTTTTTACATTGGCAAATTACCGCTTACATTGCAGACTATCAGGGACTTTTAACTACATTGCTAGGATTCAAATGCAAAATATAGCAATACTTGTGCCACATATGGGCCTGACTATGGTTACAGTTTCATCGTTTCATCGACACCCTATATTACAAAATGATAATTATTTGAGAAAATTTGAGTACTCTTCAGCCATTTTGTTTTATGTGATCTGACAATTGAGAACTGATAATTATATCTGCTAGCAAAGGTTTGTTAGTCTCATTATCCAAATATTTAGCTCATTTAAATCAGTCACAACATTTCAGTAGGGCAAAAAGAGAGAATAGCACAGAGTGAAGTGAGCATTATTACATAATTCTTAAAACTCGGTTACACTACAGGGACAACTGTTATGTATTCTTTGCTTGCACAGTCCATCAGTGTTTTGAGTGCCTTGTAGCGCTACTTTCCCCCTTGATATCAGGACACACCATGTTGTGAGAGGATTTGCTCGAAAGCCTCGGAAAGCGGAATTCAATAAAGCAAATCTTCTGTTTCAATGCACTGGCTGCACTTCCGATGAATCGGAGATCCATTTACATATTAAGTGGCAGATTAAGAGGCCCTCCTGGGTTGCTATGGCAGATTTCTAAGAACGTCAGAAAATGAAGAAAAAAAAAAAAAGAATTGAAGAAGCATCTTAATTGTCCCTGCTCTGCTGTAATTTAGTGAGGTAAACAGAAGCAAGGAGGACAGAAACTGGAACAAAACGCAGGAAGGTTAACCAGAGAAGAAACAGAACAGCTTCACCTTCAGTTCACCTTTCCCAGTCAAACGTGTCAAAAGCACCAGAGGGATCGGCAACAGCATGGCATGTTATATTTGGAATATGGTGTGTGGGTGTGACATTAATGACAGCATATATGAGGATGCCCTTGTAAAATTTTAGATATGTTTGACTAAATAGCCTTAAGGGAAGAGTGTGTTCTGCATGCTGATCAGTAATTGGGAAGATGGTAATGTGTGTATTTCACCAAAACGGATCTTTAGGGCCCCAGTGCAAATAAAGAAATGGGTCTCTCATATAAAAATTATAATTAATTAATAAAAATTAATATAATGTTAATTGTAAGTTGTTTTTCAATACTGAGAAGCATTTGTGAATGAAATTAGGGAGGGTGTCTGAGCTTGCCCAGTGTTTCACCTGATGATAAGTCTGAGTCGGAAATGAAACACGACAATTTCATCACTTCAATAATGAGAACATTTGGTTTTTTTTCTTTTAAATGACAAGATTCATGCTTAACGTAACCAGCAATGTTAACTACAAGGTAAAAAGGTAATTTTTAAGTATAGATGTATGGGGTCCAGAAAAGATGTTTGTAAAGATGTCTGATTGCCAATGTGTCCTGCAGTTATTTCATTGCTGAGATGCCTAATATAGTTGTTCAAAGAACAGCATAAGCAGATGCCTAACGTCATTACAGCACAAACAGAAGACAAAAGGCGGTCAATAATGAACTGTGGTCATCCATGCAGTCCTTTGACCTCTTCTTATGTGCCTTGCACAGCCGTCAGGAGCAATTAGCCTGAGCAATAAAAGATACTGCTCCCTCAGCAAGTCAATGTATAGCACTACGTTCCATATCACTGGTCTCGGTTCTGTTCAGAAGGCTGATCATTACTCTCCCATCCGTGCACCTCTATCAACGCAATCTATACAGCTGTAATCACAAACATTACCGTAACTCTAGCCTTGGATGGAGCAGGACAGCCCACAGGGTGGATCTGGCTGAGAGCAGGACACTGGGATCCTGGGTAGTCTTGTGCATTCAGCCCTTTACTGACCACAAGCTCTGCCAGCCTATTAGCATTCTCCTCACCTCCAGGCGTTGACTTCAGGTTAATTGCTCAGACTTTAATGGAGTAAACAGTAGTTTTGGGTGAACAGACACAGGGGTCAGTGCAGAAGATGAAAATCATAGCTGCTGTTTTGAAGGATTACGCAGGAGTGTACGCTAGCAGGCTGAGGATCAGCGCTTCATGCAACTTTACAATCACAGAGGGTTGCTAAGCGTGAAACATGATAAGCTGCTTTTGTGGGGAACACACACACACACTCTCTCACAGCCCCACATTGGTAAAAAGAGTGTGTAAATACTAAGACACATGCGTGAAGGCCTCAGGGCAGACAACTGGCGCTAAAGTTCATTACGCCAGGTTGAAGCGAATCTGTGGGGCTAGTAGCTAGGACTGTAGGGAGGAAGAACATCTGCTGCATTATTATGACTCAGAGAACAGATTTCTTGCCTTTTTTCTACGCTCCACAAGCGGTGCTGAGGCTTTCAAAAAAGCCATTTGCACTAAATGCACTCATCCAGAACAAACAGGACTGGCCAGAAATGGACAACATTGGAACGGCTCAGATTGAATTTCATTAAGAATTCCTAAGAAGCAATAACAGTAACTGCACATACGATAGTGGCAAGAGACACTGAAACTGGTGTTAGTATTAAAATATTCTTACACTATTCTTGCATTATCCAAGAAGACAAAGTGCACTCAATATTTAATTTAATCTTGTTTATCCTGCTTCTACACCAAGAGTGACCCCTCTGTCTCTAAGGTCTGCCTCTGAACATCCTTTTCTGTTGACCTCTGCTTGCTCCTTCCTCTGTACACGGCTCCTGTGTGTAAAGCCTTTACCTCTTTTCCAGGCTGAATGTTCTGAAGTCCTCTGGTAGAAAGTAGACAGATATAAAACCTCAGGCACGGAGGCTCACCTAGAAACAAACCGAATGTAGGAACTCTCAAAGAGGAGAAACGCTCTCTGCTGGAGATTCAGAACAACATAAATCCAACTTTGCTCAAATTGAGCAGAAAATGATTTTATTAATATTAATTATGATGCTAACACATGATTACACACTGATAACTGGCAATGGCAGTGAATGTGGTTCTGATTTTACTGTAAAATACACTTCAGCTTTTGTTAAAAAATAACTTTTGGAGGGTACTGCAGTCACTGTAGCTTTGATTTCTTTACCTTTGAGGGGCCCATGTCATGGTATAATACATTTCCCTGTTTTTCCCAGTATTCTCCCTCTAATCCAAATCTGAATGTAGTTACATATTTTCACCTGTTCCACTTACAGCTGTTTGGCCAAGAAACTGTCCATTTAATTGTAATGGACAGATTTTAGAAAACGAATTATGACTGTTTTGTTCACATAAACCCACACAAAAGTTAAACGCACAAATACAGTGTAGGAAATCAGTTTATGTTACTACTGTCTTGCTACAACAGTGTGGTGAGAATCTCTCTGTAAAACAACAGTGTTGCCATGTTTCCAAGTCTATGAATAATTAACAGCTTGACAAATAAGCCGAATGCCAGCATCTGCACATCTTGTTGGGTGGATTTCTGGGGAGGCTTGATCATAAACTTCATTTACTTGCTTGGTTGACTTCAGTGAATCTCTGATGTTTCAGCAGACAGACCACCCCATACCCCCAAGGCAGCTTGAATTTTTATGATTTCAGTTTTTATGGTGTTGTATTTAAGTAAACTCATTGACCTAAAAGCTAGTTTTATTCATTAGTGGAAGTGATTGTTTTTCGTGAAACTGAAACAGAAACTAAACGTTTCCTTGGCTAAAATTAAGTTCTTTTTTTACCATTTCCAAGAACTGTGAAATGCCTGTAATGATAAGAATAGAGCCTGAAAAAGACAGTATGTTTCCAAACCTTTGTCTCAGAATCTTTGAATTTCCAAATTAGTTCTTAAGCACCGCACATCTATTTGGAGTGTGACCATAACAATCCAGGAAGACCTTTCTGCCCTCTTGACCCCAGAGCAAACCCTTAGCAAATTTGCTCTGAAGTGAAAATAACCTGGAAGGCCACAGAGCTGCGGAGCCAATCTGCGAACATGACCTGAACGATGCTAGAACATCTTCCTATTAAAAGATGGTTATTTTAGTCATTTCGTGCAAGCCCAGTAAGCCTGGCCCCATAATTGATTATTTGCTGCTTCGAGGCTGTTCTTCACTGTTTCTCTGCTCTTTGGTGATGATAGCAGTTTCACATTAGACACGGAGAACATAAATTTGTAAAACGAAGTGATAATATCACGTTTCCTGGTACTAAAGCACAGATACAGAAAATTTGGCTTTTGGAGATAAAAGAGCTCATGAACACCAGACCAACGCCTGGTGAAAAAAGAAGACATAAAACAGTGACTCTAATTCAAGATGAAGGGAAATGAAAATGGCTAATAAACAGATTATGAGCTTGACTCGGAAATGTGTTGAACGCTAAGGATAAAGGTACTTTGGCTGCGTGGAGAGTAACACTGCTTCGTGGTAAACACCGCTGTCATCCGTGTCCAAGGAGATCCCCACACCTCTGTGGCTGCCACTGTTTTCTTTTCAGACAAAGCGTAATCCCGCTTAGATTACAAACGCAATCTTCCCACTCTGAGACGCCTTAGAGGAGTAAATAGAAACCCCATATGCAGAATTAGCTTTCCAAAGAGTGAATGAATATGTGAGGGACAGACAGGACTGTGGCATAGTGAAGGACAGACAGACAATCACACTGGAGGAAAATCAGAGTTTATGAAACATGACACAGGTTGGAAACACACACATGGACTGCGATGAAGTAATTTAATCAAAAATACATGAACATAAACTAAAAATGAAGCAATAAGGTGACACAAACACACACAGACACTGAGCACTACGGTCATGCCCATGTTTTTTTTTTATTTATTAAAAACACTGATGGTCATTCGCAGCAGGAGGATGGTTGATGAGTGGAGTGCAGAAGAGTAAATGAAAGAAAGTAAAGAAAGCGAAAGGGCCAATGCACCGAGAAACAAGCTGTTTGAACTGCCTCCTGTGTAAATCACAGCACCGTCAGCACAGCGCTGTCCGTGTTAGTTCACTTTTACTTCCCTCTAGGAACTGTGCTGCATTTTATAAGAGGTGTAGTAACCCTGACATCACTCTCATCTTCCTCTGCACCACAAAGCATCTCACCTGCCCCAGTCAGCCGGACCACACGGACACACTCGCTGGATACTGTACCTGTGTTTGACACGCGGGGCTCATTACGGCTCCTTCTCTAAAGCCTAAAGCCCATTTTGCTATTTTGCTGATTGAGCCTCTTGACCCTGCTGTTATTAAGTAACAAGGCTGCAACACCCCCCCCCCCCCTCCAGCCCGCCCCCCCAACACACACACACACACACACATACACTCTGTCACACACACAGGCGTCCAAAATCTCCCGCACTCCTACTCACCACATATGCTTTCTGGGAGGCAGGCTACGGTCTCTGTTGTAGGCTGTAACACCTAGGGCCAGCTGCATAACAGTGATGTATTTCTGGTAATTCACCATTGTACTGCTGTTCAGGTCCACGAGCGAGTAGAAGCACGCACGTCCTGATCATTTGAGCCCTGCTCTCTCTTCTCTTTCTCCTCTCTCTTCTCTTCCCTCTCCTCCTCTCTCTCTCTCACTCTCTCTCTCTCTCTCTCTCTCTCTCTCTGTCGTCCTGCTCTCAGCAGTGCAGCGCCATTTCTCGCGCCCACGAGCTGAGGGAGTGCGCGCGGAGCCGGACAGCCATGCGCGCTGAGCTCGCGCTGCCACAGCTCTCAGCCAGCCGCGCGAGCAAATCGCCCAGGAAACCAACGTCGTCTTCCTCCACTCCACCCCTCGTCCTCCTCCTCCTCCCCCCTACCTCTTCCTCCTCCTTCTCTTTCTCTTCTCTTCCTCCTCCTCCTCTTTCTCTTCTCTTCCTCCTCCTCCTCTCGCTCGAAGCACTTTGCTTAGAAACAGACTGCCTCTCTCTCCTTCGTTGTGTCTATATGTCTCTCCCTCTTTCTCTCTCCCTGTGTGTCTCTTTCGCTGTCTCTCTTTCTGTCTGTCAGGAAAAACGCTGCTGCAGCGACCGAGTGTGAGGTAGAAGCAGCGTGTGTGTGTGTGTGTGTGTGTGTGTGTGTGTGTGTGAGGTGTATGTGTGAGGATATGGGGAGGGCACAGCCTGGGGGTGTTGGGGGTGGGGTGTGTGTGGTGGGGGGTGAAGGAGTAAAGGGACAGACGCTAATGAATAAACGGGAGTATCTTTGACGCTTGTATCGAGAGGTTAGCCTACCACGCGCCACGCTCGCGCACACGTGATATGTAACCCTGCAGATGCTGCTGCATTATGCATGTGGGAAGGTTAAATATACATAAAACAGGTGAGGGATCCTAACAGCTCTGTTAACGCTGTTTGGATTTCCAAAAAGCTTGTGGAAGGGCTTCCGAGAAGATTAGAAGCGGTTACAAAGGGGGACCAACTCCATATTAAAGTCAATGTGTTTGAATGCAGTTTCATTAAAGTCCCTATTGGTGTAATGATCAGGCATCCCTATATTTTTGTGTATATTGTGTTGGCAATGTATATTTTAATCCACACAGAAAGATGGCAACTAATGTGAGGTAAGAACAGTGTAATAGACCAGGTTTGATTTCTGTTTATTCACTAATTCTGACTTAATTAACCTTACTAAATTGACTCACAGTTGAAATTCTGAATTAAGTGTTTCAAGGAACAGTTCGATAAAAAACTCCTCTACCATAAATGTAGTCGGTCAGCCATGACCTATTTGGTGTTTGAAGTGTGTTTCCTTAGTTTCACATTAGAGCTACTAAAATAATATTCTGTGTCCAGTGTTTGGAGTGACACAGATTTCCATTAATTGACAGCTACATTAGCTTCAGAGCTCCACTGCAAAACTAAAAAAAACACACTTGAGACACCAAACCTATCCTGGGGCTGCAGCAAAGACTAAATTGAGCAAACTGGATTTTTTTAGTAAACCCTCCTTTAAATACTGCCAGTAACCTTCAGTCTAAACACTTCCAGTAAACTAAACACTTCAGGCAGTTCCATTCTTGGGGTGGAGCCAAGCTACGCACTAAACTTGTCATGAAGCCTCAGGCACTTGCAGTTT
The DNA here is from genome assembly GCA_037974405.1 of Brachyalestes nurse. NCBI lineage: Eukaryota > Metazoa > Chordata > Actinopteri > Characiformes > Alestidae > Brachyalestes > Brachyalestes nurse. The sequence continues at coordinate 11,044,278 of JBBPCY010000130.1, forward strand.
GAATTGCTGTCTGTTCTGTCTCTGACACTCAAATTAGCTAATTGGGTTTTAATTTTAAGCTAAGTACATTCCAAGGAAGTGAAAAATACATGTGACAGGTCATTTTAAAGAGGCCATTTAAGCATTTAAACGCTTTTATCCACAGAGGGCAGCACAGTGTTTTCTCACAAAGTTTTGAAATATTTGCTTTTGTCTTTTGCTGTATTTTTTTGTTGTATGTCCAAAAGTATCCAGACACCCCTTCATTCCGCTACTTTAATTAGTGACACAGGTGTTCAGTTGCACACACACACTGCCAGCAAAATGGGATGCACATGGGCCTAATATCACCTTGACCAACGCCAAACCAAGACTAGGGGCTATCAAGCTGTGGGCCACTGAAACTGATGGAGCTCCATCCAGTAACTTTGGAATGAGTTGGAGTGTTGTTCGTGATCAAGAACTAATCATACATCACTATCAGACCTCACTAATACTCTTGAATGCAATCAAATCACCACATCAGTGTTCTAACATCTAACATAAAGCCTCTAAAACATTGTAGACATAAACAAATTCTCTACAAAGTACTCTTGATTAACCTTTGATGAAGAAAAGTTGAATGAGCAAAGGTCTACAAGCATCTACAACAGATATAGAGTGCCGTTCTACTTGAGCCTACACAAACAATTTAGGTGTATTTTTGCATTTTTGGTTTGAACACCTATGATAATTTTCTTAACTCCTGTAGATATTCTTTAATCACTACGAAAGGGTGATTTATGCTACATTCTACTTTTACTTAACCTTTATGGTTTGATGTTTCAATGTTGTTTTCTGTGCTGCTTCTCTTACCATTCTTCCAGTCTTTTGTTTATCACCTAGGAACAAATATGCATGCGCCTTATTTGCATTTCTTATAACTGTTTAGTGAAACGGACAAAGTATATATTAACTACCAGTAGCAGTTTTATACACTGATGTGCACTACCAGTCAAATGTTTTTCTACGTTTGCATGCTACTTACTCAGTATTTACTAAATTACACTCAACATTCTTTTCTAACAACTGTACACTATGTTCATCTTTTGAGTACCTTTCTTAGCCAGAAAATGTCATATTTTGTATTCATCTGTACTGATCTACAAAAAGCCACCTAATATAATTATAATATGAATGACCAGACAACTGTTTAACCAGTGACAGCCAATGGGATGAAACAGTGATCTAGTGCAAACACACAACCACTTAAAAGGATGTCATACAGGCACTTTCACATGTTATTTCCATGTTATAAAGGAAACTTGTATAACAATAACAATATTATTGGGTATAACAATAACAACGTTAACAAGAATGAAAAGCTACAGTTTATGAAGTTAATGGATAAGTGGCAAAAACCTGCGGTGTGCAAATACTTTTTACTGGTAGTGTGTACAAATGAAAATAAAATCTTGTTTACTGTAGTGGTGTAAGTTGTTTGATCAGTCTAGTGACTATTGGTGAGACAATAACACACAAGTGACAAGCAAAATGTAAACATCTAACTCACTGTACCTTTAATTGCTTGATTTTGCTGTTACAGAGGATCTGCTTGGTCACAGCACTCTGCAGATAGGAACTTATTTCAGTTCCTATCCGAAATGTGTCACTGTAGTGGTTCCTGTAAACATTTTTCAAATGATGACTCTGCTTGTTTGTAGTGATTAAGCAAATTTGGGGAAATCAATTAGCAATGCAGATTCATGTTACCCCAAGAGAGCTTTCACGACAGGGCAATATGCTCTCATATATTATCATCCCACTAAACCAGACTCTATTTCAGCCGGAGAGATATCAGCCTAGTTTAATCAGATTCAGTTCAATCCACTTAAAGCAAATTATTTTTGGTGATTAATTAATATTTCAGGGACCCTAAATGAGGGTAACTGGAACGAGCTGGGTGGTAGGCCTGCTAATCTTTTCTGAGTTGACTTTTTTGCAGTTTTATTTTGTCTTTAATATCATATTACTGTACTGCTGCTTTTAAAAAGAGGTGTGTTGCCAGAGGTAATAACAATGAATTCAGGTGCCTGAAGGTACCCAATCCTTTTGTTAATAGTACTGATTGTAAATCAAATGTCATGAACCAATGCTGCTAAAGTAAATGTCAAGGGATTGTACCAGTGGAGTGATTGATACCTGTGTGTGGGCCTATTTGAGTGGCTGATTCACAGTCCATGGCTCGAGAGCCAAGACGGGAGATTCTTGGATGGGATGCATGAAACAGAAATAGTTCATGCTGAATCTATTTCAAGTGTGAGTGTAATTATGCTTGTGACGTCAAGCCATATCAGCCTTCTAGCTCGTGCCCTAGTATTTTAGATCTCCTAATGAGAAGAGGACTAGAAAAACCTTTCACTCGTGAAATAAGATTCAACTGTAGTTACTATAGTCAGCAGTAACTACTTCACTACTTCATAGATGATTATGCAAAGACTTGAAGATTAAGGGAGCATACTGAATAGCATTGTGCAAGTATATTATTGCTCTTACATATAATATGTTTGCTCAAGAATTAACAAGCTCTTCTTTATAGACAAAAAACACTCTGAATGTAGAGAAAGTCCAGACAGGCCACCAAAGGTCATAAACTGGAACTGAGGTATCAAAGTGTATTAGCCAGACACAGTGCACATGTGGTTTAAAAATGTAGCTGACATTTCAGTCAACAGACTACATTCTAAACCTCTACCTGGCTGTAAATTTAAATATCTCTGCTCCAGGCCTTTTCCTTTTGTGGCCTGTCTGGCCCTCTGTTCTGGTGTGTGGAGTACTTTGTTTTCTGTGGCTGTGATGTTTTTAAAAAGAGTTTGTATAAATCATGACATTTAGAAACTCTTTTGAATGGATGGATCTTTGACTAGGGATGCCCAAACTTTTGCAAATGTATTTCATGGGATTTACTATAGAAATTTAAATACAGTTCTGTAAAAAAAAAAAGATCATCACAATGTAACATTGCATTTCTGAAACACCACTCTTGCAAGAACCTCTCATTTGCCGTCTGTCATGGAAACCATGAAACATGGAAAAAAAATTAACAGTAACTAACAGTTAACACTTTGTGTAGATTTTACACATTTATTAATTATGCTTTTTGTTACATTAAGGAAGTGTTTCTGTTTTGGCTGCTGAAAATGGAGACATGCTTTATTGTGTTTATATGTGACTGCTCAGATAAAATACAGTTACTGCGTTGCACAAAGCTATGCTAGTTTTGCAGTCTTTTAAATAAAATTTTCCAAACCAATCTGTATGTCATTATAATCAGATCTGTATCATAAAGACTAAGACAAGCCAAATCAAACCAAATCTTGACAGTCTAGAGAATCATATTAAAGAGAATCATATTAATCTAATATACACTACTCCTATCAACTACAATTACACTACTCCAATCAACTTTACAACCACTGACAAATCACATTGTTGTTTCAGAGACACCTGTTCAGGATTAGAAGCAGGAAATGGGCAAGTGTGAGGATCTGGCTGACTTTGACCAGGGGCAAATTGTGATGGCTAGACGACTTGATCAGAGCATCTCCAAAACAGCAGGTCTTGTGACCTAGGACCATTATCCTTCCTTCACCAAATGTTTCTGTTAACACTGTTTATTGCAGGTGGCATCTGCCAAACCCAGATTCATCCATCAGACTGCCAGATACTGGCCTTCTATTGTTAGTTTTCTCCAATAGAGACTCTCTTTCTCACTCTCTAGGTCGACCAGAGGAGGATGGGCTCCCATTTTGAGTTCTGGTTCCTCCCAAAGTTTTTCCTTAGCTAAGTCTCCTTTGGCTGCTCACTAGGGGCTCGGACCCGGATTGTGTAAAGCTGCTTTGTGACAGCTTCAGTTGTAAAAAGCTCTATATAAATACAATTGAATTAAATTGAACTGAAGTGTGTTTTACATCACTCCAGACACTTGACATTGTGCATTATAATCTTAATTTGATTTTAGTCAGTAGTCTCAGTCTTGTCTGTGGAGCTACTGTTGTTCTTAGGCACTTCTGTTTCACAATGGAAGATCAAGTAGGGCACATCAAGTAGGGCAGGAATTTCACTCGTGGCAATGGGGTATCCTATGACAGCACCATGTCTAAAATCACTGAGGTCTTCAGTATGACCCGTTTTACCCAAGCAAAGAGATTACATGGTTATGTGCTTGATTTTATAGACACCGAGGTGATTGAAACACCTAAACTCAATAATTAGAATGTCCTTTTGGCCATATAGTGTATTATTACATCTCTAAGATTTAGATGCATAACAGGATCAAGGAAAGTACACCATATGTCCATGTGTGCATACCTGCTCATCCAACATTTCATCTGAAATCAATGTTAGATCACAAGCTCCACTTTAACTCATCCTAAAGGATTTGGATGGAGCTCCATCACTGCGGAGAACAAAGTTCACAGAACAGAGCACTACTACCTGGATCAATGGGTGCACCTTAAACTACTCTCTTATAAGAAGGGCTGTCTGGAAATGGTTGAATGTATAGTGTATTTCTTTCAGTTCCTATTTTAATTTCTTCAGTTAGCATCTGTCTACAGAACTACTGCCAAACTGAGCTCACTCATAAATCCATGCAGCCTCCCTCAGTTTAACTTTAATTAGGCTCTATTTAAAGTTACACTGGGGGTGGCTGGCTGTGTGTTAAAGTTAAACTGGGCATCGCTGTGTGAAGAAGACAGTTCTCCAGATTCTGCTGATATGTTTGGGGGTCTGAACACAGGCTGGTGTAGCTCAGGCTCAGGGACCCTCACAAAGGGGAGCAGTGGCAGTGTGTGTTGGTGAAGAGCTGCAGGTCACAGGCAGCACTGCTGCTGCAGTCTGAAACTCTAATGCATCCTCTCATCCATACACACAGTCTGCTGCAGCACTCCATACACTAATCCCCTGAGGCACACGCACACACACAAACACACTCTTCACAAAGACACAAAACAGTTATGAATACATGCATGTGCACACACACAAACATACACATGCACACACCATACATGTACATGCATACACACAATTACTTATAAACATAAACAAAGTCATCTACACCAAAACACACACACACACACACACACAGACACAAAGATTCACATATATAATCAATGCATGGACGTACACACTCTCACATACATTCTCTCTCTCTCACTCTCTCCCCGTTCACACGGACACACACACACATATACACACACACACACACACAATCCCTTTCGCTCACAGAAAAACACATACACTCAGATTCACAGACATAAACAGGCAGGCAATCAATGCAGGCACGCATGCAAGCACACATACACTAACATATGGTCAGATTCAAATAGAAACATAAACATTGTCATCAGTGCATGCATAGACACACACACACACACAGACATACACTCAGATTAACAAAGCCGAACACTGTGCTATACATACACATACAAACTTATATGGTGGGGCACAATTTGTTTCTCCTCTATGGGGTGTAGATTTCTCAAGGTGTGTAAGTAAAGTAAGTGTGTGTGTGTGTGTGTGTTCAGCTCTATAAGTGTAACTCAGTTGTTGTTAGGTCTCAAGCTGCATCTGAAATCTGTGTAGATTTCATTTGTGGCGTGTAAAATAGGACAAGTTCGGAATGTCCTCCTTCCTGTGTCCTCTCTCTGCTTCGTGGTTTTTCACATGGAGGAAAAAGGGGATCAGGAATGGTTTGTAGGGCTCGGAGCCGATTCCCTAAGGCGAGAGCTGGACCTCAGCCTCAAGAATCCTCTCCAGCTGGAGCAGAGTGATTTATGGCTTTTTCACCAAACAAAGAGGAGACGCCACGAGTGAAAGTCCTCTACACAGGAATTCACACTGCAGCAGCAGGAAAACACACTCAGGCTTGGCCACATGTCTAAAAGACACACTCATTCTCTTATACACACGCACACACCCACACATACACACACACACACTTATACACATACATACACACATTTATATACACACACACACACACACACACATACATGCACACATACACATACACACACCTCAAGTCACACTTCATTGCTGTCGCAGTGCTCTCTCTCTCTCTCTCTCTCTGTGCTGTGAGGTGAGTCATCTGAGTAGAGCATAACCTAGCATCTCTCTCTCTCTCACTTTCCGTGTCTCTCTTTTTCCCTCTCTCTCTCTCTCTCCCTCCTCTTAACCTGACAGACTTGAAATTCAGTCTGGTTATTTTTAACTGATCATGAACTGAATTTCATGTGTCTTTGACTCTAGAAGCAACGAGAGAGTGAAACAGAAGCTAAAACACATCCACTGGGCAGAGGAACTTTCAAATATTACACAGTCCTCAAGACTGAAGAACAATTAGCCATGAACGAAATAACCACAGTCCTTTAATCTTTGATCAGATTTTCTTTATTCCATATATCAGCAGTATATTCCCAAATGGAAAAACAAATATTTGAAATGTATATTGTATATGGTTGCTTTGAGTCAAGCCCCTCATGTTCCTATACTTAAGGCCAGCTGATCCAGAAACCGGTCGTTCTGTCACCACCATCATTTCCCTTTCCTATGCCACTACTACACCTTGTGTAGGCTCGTGTCGGGACTGTCTAGCCCGTAGGTGAACCAAGGGCAAGCTTCTCCCTTTCTGGCAAAGACCCTCACTCTTATCAGATTCCGCATAGAGCCCAGAGGAATTTCCTGGATTTGCATCCTCGTTCCCTAGTCCAACATAACAGATGACAGCACCATTCCCATGGATGCAGCAGGAATCCCCCTGCCCAGCGACAAGGACCCGCTCATACAGCGCATCATGGACCAACAGGGCCAGCTTAACCAACTAGCCGGCGTCATCGCTCAATTAACACTAAGCTCTGCGCCACCCCAAGCTCCAGCACAGACCCAAATCACCACTATGTGCTCCCGGACCCTGAGGCATGTGTCTCCACCCAAGAGGTATGGAGAGGATCCGGCGGAGTGTCATAACTTTGTGTTGGCATGTGAACTCTACTTCACAGAGTTCCCAGAGATGACTCAGACCCAAAAGGTGTTTGTAATGGTTCAGAGACTCACAGGACGGGATCAAGACAGGGCAGCGGCTTTTCCAGACAGTATTTGATTATCCGGACCAGGAAAAGACAAGCAGCACGCACCTCCTGCAGCTGAAGCGGCGCTCCTGCTCCACTGCTGACTACAATTTTCGCATTTTGGCCATGGATAGTGGCTGGAACGAACCAGCTCTCATGGTAGTCAATAGGAAGGGATTGAGCAGTTTTGTGTGTCTGCACTCTAACGTGTGTCTAACTGTTGCTTCTCTCTTTGCATCCTTATAGATTCTGGATCGACTGGTAACTTCATCGCCCGAGCCCTAGTCTCCTCGTTGAAACTGCGAGTGAAGTTATTGCCAGCTCCGATACCAGTGAAAACCCTCAATGGTAGGTTACTGAGTGGCAGGGCAGTCTCAGGGCGGGCTCCCATGGTTACAAGTACACAACCCTCATATACCAAAAGCTTGGAATGGTCGCCATATTGTCATAAGACATGCTTTGTCACTCAATTGCACGCCACATCAATTGGAAGCTTGCTCGTCTCGATTCCAATCCAAATTCTGAAACAGTATAGGGACCTAGCTGCAGTCTTTAGTGCCTCGAGGGTGACCCATCTCTCTCCACACCGGCCATGGGATCATGTGATATTGACCTGCTGCCGGGAACAACACCACCCCGGCGAGTCTATCCATTGTCTGAGGTAGTGACTAAAGCAATGGCAGCCTACGTAGCCGAGGCTCTTAATCAAGGGCATCTTCTTTTTTATCGAGAAGAAGGATGGCTTGCTCAGGCCCTGCATTGACTACCGGGGGCTCAACCCGGTCACTGTGAAGTATCCTGACCCTCTTTCGCTCATCCTGTCTGCCATCAAACATCTCAGTGGGGCGAATATTTACACCAAGCTCGACTGAATACGGGCAGCCGATGAGTAGAAGACTGTGTTTAGTACCACCTCCAGGCATTACCAGTAACATGTAATGCCATATGCCCTAGTTAATGCTCCATCAATTTTTCAAGCATTTATGAATGATGTCTTTTGGCTCAATAAATTTGTCATTGTCTATCTAGATGACATACTTATCTACTCTAAAGACCGAACACGTTTCACATGTGTGCCTGGCCCTTCATTGGCTGTTCTTGCACAGGTTGTACATGAAGGCTGAGAAAGTTCCATGTAAAGGCCCCCGGGGCGAGGGTATGGATTTAAATAAGGTGAAAGCTATTGGCCGGAGTCCCAGTTGGTCAAGGAGCTGCAGAGGTCCCTGGACTTCACTAACTTCTACCACAGGTTCATCTGGAGTTTCAGCTCTGTGGTGGCTCCGCTCACCGACCTCCTAATAGGCCAAACCTAAAAAAGTTTTTTGCGTCCTCCTTCCCTAGTCCGACATGACAGTGACACTCGCATCACATGGTAGTATAATATTTGTGCGTGTGTATGTGGAGTTTTTAAACACAGTGTCCATTTCCTGTCCACTCTGTAAGTCACATGTGTTCTGGAGACAGAACACTGTTGGCTAAATATTTTTAATTGGTGGATTTGCAGTGACACTGAAATGTCCACAGACACAAAAACTGCACTCAGACACACACTAAAGCTTCACTACCATGTCAGTGTCACTTCTGTGCTAAGAATGATCCACTACCCAAAGAATACCTGCTTACTTGTGGTCCTGAGGGGGTCTTAAACACTAATAATGGAGTAAAGAGGGGAAGCAAATTACATAAAAAAACTGATGGACTACAGTCTGTAACTGCAAACTACAAAGTGCACCTGTATGTTTAGTGGTGCACATAAACACTTAGGACTTATTAATGCATACATGTAATAAATATATATATATATACACACACACACACACATCACGTTCCAAATTATTATGCAAATGATATATTTCCCTGATTTTCCTAAACAGTTGATGCAAATAACCTTGACGTTGGCGGGACAGAGACACTAGCAGCTTCAAATACCTGTTTGCTGCTTTGTAATGGCATTTTAGCAGCTATTCTCTTAATCTAATGTATTTTTCTGACAGAAACCTTCCTCATTGTGCCTTTATCTGCATGAACCTGAATCAGCCACAAATCTCTTAAGAGTACAACGATCATGCTTTAAGTTTTCATTAAATATTTAAGGTTTTCATACCATGTCCAAATTTCACGCTTTTTGGCAGCAGAGAGATCCTTTTTTTTCCCGTCCTGCTTGAAAATGGTGGTCTGCGTAATAATGTGGAACGTCCTTCTTCAGTAGATTTCTGATGCCTAAATACAATTTGCATAATAATTTAGAACGTGGTGTAGCCCAGTGAAACTGAGCATTGTCTTCTGGGGGCATGTCTGATGGTGTGATGATGCGATTAAAGCTGGATTGTCACAGTGGAACCTATTCCTGACTGGGAGGGAAGGGAGGCACAGGCGTGGACGTCCATAATGAGATTTAATAACACAAAACACAAACGCTACAGAACAAAACCAGGCACAGGGGCCGAACGTGAAGACGAGGGCGAGAGTCGAGGAGATTACAGTTGAGGAAGACACAGAACGGGAACAAGACAGGAGAGAGATAACAACACCACAAGACATTAATGCACCACAAACCAGAACTGAGGCAAAACCGAACTAAATATCACAGCGGGTGAGACAAAGGATCAATGGGAAGGCAGGTGACAGATGAGGGGAAACAACAGTGAGTAAAATTAAGTCCAGAGTCCTAACGCGACTGGAATCATGAAATTGATTTTCTCCTCTTGCGCTCTTACTATAGTCATTTCAATTGTGAAAGATCGTTTCACATGTGAAGGATTTCTGGGAGGCACGCAATGATTTCACAGAGTTCTGCTGGGTCCAAAACCTTTGAATGATAAGCTCAACATATGATAAGTTACGCAACACAGCAGGCACCTGCAGTCTGTCTAGTAGTGTTGCGCGGGTCGGCGTTTTTTTAACTCCCGCCCCAACCCGACCCGTCAGGAGATCCAAACCGCCTCGCCCAACCCGCAAAAATAGCGTGGATAATGACCCGAAACCCGACCCGACCCGAGGAAAGAAAAAATAATCTCAAACCCCGTTTACAGCAGGCTTTGTTCATTAATGAAATGCGTTTTGTAACTTTTTTAACCCCAATATTTTAAACATTTCTGCCCCAAAACCGCCCATCATGGGTACAAACTAGGCTAGGTACAAACCACGGCATTATTTTTTCAATGTTCTTTACAGAAATAGAGTACAATACAACATAATGTACAATGGAATAAAATAATGGAAGAAATAAAAGAATACATAAAAGAATAATAAAAGTGAAAACATTTCAAAGAAGGCGGAGGAGATTGGCAGTTTTTAGCAGCTTTTCTAGTTGAGCAGCTCCTGCAAATCTAAGAGACCTACCAGGAATACATACTTCAAACATATCAAAGATGTATTTAGGACCCAAACCATTGAGTGACTTGTACAGAATGAGTAATGCTTTGAAATCAATTCTGTATCGAACTGGGTTATAATTGTTTTTGCGAACAATTTTATTATTGTTGTCACAATAAAATCACACTAAGTTTCGGGGGCTGAAACAGATTATTTAAAGATTTAATTCTGTCATGTTGTTGTTGTGGCAGCCAGAGCTAGCTAAAGACACAGCAGGCTCATGACCAGTCTTTAAGACACTAAAGCTCAGGTCATTTAAAAACGATAGACATTTGTCACTGTTGCTAGTATGCTTTTAGCCAGCTTAGTATGCAGATTTGAGGCCATACCCCCATTGTGCCCTCTCCCTTTATCTGTACATTGTGGGTGAAAGATGTATTTATTTTTTAAACTTATTGAGACTAAAATGCTTTAGAGCCTGTTTTGCTGGACCTTTTCTCTGCTCATTTTTAATCTCTGTTGCCACCAAATAATGAAGTGTTTATGGTGTAAACAAAGAGGTTAAGAGTGGATGTGGTGTTAGATGTTATTTTTCAAATCAATACAGTTCAATAATTTCTGTTAAAATTATGTCTTTCCAGTAAGATCGACAAAACAACTGCTCCATAACATACAGCACACTTTACCTTCCATGGCAGGAAGTCTGGATCTCCAGAGCAGGCAGTGTTGCTACATTTCAGAAGTTTCCTGATGGCATTAGCGATGGCATAAACTGCTAGTCTCTGACCGTAGGCCTTTGTGAGATGCACAGCATGGAGAAGGTAGTCATCGTTCGCCTCCTGAGGGTCTGTAACACTGCAGGCCAAAGGGGACGTGTGCTCTGATTGTTCAGAGCTGCAGTTGAACCTCATTTGCTTGTACTCCCTGATGAAATCATTCCTCACCCCTGGACTTATTTTCAGGTTCTGGAGATAGTCATCAAAACCTGGGATGTTCCCTGAGAGGAAGGTGAAGCCAAAGATTTCTCCCACCATGTTGATGTCCTTCATCTTCATTACAAAACGTGCTGTAGACCAGGCATCGCTGGCGATCCAGATTCGGGTAGTATTGGTTTTGATCAACTCTTCAAAGAGCATCTGCACCAGTTCTGGTCTCAAGATGAGCAGGACGACCTTGGCGCTGGAGGATCGGATGCGATCAGCAACCTCTTTGATGCGCTGGCTTATATTTATGAAGCCCAGATAATTAGGTACCACTTCTTGGAAGGCCACACATATTTGTTCTTCTTTAGAATCCAGTAGAAACTTCTCAAGGGCAGGTTTTCCATAGTCATCGTCAAGGGTCACCACTCCAACCCAGTCCCATTTAAAGCGCTTCATGAGCTTCGCCATTGCTTTTGTCTGGTGTATGTCACTTGGGATGACACGGAAAAACGATGCATAACGTAACTTGTCGCTCAGTACCGGTGAAGAAGATGCGTAGCTGATCTGTTCAGAACAAAAAGATAAAATGATTGCGATGTAGCATATATAGTTGTATGAGAAGAAGCGGCTCCAAAAAGGTCCACTTAAAAATGAGAATAATCCCACAATCGCACAAATAATCTATATAATTACCATGTTAGGTCTATTTTGGGGGTCTGAAGGCTCCCAAAATGATCCCAAGCCCCCCTAAAAATATAGTAATTAATATACTATTTTTAATTTATATATTCATACAGTTCCATTATATTACTAAGCGCAGACAAATTACTGAGTGCAGACCTAAAAAATAGAAACAGGCCTATGAACTGAAATGTAAAATAATAGGACACAGAAGCTACATATCGCTGCTTGTTAGCCAGCAGCAACCAGAGCCCGTTTATTTTTAAAATTTCTCTGGTAGCAACGATTATACTCAGTTCAACAGAACAATACTGTGAGTAGGTGTCAATAACTCATATCACAACTCATAACTCAAATCATAACGATGTTATTTGTGGTCGGACAGACAAACCTGCATTTGTGAACACTTTCACAAATCATATACATATGAAAAAACATGTGATTCGTGTAGCAATTAAGTATTTATTTTAAACAGCGTCTCTTTAGTACCACTTGACAGACAGATTACATTATTTTAATACAAGTTCAGAAATCAGAAGTAACCCTAATTCTATACCTTTATCACAATCACTTCCATAATTTGCCAAAAATCCATTTGTGATTTTTTTTCACAAATCGGGCTCTAATTCCAGTGGGTTTTTTTACTATTACTGTTATTATGTACATTTTGAAGCGGTTCCAAGAAAACGGTTCATTTTCCTGCATCTGTAATATACGGATTTACCACTCTCTGACAGAGGGAGTGTGGGTTGTTAGGTCTTTCTGCGTTGTAAGGTTTTTAAGTAATTCGTGCTTTAACTTAAAAATGCAACTTCTAATGTCATCGGATTTTAGGGCGGTAGACTCAATATAAATTCACAAATCACAATTAACATAATGTTTCATGATCTAAGACTCTAAATGACTACTACGAAGGGTAATATTCATTGGAATGCCAATCGCTAATGCAAACTATCTTTACTGCCTGTTGGATGGAGGCCAATCTAACTGTGAAGTTTGATGCCGATTGGTGCTTGCTCCGCAGAGCTATGCCACTGGGAAGTTCCGTGGGTCAAAAGTAATGGGACAGCTTGGTGAGGTTTAAAGTGTGAGTTTCTCTGGCTCTGGGTGGAGGAGAGCTTTGTTGGGGTTGGGGCTTGTTGGGAAGATCTCATGGAGCCCTATCTAACTGTGAAGTTTAAGGGGGATCGGTGCTTGCCCTGCGGAGCTATACCGCGCGCAAGGTCCGTGCACACGGGACCTTCGGGCCGGGGATTTCGGCAAAGAAGAGCTTCGACACAGGTCACGTTCCATAGGCCTGGGGGAGCTGAGGGTCCCTGTAAAATTGCAGTACACAACAAGAACAAGAGATTGCTGTTTGTGCCATTTTTGTATAAGGGTGGATGGAAAGATACACTACGATTACATATTTTCGGTCAAAAATGCAGAAGTTGTGAAAAGTGAAAAAGGTCTATCCCTTCCTACAACACTGGGGGCTAGGTCCCCCTTGTCTTTCAAGCCTAGTGATGTCCCTGATAATTACTAAGATTAAAAGTTCTGAAATTCTTACTTGAATGCTCCTCCACAACCTACAGCCACTTTCCAATAGACACAATTAACATTACATTTACATTTAAAAAAGAATGCTCCTAACTGTGCTGAGTCTAAAATGTATACAACTTAAAACTGAGGAAGGTTCATGATGACCGAAGTACACACAGAGGGTGTTAACGTGATGTCACAACAGGTGGAGCTCACTACTATCAAAAACATGCAAAAATGTATGGGAAAATGGGAAAGAGTGGGGAAATATATGGGAAAAAGTATTGTGACTGAAAAAAGCTTCAAGAAATCTGAGCTAACGGACTCAGATTTAAACAACTGCTTTAAACAACTGCTTTTAAAATGAAAACGGCACACAACGGTTTCACTTAATACAATCAATGATTTCAAAGTATGCCCATACTCCTTTAACCCAAGACTTCCGCCTAGTACTTTTTACCTGAGGGATCATGGAGAGGCTGAGGTATCTGGCCACAGGAATGGACAGTTCAGAATATCTCTCCCCCAGAAACGCCTTCACCGGTGAGGAGAAGTTGGAGTAGTCCGCGAGGACTGGAAGAGACCCGTTTGTAGAAAGCATGTGCTCCACACACTGCAGGGCTTTGGTGCCGTACGTGCAGGGGTCACACATCTGATACCCGAGTCGAATACCAGGAAGAAATCCAGAGTCATTGATGGTTTCGATCGTGTGGATTACAGCTAAAGACTCGACAAATGGGTTTAGAGCAAAGCTAGAGAGAGAGAGAGAGAGAGTGAGAAAGAGAGAGAGAGAGAGAGATGATTAAAGTGTAAACGTGCAAAAGAAATGGACCTTTATAAAAGAAAGACACTCACTCAGTGCAGGTGTACTTGTCCGGGTTAGTCCGTCCATGAAGATCTTTTACTTTGGAGTGAACAGATCCCAAAATGCCAATGAATATGTCCCCTGGTGCATACGCCCCACACAGGGGCTCCGTATCGTCACAGTGAACCCACAACCTCAACATTACAGCCGCAAACAGCACACGAAAATACAGAAGAGACCTTCCGGGCATCATTCTGTGTATGAATGTGGCAACATGCGAAGAACGACACAGGACGCTGAAACTAGAGGAAGAATGTGGGGGAACAGAACAGCACACAAAACCACTGCCAAAATCAGCCTTAATGACACGTAATACTTCAGAATTATCCTTTTAATGTTGAGGCAGGTTTCTGGCAGCTGTCAAAAGGTGTGGTGTAGCCTTCTGGACACTACCCAACTGTATGGCCTTACCTAAGAAACAGTATGTTGCGTTACATCATTGCACTATTCAGGTTTGTTTTCTTGTTTGCCAAACAGTTCAAAGACTAGCTCAAAGAGTACAAAAGCAGAATCCATTTTCAAAGTCAATATCGTTTAAAACAGTAAATGTACAATGTATACTGTAAAATGATTGAAATATGGCGATAACTGGAAAATAATACAAACTGTAGTGTAAAAGTTATAAATTAGTAAATAATTTATAAATAGTTTAATACACAAATAATACTTTTACTCTCCCAAATCTCACAAAAAACTGTTCGTCTTACAGTGTACTTTACATAAAATGCTTGAAGAGGAAATTCTTTTTACATTTACCTTTAAAAACAAAAATAATTTAGTTAATACTGAGGTGAACTAAAATCTTCTGCGGCATACTTCCTCTTTGCACTTAAAAGTGTTGCCATTCCTGTTTGGGAACGTTGAGTGGGACGTTCTAAAGGAAAGGTCTCCATCTGCTGACTAAAGGTGGAGCTACAGCCTGATTTCCTGGAGGATGGAGAAAGTCGACGGCGTGCAGAGTCGTTCCAAAAGAAACCAACTACTGTCCTGTTTTACATGCAGTGTCTTATAAAAAAAATTACATATATACATTAAAAAAAACCACTTTTAACCTCATTATTTACTCATAACATATTGGGTGCGAAATCATAATCATCTTATAATGATGTGTAATAATTTTTCCATATACTTTATATTAGGGATGCACGGAAAATTCGTAAAGCGTGGAATGCCGAAATTTCTAGAGGGTGTGCATCCACAAAGACTTTCAGAGTCGGTTCCTCTGATCGGTCTGAAGTGAATGGTTCTAAAGAGCCGCCGGAGTTCGGAGCCCCCAGTCCGGCAGAACCTACAAAAGAACAGCATGGTCTGGTTCTGATGTTTAAATAGAGGAAGGAGAGCGGAGCGTCTGTTTTTTCTTCATTTAGCACAGAGAAAGTGGGCGCAGTCACACAAAGACGTCGGGATTCATTTATCATATAAAATCAAAGCATCCCGATCGCCATGCAGAGTATGAAGCACAGAAGAGGCAAGACCCTTCCAGCACACCCACGTGAAAGGCAGCTGGTAGCCTAGTGGTTAGGGCTGCCCCCGCTTCACTTGTGAATGGGTTAAATACAGAGGTTAAATTTCGTGCTTGTGTGCTGTGGTGTGTTCACCTGTGTTCAGGTCTGTGTTTTTGAAAAGGCAAGAATTACAGTGATTACAATTAATATATGGCAGTCTTTGTTTTAATACACTATTTTATTGTTGGCTTACAGAGAATGTTGTTAATAATAATTTCGGTGCTACTTTATATGGTTTTTGTCCCTGTCTCTCTTTGTGTCTGTGCTGTCATGACAATTTCATCCAGGATCATTAAAGGTTTTTGATACTGATTCTGATAACCTCACATGTTGCCATACAGCAGTGGTGACTAAATCTCCTCCTGGAGATCCACTGACCTGCTGTGTTTAGCTCTAACCTGCACCTACGATGCCGCTACCCCCTTCTCTGAATCAGTTTCTTCAGAATTAGAAACCCATACTGATCTCGGAGCTAGCCGCCCGCTGCTTCACTTGGGAAATGTGTTAAATGCAGAGAAAGAATTTCGTGCTGTGGTGTGTTCACACATGACAGAGTAGTCACTTTCACTTATGCACAAGGACAAGTACAATATAAAATATAACAGTTTTAAGTTTAAATGTTTACGTTTAAAAACTCAATATGAAAAATATGAAAAACACTATGCTATATACACAAATCCTGGGGTAAATGTGGGACTTCTGAAGAACTTTATTAGCAAGAGCAGGTGCTGCGCTCCTCTCGCAAGCAGAGAGGGGAAGAAAGCCAAGCCCAGCTCTGGGCAGACTACTACACCAGTCCCGAGCAGCAGATAGCAATCAGTAATCAACCTGCAACACCTATTAAATGTGCAGTGGGGTGACGCGTTTCGATTAGCCGAGAAAGATGCGAAAATGGATGCTGATGAAGTGAAACGGAGGCTATACTACTGTAAACAATTTCCCTGTTAAATTATAGTAAGCTACTGGCAGCTAAATTTGCCAGTATTTTACTTTCATTTTACAGTGTATCTACTGTATTAACAACAACAGTTTATTACTGTAAAAATATTACAGTGGCCTTTCTGTTACATTACAGTAAGCTACTGGCAGCTAGATTTGCCGGCATTATACTGTTACTGTGTATCTACAACAGTTTATTACTGTAAAATATTACAGTCCCATGAAGGTTTACAGAACTATACTCTTGGCTGTTCCTACTGTAATCTTCATAACAGATTTATTACTGTGAAATGTTTGTACTGTACAATAAGACCCAAATTTACAATCGGCCCACATTTACGATATCCCTCTGGATATCGTGCTTTCGGGTGGGGTGTGTGTGTGTGGGGGG
>JBBPCY010000130.1:11066168-11079037 GCA_037974405.1 Brachyalestes nurse
GTGTGTGTGTGTGAGGGAGTGTGAGGGAGTAACAGGGAGAGAGAGATGCTGTGTGTGTGTGTGTGTGTGTGTGTGTGTGTGTGCCAGTGTTTCAGCTCCAGGTCAGGCGGATGAGGCTGTTGTCCCTATGCTGACTTTGCTGTCAGTCAGACAAGAAAGGGAACGGAGGCCTACTTTAACAGTCTGAGGAGCAATGTGCCGGAGCTGGCTGTCCCTTCACTGCATGGAGCTGCATTGGTCTAACCATCCTCCGCCTTTCCTATGCTTTACTCTCGCTGTCTCTTCATATCACAGTTCAGCCATGTCCCATCCCTTCCCTCCATCTCACAAAATCAGCCTTCTTATGAGGCACACACTCACACACACATAAAGCCAAGAGCTGCCCAATATATTTCAGCTTTACCAACGTTTTTACCATTTACCATTTCTTGCACTGCCTGTTTTCGATTAGAAATAAAATGTGCATTGTAGCCAAAGAGACCCTTGGTTCATTTCAACACCAAATAAGACTTCAATTCAGTGATAGATCTCCCTAGAATGGAACATTTCACCACTATGAATACATTTTGACCATATTATGCAACCCTAATACAAACACACACACACACGCGCACCCACACTCTCATACAGACATACAGATTTTTCTAGTGCTCCATGCCCTCCAGTGTTCTGTGCATTTTACAGTACACACACACACACACACAAGCACTGTGAGCCGTTGCACACTCTCTGCACTGACAGCATGACAACAGCAGCTACTCGTGACGTGACTACCACCACCCTCTAGTTAGTCTCCCTCATTCTATCCCTTTTTCTTCCTAGTGTCTCTCTCGCTCTCTCCCCCTTCCTCTCTCTCCTTTGCACACACACACACACACACAGCACCCAGGGTACATTTAATTTCTTTTGTTCCACACAGTGTGTGCTGTGTGTGCTTTCACTCTGTCAAGATTTAGAACAAATTCCTCCTGGCCTCAGATGACAAACATGCGAAAGCAAGACCTGGCAGTGGCAGCCAAACTCGAAAACTGCCTCTAAGATGTAAGATTAAAGGCCAGTGAAGTAAGCTAGCATGTAACGGTGATGCAAGTGAGTGTCTAGAGGGAAGGGCAAATTTTCAGATGACCTTGATAACAGAAATGCCTGCATGGTGTGTGGGACTAAAAGAAGAGTTTAATTTAATTATAGATGTAATCAGTTAAAGGAGGACCATCTGCCTCGCTACGAAGACCCGGGGGGCTTTCTTTAGGAATCATAATGACTTTTACATCAAAGTGGCCCTGTGTCAGTCGAAGTCATCTCCATTTCAAATCAGTAATAACCTACGTAGGTGGCTAATCCATGGAGCTGGCAGAGGAATAAAAATGCATGAGCTGTCCTATGTTTTTTTTCTACTTTACATCACACGTGTGGAAATGCCAGCGAAATGGCACAAAAATGCTAATGTCTGTAGGGCTGGAAGACATCTTCAGAGAAAAGGTCAACGATTCAGAAACACCAGAAATAGGAAGAGGTGGACAAGGGAGGGGACCCACTCAGC
Organism: Brachyalestes nurse; assembly: GCA_037974405.1. Lineage (NCBI taxonomy): Eukaryota > Metazoa > Chordata > Actinopteri > Characiformes > Alestidae > Brachyalestes > Brachyalestes nurse. Next base: position 11,067,709 of record JBBPCY010000130.1, read on the forward strand.
AGGGCAGTTTGCCTCTTGAACAAAACGTATTGAACAAAATGTATCACCAGAGAGGTGAGAGCTCCGTAACAATAACACTACTGAGGGGCCTCACAGAAAAATTCAAACTAGTGCTGCTGTGGATTTTTATGGAAAGTGTATTTAGTCACGAGGTTCAAAGAATCAATGTGTTTTTGCTTGATTGGAATGAAAATCTACACTCACACCGGCTCTTTCTGGATTGGATTGGTGGCTCCTATTGTAGAACAGTATGATGTAAAAATGTGCACAATTCTTCAAACTGAACACTGGTGTCAGATTGGTGCTCTTTATCTACCGAATTCAGACACCAGTGCTGGAAGAAAAGGAGCTGGAACTGACAATCTCGACAGAAAACATAACTCAAGAACTTGTCATAGCAAATGGCAAGGAAGAAAAGACAGGAAACCAGCTGTTAACACACCCAGTGGCGTGCGCTTCCTCTGAGGCAGCTTCACTCAGATTCTCATCCATTATGCACCAGCAGCCAAATGGAAGGTAAAGGAACAGATTGCACAGAGAGAGTTACTTCTTACCGAGTATTGAACAGAGGATCCGTGTACATGGCGGGAGAGCAGACTGTCTCCTGTGCCTTGGACGTGGCATCTTCCTGGCTGTGGGGAGGCAGAGTCTGTCCCTGTTTCTTGTTTTGTCTGCTTGAGCCATCTGTGAGGGACAGATGATTCACTTTAACATTCAGGGGATGAATTTAATGTGTAGACAACAGAGCATTACTATCAGGAACTGACCTGATGGAGCTAAACCTTATCAAAAGGTAATTCAGCACAAACCTGATCACAAGTGAACATGCCCAGATGTTTTATAGTGGTCTGCCAGTGGTCTGCCAGGGTCACAGACTGTGCATGTTCCATTTGGAACCATTTCTACTTACAGAACATTTTGTGAATACTTCTAGGTACATGGGGACTTGAAATGGATGTAATATAAGTACCTTTCCCTTATTTTCTTTTATTTTTCCACTTATGACATTTTGGTGCCTTTGCGTTACAAAGACAGACCATTTTTTTCAACCCTGGAATTCTACAGGTTATTTTTGTTACTGTGCCTTTAAGATATATTAAACAATCATTTTTAAATGCTATATTTGCAATTTGTTTCCAAATCCGTTTATCTGGGCCCTTCAATGTTAAGAGTGTCATGATGTACAATTATTTATTAGAAAAAAGACCTGAAACCATAGGATTTGCAGTATGGCCATCAACTGACATTTTATGAGACTTTATACATAAATAATTTACTTTAATTGCATTATGCACAGTTACTGTTTACTGGCTGAACTCAGCATACATATGTTTTATTTTTTTCCAACATGTGCTCAGGTATGTAGGTATTTTATCTGCAGAGGATCTGTACTTATAACCAGGATTGGTTTACATCTGTAGGATAAAGCCCTCCTATCCTTTTGTGTAACAAATGTCAGTACTTGAAACTGTAGCAGCTGAAATGATCAACAGGTTCATGCATCTATGAATCAAAAGAGAATCTCTTCTGTCCTTTTAAATTAAGTGCTTCCACTCAGCTCTTTGTGGAGTGTGAGTTAATGTAAGCCTCCCTGATCAGTGTGTTGAGCAGTCTTGTAAAAGAAAATGTATTCTTTGGGAATCAGATCATGACATTAGAAGCGCTGAGTTTCTAATACACTGATGATATTGCAATTTATTCACATTTTCCCTCTAAATCTAAATCCGTAACTCAAAGATTAGGCTATATTAGCTGGCAGGCTAGATCCTAGACAGTTCAGTTTGATGCCATATGCTGAATTCTGCTCGCTGCAGTTTGTCCCACTGGCTGGCCAGTAATCCCCTCAGCAGTGTGGATTTACGTGGCTATTTTCTGTCATCTCTTAGTGGGACGCAGTGGGCTTAAGGTGGTACCCTTTGCTGTGTTTACGCTGGTTGGTTTCTGCAGTATTACAGGCACTGCTGTAATCCATCTACTCTGTTATGCAGTAAACACACTTCCGCAGAGTAAAATGAGTTCAGTTCTTGTTTCTATAATAACATTATGTGGAAGGGCGAAAAGGATCAGGGCACAGTATGCGCCTGCCCTGCTGTGCACACCGTCCACGGCTGGCTTTGCTGAAAGCTGATTGTATCTCTGGAGTTAAATAAGCTTGTCTGAACCAGTCATTACTTACATCTCACAGTCAGTGTGCTGTTCTACAGTGCACTAGTCTAACTAACACTAGTCTAATGCATGAGTTGAAATAAATATGCTGTCATTTTAAGAAGCAGTTCAAAAGATTTATCATTAAAGCTTATGAATATCATTGTCTTTGTTTCTGAAAAATGTATTTTTGTGCTATTATTCTATTCATTGTCTTTATTTGTCTTTTCAGCTCATTTGTTTGGGTTTTTATGTTTTAAAATGTTTATTTTTTGTGTTCTTTAAAAACTATGGATTTTAAAATCAGTGGACATTCCAACGATTTACCTAAAACTATATTTTTGTTGAGATTAATATTTTTAATTTATTGTTCCGGTGACAAGTGTAACCAATGAAAAACATTTTACTAACATAACAGAGAGAAATCATTTTCCTCTGTAAATTCACATGGTAAAATTTGATTCTTGGAATATTTTAAATATGTAATAGCAGTAAAAGTGTTCAGTGAACAGAGCTGAGTGGAATCTCTTCATTCAAAATGGAAGATTCGAGAGTAATGTTTCAAACATGAGCTGTTAAGCAGATTCACACAATCATGCAGAATAATACGATTCCAGGCATTTAAGTGATTATTTAACTTCAAAGTGTAGTTATATTTGACTAAGACAGGCGGAAATGTTATTCATGCACGCAAGTCTTCTCTTCAGTTTACACACACACACACTTGTGAACGTAATATCAGCGACACAAATGACGTTTTAAATGTTCAGTTTAACAAATACAAATGCTAAGAAACTTATTTATACTAACAACAACAATAATAAAAAAACTCTCTCTTGTTAACTGGAGTAGATTAACTTAGCAAATAGCATATAATAAGATGACCTATATACCATAAGCCTATAAAAATAACATGACCTGGCTGAACTGAGGATACTAGATATTTTCGGTCTGTGTCTGAGTAGGTGTGTGTACCTTCAGAGTCCAGTAGAAAGCATGTGAGCAGGTGAGGGCACACTTCCTCCAGCACAGAACAGAAGGAGCAGAATGCGCCGGGGCCCTTCTGGCCCAGCCGGTCCAGGAAAAGCTCTGCCCTCTTCTTCCTGCACTCCTGGCCCAGGATCTCCTTATACTCCCCCAGAGAGAAGACCTTGTCATACACCAGGTACGGCAGCACCTTGTTCACGTCCAACTCATTCAGCATCATCTCTCTGTGCTGCTTCAGGACACTGGCAACCCACTTTTTCTTCTTCCTGCTCACTGCTTTCCTGCCTCCATTCTTCTGCTTCTTGTTCTTCTTGACAAACCACTTCCTCGAGCCACTTCCAAACATCTTTCCACCCAGTTTTCCCACTAAGACCTCTTCAACATTTCTGTCCACAAATTTGCCAAGGAAAGGAAGGTACATAATTTGCCCCTGATGAGTCTACCATATCAACAGGCTCTCCCAGCCAAACTAGATTTGTACACACACAATGTCTGGAAAAGGAGGACAGTCTGGCCAGTGCCAGAACGTAAGCCTGATGCTTACAGACGGTAAGAGGATTAGCTTTGCACTAAGTATTGTGCTGTCTTTGCCTGGGCTAATTTGGAAAACTTTACTGGGAGACATTATTTATATTGTCGCTAATTACGCCAGTAGACATCACATAGATATTGACAATGTCATTATTAATATCAAATATTTACAGCAGTCGACACACTGACCGTGCACTACATGTATGCACAAAAATGCAATACCTGCGACTGAAATGAATTCAGGGGTCTGGTCTTGTAGAAGTATGACAACACGTGAACCAGAGACAAACAATAAAACTAAACCCTGTTCCAGAGGTAGTGAGGCAGTTTTGCCAGTAGAGAGCACCGTTTTCCTCTTCATAAGTGAGAGAGAGGGCCGCGCTTGAACATATCAGCTCTCTCAGTCAACACCAGCCACCTACTGGTTATTCTCAAGCCTCAAGGAAGAACTGGCTATTTCACAAATCTGTACATTTTGTGAGAGAAAATAAGGAGGAAAGATTTTACTTCGTGAACTTCGAAAATCTATTTTTCAACTTTAAATGTGTATAAAAGAGGTAACACTACAATAACAGTAAATAAAAAAGAGCTGCACAATGTTTGTCTCCATGTGTAGTTACATTTCATTTTAAATTCCACATTGTTTTACAAAAAAAAATATAAACCTGGCAAATTTACTGATTAACAGAAAATCAAAATACCCCAACTGATTTAATTACAGATAATATACACTGTGGCCCATGCACATTTGAGCCTTGTGCTCATTTTGGTTTGGGTTGTTTTGGATTTAAAGCAGTCGCTACAAGCTTGAAGTACTAAATGTTAGCTTTACTTTTTTTGGGTGAACAAGACAAACATACTCCAGCCACCATGTTTATTAGACTTGGTGTTGTATTTTGATCCTCAGGTCAATATTCCATGTTAAGAACTAACACAGGTTTTTAATGCACCATTTTAGCAAACTTTAACGTGTAGCCTCTGTTCTTTAGACTTCAGACTTAAGGTGCAAATGGCCCATCTACTTTCAAATCTAGAATCAACATTTGTTGGTTATCTTGTGCATAAATTAAAAATGGAAAGATACAGAACTCATCAAGAAATAATTACTGATGATGTTTTTACTATTGCTTTTAGTCTCCTGAAATGGAAATTTCTTCATTGTTCACTCAGTATAGAAGCACATACCCTTGACTTAAAGATGGCTATCTGCATTTTAGCCTCATGTTCTTCATTACATATAATGTAGACATTTCTGTGAGAAGGTTCAGATTATAAATTGTTTTTAACTCAGTTGAGATTATTTTTTTTACAATTACATGATAACATGCAGTCTATTTTTTCACAGTTGTTCTCACTCACTTATGTGACAAACATCAAACACATGTCCATGCATTTCTCATTGCCTTCACTCAGAACTGAAATCATGAAGCACATTTTCTAAACACTAAGCATGTTTTCTTTAGCTGGCTGTCTTAGAGATCAGAGTGGATGACAGTGCTTTTCTGTTGATTTCTTATTACTCCCACACACCTTTATCAATACAGTCATCATGTGAACGTTTACATTTGAAATTATACCACACATTTACATTACATAATCTGCAGTCAACTGGTGCTGCTGTAATGTTAATGGATGAATCTTGAGATACACTAACAAGGGTATTTTCTCACATACAAGAGCAACAAGTCACACATTCAGTCAAGTTTAATTTTAAGTACAGTCTAAGGGTTTTCGTAATCACTTTTGTGTCTCACATAGAGAGTGATGGAGCTGGAAGTTGACCCAAATTAAGTGTAGACAAGGCAATGGATTTAAGCACAAGCCAGGATTTATTAACACAAAAAGGGAAACAAGTTGATAATCACAGAATCCAAACACAAAGCAAAAATAAGTAAAGAATCAATGAGACAAAAACACAGGGGCAGAGTCGAGAACTGAAACATGGAGCAAAAACCAAGCAGAGAACAAACAGGTGAAAACACAGAGAAGAAACACCAAACAAAAACAATCAAGTAACACTAGTGCAGAAATACAGGGAACTGAAAAACACAGTAACTAGGGAAATAGGAACGCCTGGGCAGTGGAGGAGACAGGACAAGTCCCTGATGAACAGAATAATGGAAGGGGGGCAGGGTTATGGCGGGGCTATGGCCAAAACGCAGAAAAAATTCATAGACACATAGTAAATAAAACAAAAGCACATGGAACAGGGACATAAATTATGACATAGACAAGTAAACAGGAAAAGGCAGGAGAACAGAAAGGCAAAGAAACAGGGAAAGGACAGAGAGAATGTTACAGAAGGAAATATAGTTTGATATTGTGTGAAGGTCTGTGAAGGTCATTGAGGCTGGACACAAAGCTGTCTGAAACATCATATGCCACTTCTTTATCAATGGGCCAAAATATGATGCTTTCTTAGCTTTCAACATGCTGGGTTTTGAGCCCTGTGCTTTGTAGAGTTTTTCAAAACTCTTTACACAGTCACTTCATTTCACATCCAAAATGTGCTAAACCTACCAGAAGGCTTCATACACTATTTACAATTGACCCATCTTCTGCAGATACTGGATACTTCTGGATACTGCTCTGTACCTGCAAGGGATGAAATGCCACAGCACCAATCAGCGAATATTATTTGAGTTTGACCCTAACCTACATATAATGTACAGTATGGTAGAATGTCACTATTTTGTTATTTCTCCCATAAAATTGTTAATTTCACTGATCACTGATTTTCATGATACTGGGTTCAAATGGAGTATGCTCCTCCCTCAGAAGTGAAATCACAAACATTAAAGCATTAATTTCAACATTAATTAAATTTTATCTCAACTTGTCATATTGACCTTACAATAAGAAAGGGTCATTTCATTTGGTGCACTGATTGTCTACATTCATTAAATAGCAAAATAAAATGTAAGCAACTTACATGTAGCATGTAAGTATGTTTTATGATTAGAGCGCTGGAGAATCATGAACATAAAAAATACATTTTAATAAATTAAAGCATAAATCACCATACCTGTAGCAAAACTAATGATACATACCAGTGCAGTGAATATAAACCAACCCAAGACAACGACGATGACGACTGCCAAAGGGACCACCGAGAATCATCTGAAAGTTTATTATGACTATTACATCTTCAGGATGCCTTCATAGGTTCTCCTGTATCTACACCACTGAGAAAGATCAGTCAGTTTAAGTGTTTATATTTGAAATTTTGAAATTCAAGTTTGTTGATGACATAACTATTGAACATGTGCAATGGGCTTGAACAATCTTTCTTGACGTCTTTCCCTCATTGTTCTAAGAAGTCGCTTGATTAGAGTAGCTGCATTCATGTAAGGTCGTGATCTGATAGCAACATTGTGTACACTCCTTTTGCAACTACACGAACATAGCATTGTTAAGTTCTGCCTATTGTGGCTGTGTTCACAGTACTTGCTCCACAACCAGCCATGGCAAGTGATATTAAAGGCAAAACAATAGCTTACAACTGGGACTAATCACTCATTTACTTTGTTTACTTGTTTGGTTAGTTGGTGCCATGAGGCTGTCTTGCCTTGATAGCAAGCGAACAGTGCAATACCTAAATACGTTTCTTCACGATGCCACACTCCACTCTTGCACAACACGTAATCACAACATGAAAAATGAAAGAGACTTAAAACACTGCTCACACTATGACACTAAGCTAGAGGCATTCTTAGTGTGTATATTTAAGTACAGCTTGAAATGTATATATGTAAATAGATCATTAGTCATAGCCCCATGTATCTCCATATTCTTGGGCAGCTAGCGGCCTAGTGGTTAGGGAATTGTGCCATGGTCATGGGTTCAAATTCCAGGACTGCCAGTGGCACCACTGAGGTTCACAGCATTCATTTGGATCCAGCACTAATCCAGGACTAATTAAGCATTTTAGGTGTTCATTCAGTTCTGTACTTTAATTTTCCTCTGCTCTAAGTGTGTTCTGCCAAAGGTCTTACTGCCTGACCTCGCCTTGTTGGGGGTGGGGGGGTTCGTGGGGCGGTATGGAGCCTATCCCAGCTGCAGTTGGTAAAGGCGGAGTACACCAGCACATCGCGGGGCCACATACAGAGACAGACAATCACGCTCACAGTCATACCTAGGGGCAATTTAGTTTTTGGTGGCAGTGCTTTGAAAAAAGTATTTGCCCCCTACCTGCTTTCTTATTGTTTTGCATGTTTGTCACACTTAAATGTTTCAGATTATCAAACTAATTTGAATATTAGATAGAGATAACCCAAATAATCACAAAATGTCATTTTTAAATGATGATTTTATTTATTAAGGAAAAAAAAACTATCCAGACCTACATGGCCCACGTTTCCGCAAAACAATAAGAAATCAGGAAGGGGCAAATACTTTTTCACAGCACTGTATATATATATATATATATATGAAGGAATAATGGAGTAAAAAGTTCCATTATGGCAACTTTACTCTCAGCTGTATTAACAGCACACCATGAAAAATGACAACATATTGCTGTGCAAAACAAATCCTTATAACAATATCTACAGGGAAAAGCAAAAACATTCATTTATTTCTAATTTAAGTCAATGTGCAAATGCCTTTCAGTAGCTGATTAGAATTGTTGGTTACTGAAAGGAAAACTTCATATAATTCATAAAAATTCTAGATTGTTATTTATTAGCAGATTATTCAGTGACCACTTGCATCTGGGAGGCAATATCATTTTAGAGGATATTACTCTTATCATGACAGAAATTATTTGTGCATGACAATCTGAATGACACAGTCATCATTTAACATGAAGGCAATTGGTGAGTGAGTGTCACATCATCAGTGATGCACAACATGTTTTTTCCCCTGATCACTATTACAAGTCCATGGTCCAATATAACCACCACAGTACAAAGTTCAAATAAAGGTCACAGCATGAATAAATGCCTGCTGTTCCATTGCATGTGTGCCAGTTACAAGTAAGCACTCAGAGACCTGAACTGTGTTTTAATGTGTTTTAATGTGCGAGATTATTTCTGGATAGGGTTTGCTCCACCTACACCATGTTCAGAATAATTCTCTCACTCACTGTTCACTAAACAACATTTGCTATGAAGTGAACAGAGGAGAAAGTAATCATGGAATAACTGAAAAATGTATCACACACACACACACTCACACACACACACACATTGAGAAGTCCTATTAGACAATTAAATAACTCAGTTATATGTAAAAGAGCAATAAACACTGTCTATCTATCTGTCTGTCTGTCTGTCTGTCTGTCTATCTGTCTATCTATAGTGCAGTGCAAGTCTTAGGCTCCTGTGCAACTGTTTAAATCCCTTTATCTGAGTAGTAAGGGAATTTGTGCCAGCGAACACATAATTTACTATTAGAATAAATGCAAACAAACAAAAAAGCATAAAATAATATCAAGATGTATTTTGTTTATAAAAAGTAATTAAAGTTTGAGCTAGTTTGAAGAACACAGCTTCGGTTCAAAATTTCACCTTGATGCTTCCAGCCTTTGCATCGATTTAGGAAACTCCATCAGGAGCTCCTGATGTAATCTAATGAATGTTAATGCTTTGATAATAGTTAATGTTTTAGGAGGATAGTCACTGAAAAGAGTCAGCTGTGATGGTCTTCAGAAGCAAGCATCCACTCATGCAAGTTTCCAAATGACTTAAAGGGCATTTCTGTTAACTCCCTTCTTATGCCTCAGAACACCTCCACAGCCACAAAAGCCAAAGGGCTTGGATTTTTCAGGAAGTATGGCTGAATGAATAATCATATGCAGAGGAACATGGGATGCTTTCATAGTTTCTCATCAAAGGAGTGAATGGCAACACACAGGTCGGATTTCTGCAGACCATTATGAGAGGAATGAGGTGTTGTTCAGACAGACCCATGTCTGCAGTGTCAGCTGGAAATATCTCATCATTATGGTTGTGCATTTTGATGAAAACTCACAGTGACAATACTGCACTACACATCATGAACAAGAAAATGAAATAGGAAATCAAAATAATGATGCAACAATGTTTAACAAAGACATACAATACAAAAGCTAAAATACAGACAGCATGGTAAAGTGCAGTGCTGTCAAGATGTTTCAGGTTCTGGAGACAGTATCGTTTATGACAGACATTCAGAGCTGGGGAGGGAGTGAGGAAGGAGGCCACGTGTGTTATGCAGCCTCTTAACGTGTGTGTGTGTTATGCTGCCATTCGTTTCTGGTGAAGAGAAATCTGAAGTGATGGCGGTAGAAGACACCTGTCAAATCATTTCTTTACTCTGTTAGACTGCATTCATTGTATTGTTTTATTCTGGAATTTTCTCTTTTGTTTCACATGATTGTGACTGTTCGAATGTACTAAACTATAACACAAAACACCTTTAAACACCTATTCTCAATCCACCCTCACTTTGAAATAAACATTTGAAAATGTGTGAGTGGACCTTTAAAAATAAAGACAAACTGTTTTAGAGAACTGGCTTAGAATTGGTGTAGAAACGTTAACTATGCTGAAGTTCTTTAAATGGTAAAAAGGTTCCTCACACACACACAGTTCATTTACAAAACTGTTTGTCTCTGTTCATGAAGGGAACGCCCAATAAAACTACCTAAAGAAAAAGCAAAAAAGGTAGAAGACATTGGGGTTCTCAAGTGGTACAACTGTCTAAGTTTCAGCTCCATCATGATCCCTGGTGATGCCAAAGCTGTTTATGGTTGGAAGTGCAAGAGAGCACAGTGGGGATAAGCTCTCTGGGCAGGTAGGCCACACCTAAAATTGACTTCAACATCAGGAAAAAAAAAACAATGATACAAAATGATATAAAAAAAAGACAGAACACTATCATTAGAAATTTTAGAGCTTTGGAAGGGTGGGGTTTGTCTTCTTATCTTCTTAATTCATGTGACTATAATGATAAGAATTCCAGGGAAGCTATAATATTTTGTATGAAATGTCCATGACATCATGTTGAGGAGCAGTAAAGCCACAGGGAAACAGGAGCTGGCTTCTTGTCACAAGGAAGTTCTTGGCCTTGAAATGTAGCGATAATGTGTTGCTGAGAAATCTTTCTTTGCTTTTCATGGTTTGATTAGAAGTTAATGGGTGGGAGTCAAGGCATGTACAGTAATACTTTTACATATGTATTGAAAGATAAGTGTGTAAACTGTATTATCAGTATTAATAATTTATTTATTTTTGATATGGTATTTTCCATTGAGCTATTACCAGTGCATAATAAATTATGAATAATAAATGTAAACAGAAAACAAATAATACAGGATGATGTATCAGTGGACTACAACATGACATCAAATGGAAAAAGCAATTGGACCGCTCATCTGACACAAACTGTAAATTTAAATCAATCAGCAGAAAAATGAGAAAATGAATGTTAATACAAAATAAGTATTACATTTGTTTTGCTGATTTAATTCCACACTGACTATAAAATTGAGGCATCATTGATTGTCTTTGGGTTTGGAATGAAACACAGCGGGGCAGTAAATCTCCAAGAGTAGGGGTGGGCAGCCATGGTTGCACTGGGTACTGAGGGGTACTGTACCCCCCGATCAAGACCCAGACCCCCCCCCAAAAGAGGAAAAAATAGCAGTTTTGGGGACTTCTTAAAAGTGTTCTGAAGGCAGTAC
>JBBPCY010000130.1:11082434-11098268 GCA_037974405.1 Brachyalestes nurse
TGATCGTTTGCATCCAGCTGGACTGAATGGGAACTGATTGTGGAGAATTTTGCTGTGTTGGTGGGAAACGGCTTCCTTAATTGTGGATGACAAATAAGAGATGATGAAAAATAGTTGATGAACAACAGAGATTAGGATGGGTCAGTGATTTGGATAAAGGATAAAATAAGCAGTTCTTAAATATGAATCAATGAGGGATTAATAAAAGTCTAAAATAAAGTCACATTCACAGAGCTGTGTATTATGGGGGCATGTATTATGCAACTGCAGTTGAGAAAGGCTATGTTCTAGCATTCAGTAACAAGCCCTGAAAATCCATGGCTCCTTTATATAAGTGTTTTTTGCTGACAGTGTGAAACAGTCCATCACAATTCTGTCTCTAACTTTTTAAGTTATATACCACATGTAGTATATTCCATATACTTCCAAATCCCAAGTTTTCTCCTGTCTTAGTCTCTGGAACTCTCTTCCCTTGCATGTCCAGCTGTCTAATAAACTGAAAACACATCTGTTTTCTCTTACAGCCTTCCACAATCCCAAATGTATCCTCAGTTGTGCCAGGGCCTCTGTTATCTCCACATGTTTTGTTGTGTTTTCCTGTTCTGGTGCCTGGTACTAAGTGTACAGTCTCAATGGTAAGTTCTTTCTATGTGCAATGTATAATAATAATAATAATAATAACTGTTATTGCTGTTGTTGTTGTTTTGTTGTTGTTGTTATTAGTAGTAGTAGTAGTAATAGGATTATACAGTACTGTGCAAAAGTCTTAGGCCGCATGAAAAAAATATTAAAATGTCTTCATAGCTGTACACCTTTATTTTTTAACACTGACATTAAAATACAACTAATCATAATAATAATAATAATAATAATAATAATAATAATAATAATAAGTTACATTTATATAGCGCCTTTCACAAAACCAAGGTCGCTTTACATAGCAATGAGAGAGAAAAAAAACACCACAAATCCATTTTACATAGTCATGGTGGAAGGGAAATATTAATTGAAAAGAAAGGTAATCATAAAACCAAATAATCAATTTTCAAACCTGTCCTCAAGGAAGCCTGGTATTTCAAGCTGGATCAATCCCATGACTTTGTAAATTGCTTGTTGACCTCTGTGCGTGATAAGTATTGCTCAGGAATTCTGATGTACTCGTTAATCTCTACCGATAGTCACTCCCTGGAAATTAAATACATGACCATTGCTGTGTATTGATTGCATTACCAAAAGTACAGAAAAATAGAAACTAACAAAATGAACAATTTCAAAACCAGTTCTCAAGGAAGCACAGTATTTGAAGGCAAATTATTTTTATAATGGTTCCGGTGCACATCATTGTACAACTAGTACAAAACTGCAGCTTAATATTTTAGTTATGTTAATAGAAAAAGAAGAAGAAGAAGGCCGTTTGTGCATCATCACTGGAATGTGTCATGACAAAGTCACATGTTTCATGCAGTAAATGAGCAGGAGGGGATTTTATTATGCTACAGAGTAACTTCCGTTTAAATCATGTTAGCACTCTTTATAAGTGAATTCATTAAATGTGTTCTTTAAAAAACGCCACTAACATATCAGTTTTATTCATGCCTCACCCCTGTGATTTCATCTTGAAGCTAATGAAAATAAATGACTTAATTACAGCTATATTCTTACAGCAGAAACCGCAAAACTGTGAAATCTTTCTTTCTTTCTTTCTTAATTTAACCAGCCATCATTTGAATATAGACACTGTCCTTTACATTTAACTGTATAATGAACGAACCAATAGAAATGCTCAAACATGACTCAGAATAAAATCTTCTATGCTAATCTGTGTTAAAAGTAATTTATTATTTTATTTTTTATTTATTATTATTTTGCCCTCTTCTGCAAAGTTTTGAAGAGTTCATTTTCTTGCACAAGAACAGTTTTTAACTAAATACCACTGATCAGGCTGCATTTACTGTCTGCTTATTTTTATAAATATGCCTGTATCACAAACCTGAACAAGTCTACAACTATTATTATTATCCTTGTTATAATTATTATTATTACACTGTAAATATTTATTTTTAATAAATGAGACTTTGCAACACAGCTGATTTTAATACTCCAACATAGTGCTGATACTGACAATAGATGCCATTGTTACAAATTTATAATCACAAATGTAAAGATATTAGTTTTCTTTGCATAACTGATTTGAAAATGTAACTAATATTGTTGTTTGACTTGAAATACTTTATCATATTAGACATTAAGAAGTCTGAAGAACATTCTATGAGTCTGAATGACTGAACTTATATATTAAACTTTTAAAGTCAGAGAAACACATTTACACAGAAGGGATGAAGACATGAACATGTGCTGTCCGTTTGTTTATTGAAATTTTCGAAAACATTTCCAAACAATATCTCTGTCAATGTCAAACATTACATTTGTTTTGGATCACTCTTTTAAAATTATTATTTAAAAGTACTATAGTTAAAAAAACAAATGCAATAGCATCAGCATGCAACAGTAGAATTACTTCATTTCATCTCAGATCACTATAAAAATCCCTTCATTTTCAGTATTTTGATACAATACATTTAGGAGCAATAGCAGAGCTAGAAGTTCTCAAAATGATGGATGAAATGTGCTTGATCACGTTTGTTAATCTGCTGGCAGGCTTTCTCTACATTCTTTGTCAGACCAGGAGGGCCACAGCTGAACACACCGATTTTTCCCACCTTAGGAAAGAAAGAAATAAAGTAGTTAAGGGTAAGGTTACGTGAGCTGGAGCAATGCACTGAGATTCAGAATCAGAAACCTGAGGGCATTTACAGTTTAAACACACAACAAGAGATAAACTGATGAAAGCAATATAGTGAATCGTTATTATGAAATTGTGATTCATTGATGTGGAGCAGGTATGTTGTAAATAACTGGTTATGAGGACTTTCCGTCTGCAATATGCTGGTGATGAAAGCAGCAGTCAGTCACCACCACAAACACTGCGTGTCACTCAAACACTGTGATATAAGACGTATTCACTGGGTGTGTGTGAGAAATGCACGAAAGTGTGGTGAGACCTCTGGGTGAACTTCCTGCAAGGAGCTGAAGAAGGCCAAGAAAGGTGGACGACCAAAGTGAGTGACAGAACGTAGACCGGTGAACAGACTCCTGTTCCACACTTTCTGGAAGTGCCGCTCACACACATACTGAAGAGACAAACACGGCTTTAAAGGTCATATCCATGCACATGTCTTTTGCTTGAGCAATTTCACCACACACTCATTCACCTATTTCAAATAGCATTTGAGTTGGGATAACTCAGTTGAGGTCTCATTTGTATTTCCAGTTTCATGCAATATGACAGATAATGCTAACTATCTTCAATGTGAGGCTACGGTTCTCAGTGCAGTAAGACAGGGTCGGGTCTGATGTCCTTACCAGCATGGTGGTCCGCAGGTCAAACTTCTCTGCCAGCTGGGTGATGTAGATGTGCACAGACACCAGCTCCTGATGATCCATCTCCTCAACCTCTCGTATGATGTCAGACACCCATTCAAACTGGCGCTGCGTCCGCGTCACCCAGATAAAGTACACCTGGAGGACGATCAGACGAGAGCAAAGTCACACAGTGAAGTTTGCCAAGAAGAGTTAGAAAGCTAAATGTGAATATAACAGGCTACTTAAATGCAATAATGAGAAGTGTTTTTTCATGTCATGCGAACATTACCTTTTTGCACTGGACTCTGAGTTTTGCTGAAGATTTGAACACCAAATCTTTTAATATGGAAGCAAATGGAGTTACTCCGATGCCCCCACCCACCAGTACAGATACCTCAAAGTCTTTCCATTCCTGGTGCCCCTCCCCAAAGGGTCCATCCAGATACAGCTGAGGAAATTACAATGTTTGAGAGAGTAAGTCTAGCAAAACATGAAGGATCAAGTTTCAGCCAAATGCATTGAAACAGAATCTTGATTTCAGGGAGAACAACAAAATTACTTTGGGATAAGAGATTATCTCCTGCAGTCGATCAGGGTTGTAGATCTCACGCAGCTTGCTGGTCCATGGTCCCACAGCACGGATGTGCAGGCTCAAGGTCTCCTCATGGGGTGCGGAGGTCAGCGTGAAGGGGTGATATTCATCTGTGCCCAGCTCCAGACAGGCCACTCGCACCCACTGTCCTGAACGATACGCAAATCCCTGGGGGCGCTTAAACTCCAGATATGTCACTCCTGCCAGGGGAGACGAATTCAGACTTACTGAACATATTCTGGTCATACATACATTCAGCAAGCGATCCGCACTGACACCTAGCTGGGCTTCAGTGGGGATGGCGAAATTAGGATTGTAAACTAAAACAGACAATAAATAATTAATTCTGTCATCTCGCAATAAGCACTACAGAGAGCAGACATAAGAATTAAATCAATAAAAGAGAACCTGTGTACCTGAGGGTAGCAGCTCAGCTTTCACTACAGGGATCTCTACTTTTTTCCTGCTGAGACTGATGAGTTTGTCTAAGAGGTAGAGAAGGGCAGGAGGGATCAGGTAGATGTAGAAACGTGGCTCCTGGAGGAGGGCATAGCTACCATGGATCACTGTCTGCCAGAGAAAGAGAGTGAAGCGGGAGAGTAATTGTTAAATTTTTAAAAACTTGCTCTACTAAATCATATCTCTTCTGGGTGAACTATTATGATATTAATGATTTATTCTCACCAGAGCATAGACAAGAACATAGAAGTAATGTGTGATCCAGAAGGCTCTAAAACTGATACGTCTAAAGTGGTGTGTGGCAAAGACGTACATAAAGGCTAAGATTAAAAGCAGGATTATCCCTGTGAGGCCTGTGAGAGAGATCAAGAGAGAAAATGGTATCAAATGCCTATAAACTCTATAAATACCATTATGTCACTATCTTCAATAGACACACATGAAGTATTTACATGCTCTCCTACCTGGCACTGTAGCAAAGAACCAGAAAGTCCATGTGTGAGGCAGCTCTGACCTGTGAATATTTTGTACATGTAATTTTAGGCTCATTGCGGCATTTTAGGTTATCAAACAAAATAAATTGCTTGATTGTATTGACATATTACCCATTATTTGAAAACACTTTCGGAAAAAGGCAGGCAAGGATGCTGAGGTCACTGATGCAGAAGATGTAAATATTGACCACATGACCCAAACTGTGAATAACTGTAGGATGAGAGGGGTACATTTTACACTAAGGTCAGCACAAAAACATTCAAATCTCATCATACTGCAAACCTCCGTAGCAGGTGGAGAGAATGACTTTGAGCCCTGCTGTGTTAATGCTAAAATCAATTTACAGTTGCAGTGCAAATAAAACAGTGATCCAGGCATTTGGAATTCTACTTTTGGTTATGTATCACCACCGCCAAACACTGGTACCTTAAATCGGACTAACCTTGACCAGCTTACTAAACAGTTTAATCTCAGGCTCCTGACCTGTACAGATGATAGCTGTCAATGCCATGAGACGATGGAGGTCTATGGCAGAGTCGAAGGGAATGTATCTGTTAAGGAAGGTCTCTCTGAATATGGTTATCAGGTTGCGACACACTGTGAGGAGCATGTATGGAAACAGAAAAGAGACTGCAGCAGCAGAGCCTCGGGACACGATGATGCCTACGATAGAGGTTTCTGGGATTCCAGAGGAGTCAGACTGCAAACCATAGTCTGCAAAGAAGAGGTATTTATTGGTATCTGCTTGTCTGGTGTCTTGAAACCAATTCACTCAGCAAACATGGTAAATATAAAACCAGGGCAGTACAAAGGTAAGATGAGCTTCATGTGATCAGGAGGCTTTTGATGTCCTGTGATTCATCTCAATAATGGTTTTCAATAAGAAAAATGAAAGGTGAGGGCATAGAGACTCACAATAGCATCTCTCCAGAGCTACCCCAGCGGTGATGCCATAGATGATAACAAGACACACAATATGGCGGCGGTAGTTCTCCACAAAGCGTTTAAATTGCTGGATCTTCTGTTGGACAGGGTTCCTGATGTAGCGTTCTCTCTCAGGCTTTACATAAACCTTGGGACTGGAGTAACCCAACCTGAAAAGAGGACCAAGCATGTTACGTGATTGTAAACTCTTACTTTAAGTAAGCCACATATCACCTTTGAGGTATTCAGAGAATATACACCTGGTTGAAAAGATGATGTAATTTCTAGTGAAATTTGGCAGACATCATGTCACCTCATTACATCAAGCCCACAAACACTGATGGTTTCATATGACAGTAATCTGAAAATAACAGGGATCACTGTAGCTTAGGAAAATCCTGATGGAGCACATGATAATTATGCTTGGACATCTGGACATGCAACATGGTCGAATACTGCACGTTTCTACACTAATTATGCAGAAACATGGCATAGTTTAAAAATGTATTTTTTCTAACGTACAGAAATCACAAATAAGTCACAAGTGAGGCTCTTACTTTTTTCTTTGACGAAGTTCTTCGTCAGCATCAACTGGGAAACTGTGCAAGAGGTTACCATCCTTTTCACAATGGGAGCTGAAAATGAAAAGTTAACTGTCATACATTGAACAAATGTTTAGAGGAGCTGCAGTTAGGTAAAAACAAATGAACTCCTTGTACATACCTGCTGGTCTCTGTAATGATAAAGGACACACGTGGCTGGGTCAGTCTGTTTTTGCATTGTGTCTCCATCCCTGCAGGTATGTATTAAA
This sequence comes from Brachyalestes nurse, assembly GCA_037974405.1. Taxonomy (NCBI): domain Eukaryota; kingdom Metazoa; phylum Chordata; class Actinopteri; order Characiformes; family Alestidae; genus Brachyalestes; species Brachyalestes nurse. The sequence continues at coordinate 11,089,139 of JBBPCY010000130.1, forward strand.
ATCAAAAAGTTAGCATGACAACCACTAGGTCTTCATTGGGGCAGCAGTGCAGCAAAGGAATCTAAAGTCAGGATTGACTATTAGCATTATTGGCACTGACTTATTACTGTTGCATTACAGATCTGAATACTAAATAATGTTGCTAGATTGTGATTGCTATGTGCTTTTGTGACAGTAAAAAGCATATAGGTGGTGGGAAATATGGGAAAAAAAATATGTAATAACACTAAAGACATTTCACAGTATACCATATGTTTCGTAATGTACTGACACAGACAAAACTTGTGATGCACTACATATAATAAAACAGGAATAATTATGCATTTGTTGTAACGAAACATCCGGTTGGTCGATGTTCATAACAACATTTTTGACAAAAAACAATCAAATATCGTCACATCACTCACTTCTTATTAAGACAAAAGAGACAAATAGAGCATCACCTTTGATGTTGAATTGTGCAAACTGCAAGACATTCTCATGGTCTTGCAATAAGAGGTGAAAGTCCTCCCAAGTGATGCAATCTTTATTATCAAAGCCTGCAGCCTGAAGCATAGCTGCTATAGCATCCTCCGCCTGGTTCTTAGACAGAACATTACCAGAGATTTCCAAGAAAGACCTGAGCAGGACAAGGATGAAACTTCAAAATCTAATTATGAAACTGCTGGCTATCTAACTCGTCATTCAAATGATTCACCACATTCCAAGTAACCGTTATCAGTGTTAAACATTTATTGACCTAATCTAGTTGACAAAGTATGTCAGTATTAAGCAAGGACTTTGAGGAAACAACTGGCCTAAAGAGACATCAGCCCTTACCTAAGTAAAGAACAAAACTCCTCCTTGGACAGAAAGCCATCTCCTTTAATGTCATGCATGGAGAACAGGAGTTTTGACTTCTCCTCTGGTGTTCCTGAATTTGAGAACACAAAAATAATTAGGAAACAGTTACTATTTAGAAACAAAATGTTATACATTCAGGTACTGGCTGCAATGTTCTAAATCTTTAATTAAAGTCAGCAAGATCTTATTAATTTGACCTTTCATGAAGATGACAACAACATCCAGAAACTCCTGAAAGGAGAGGTATCCATTGCCGTCTTTGTCTGCCAGTGAAAACATGGACTCCACAAAAAGCGAGTCAGGCTTCAGTCCCAGAGCATTTGCAAATTCAGCTGCTGTGAGCTCACACTCCAGAGCCTCTCTGGTTCTCTTGCTGGACACACCACTCAGGTCCCCTGCATCACTTTTATCAATGTCTAGAACCTGAGGTTAGAAAAGAAGTTCAGAAAGCTCGAGTGTCAGACAGCAAGGCCATAACTAATAGCTATTTGATGAATGTGAGAATTAGTGTATGTCTTAGATACATTTACAAGCAAGTGGTCTAACATCCAGGGATTCATTTAAAACACCACACCAAAGAAAATAACCAAATCATATGTCACCAAGTCATACTTTTGCAAATGCTTGTTTAAAGAAGGTCTCCACTATTTGAGCTCGCTGTTCTTTGGTCACAGCCTCCTTAAGCAGGTCTTTTTCACTCATCTCTGTTACTGTCAGGCACTTGGTCATTCCTTCCAAATCTGAGCTCAGAGTACCTACGAACTCAGACCTCTGTGCATCATTCTCAAAAAACAGCACCTGTACACACGACACAGACTGTCATTACTGAAGACGGTACATTATAAAAAGCATCTCACAATGATGATCTCCATCTAACATTATACTTCACAAATGAGAAACTGTTTCATCATACTACATCCACAACATACTACGACATTTGTATTCATTATTTGTGGTTCAAAATTAATGTATTTGTTAACTCTTGGTTTATTTATTTTTATTAATATTCTCTCTCATTATCATTGTAACTACAATGAATTCTTAGATAAATACTATGGAACTATACGATGAAAATGAGGAAAGGATATCTAGACACGCCAATTAATTATTTCCTACCAGGTCATATTCTTTGGGGATCTTCAGAAGTAGGGTACGCTGCTGGTGGTCATTGGACAGCAGCACGTCTAAGCGATCCTGGGAGCTCAGGCAATGTGTCCGCAGAGGAGATCTATTTTCACCATAAATATGGAGTCGTTTTTTTTCATCGATTACTAAGCTGACTGGTTGAGGAGTCTCCGAATAGCCCTGCCACTCATAAGCTAGACAAAAAGAAAACATATTTAAATTATTGCATTATGTAACAGTTCTCCAATTAACTTATCAAGCATTGATAGTGTAGGTCATACCTGTGATTCCATGAGCAGGTTCTTTATCTTTCCTGGGATCTCTGATCCTTCTCAGAAACTTTTTGTACTTAGCTGCGCGTTTTTTGGCCACTATGTAAGCCGCAAGGAGACTCACTGTTTAAGGTTTGGAGACAAAGAAGACATTCTGTATATATGTTCCAAACTAAACCAGCTAAACCAGATTTATTAAAATGCAAGAACAAATACATGACCAGCCACACTGACCCACAGGAAAGAAGAAAAGGATAATCACAACAATGCCATAGCCAGCTTTGCTGCTCTTGTCAAAGTAACTCATTGATGTGGCTTTAGTGCAGGGCTGAAGATCAGCAGCTGTGAGTGGCTGAGGCTGAGGGCAGGGATCACCTGTGAAAAAGAAACAGTAATTGAAATGTCTAGTAATGATCCATTGGGAAGGAGTTCAGAAATAATGAAATATGTTATAGATTTATGTTCACCATTTAACCAGATGAACACATTTTTTTGAATGTCTTCACTCTGCGAACTGGTGACAGTGAGAAGGACATCATAATATGTGGTTTCCTTTATGGACTGGATTTCCTCCTCTGTAAACAAACTATGAACACAGCACAGAAAAAACGTACTTTCAGGCAAGAAAGAAATAGAATCCATGTGTTTAATCATTAAAATGTAACATTCTGTATTAAAACAATGTACAGAGATCAGCCATTTCATTAAAACCAGTTGTCCACAAAAAAAAACATGATTCGTCAGACCAGACCGTTTTTATTGAATTGTTCCATGGTCCAGTTCTGATGCTCACAAGCCCATTGTAGTTTTGGGACAGGGATCTATTTCTACACAGCTTGACTGATCTACAGTTATGCAGCTTCATACACTGCAGACTGTGATGCACTGTGTTTCTGTCACAGTCATCATGACTGTGCTACGGTAGCTGTTCTGTGGAACTAGAAAGGCTAACTTTCACTTCCCAAATGCGTAACTGAGCCATGGGCACCCTTTACCCTGACGCTGGTTCACCAGTCATCCTTCCAGAGACTAATTTTGTAGGTACTAACCACTGCATACTGGGGAACACCCCACAATACCTGCCATTATGGAGATTCTCTAACCCAGTCATCTAGCCATCACAGTTTGGCCCTTGTCAAAGTGGCTCAAATCCTTACATTTGTCCATTTTTCAACTTCAAGGAATGACGGTTGCTAGTTATTCACTTCACCTTTCAGTGGTTTTAATGTTGTGGCTGACCAGTGTAAATACAAGTACTATACGAATATAGCAAGTACGAGACACCTGCTATGTGATCAGTAGCCTACCCATTTTGTTTATTTTCAAACCAGTAGCGATCTGCATTTCTGATGCGTTCAAACTGTTCAAGGAAGATGGAAGTGACCACTGGGCCTGGTCCTCCATCTGACTCCAGTAGAGCTCCTACAAATAACTCCAGCTTGGAGATATCATTGTCATACAGCTCAGACAGATCCCTAAACAACTGGTGCAAAAACAGCAATTGCAGAGTTAGGGCCACAGACAATGATGTTTTTTTAATTGATGCGCTGCATAGGCCTAAGTCTCTATGATCTTACCTGTGAATTGGTCTGGTTTAGTTTGGGATTGATATCTCCCCATGTGTTCACCGGCGGCAGGTTGAGGGCATCTCTGACCTGGTTATAACTTGGCAGCCCAAAGTCACGTCCTCTCTGGATGGTCTGGGCAACCGCGTCAGAGCGTGAAAACAACAACGTACCATACATGTAGTCTGAAAAACAAGAGAGGATTTGTTTCTTTGTATCAAAGATCTTCAACTTCACCCTGAAATCAGTTTCTTATCCTGGATTATGTGATCACTGGACATCAGGTCAACTCTTGATGTAACTGATTAGCCATTTATGGTGTAATATGACCAGTTGATACAAAATCCAGGACCAGAAACTGGTCCTGAGTAGAAGATGTCGTTTTTTTTTTTTTATGTGTGTGGACATAGTGGAAAAGCGTAACGAGAAAAAAATAACCTCTTAAATCCTCAACGACTACATTGTCCTCTCTCTCTGCTATCTGTGAAGCCATACCCATTATCAGATCATCCACATCCTGAGCAGATTTTAGGTTTGGGTTCTACAACAAAGGAATCAAAGTTAATAACTTGCTTGGTCGTTCTATTTCAAATACACTGGGTTGTAATTCAGATAAATCTAGCTGCCACACTGTGTTATCTCTGGTATGTCTCTGTCTTGACTCACATTTCTGTTCCAAAAACTGTTGCAGAGGCGCAGTGCTGGGGATGTGCTCCCATCAAAGTTCACAACACCCCTGTAGTGACAAGTCCTGTTTCTGAAGAAAGAAAATAAACACTCATGGTAAATACTGCACACGCCTGTATGTGATTAAAAGGCCATTATTTCGTTCTTGATAACACTCGAGATAAGAAGGCATTTGTATATACTTCATATCAGGAAGATTACGTTTACTGTGCAATGTTTCCTCATTACTGATACTATGTTACGTGTCAGACGTGCTAGCGAGTATGCCGCTAAAAGTGCAACGTAACACGTAATATTTCTTCATTTTGATAAATCTGTTTTACCGCGCTTGCAATTGATTACCTCATGTAAACACCAGGGGGAAGCAGAGTCAACCCAAACCTCACAGCAGCAGCCAGGAACTCAGGAGAGACTCCAGGATCCAAATATTTTTGATAGCCTGGCAAAGATGTTCAGAAACAGTTTAGAAAGTACATTAAACCTACTCTAAAAGCACTATAGCTACATTTTCAGTCCACAGAAACCGATTTCAGGTTATAATGACCACAGCATGGACACTGGGCCTATTTATGACTCTTTTGTTTCAAGCAGGCTTGGGGAATACCACTGCATGCATTTTAATTGCAAATGAATTCCAGGACTGTGTAATGCAATTTCTAAAAATATGACTTCTTCGTGTCCTGGGCCTGCAGCATGAATAATCCAGCAAAAACAGCTCCCTCAGCAGAAATGATATCCCTGGTCTGTGTTAACCTGCACTGACGTAGCCGAAGCCCACTGAGCTCATTAAACAGAGCCTCAAGTGGTAACTCACTAAACCACAGGTAACTGGACCACGCCAGCTCACCACACAAAGTCACACGTGCACACGCGCACGCAATCTCTCACCTGGGTATGAAGGCACTGAAATCCCCAGGTATGTAGGCAGCCACTCATAGAATGCAATATTCTAAGAAGAGAAGGAAGCAAAAAGCATTATTTATAGAGAGATTAATCATACAGCCATATCAACTAGTATCAGGTACTGACTCATGCCTAAGACAATAAAAAATGATTGCACGTGAGTGGCCTTTTAGTGAAACAAAGGGATACGAAGCCCTGTTGCAGAAAGTGGATGAGGCAAGCATACAGGTGGAGATACTTTGTCAAATTGGCACCTCTATCTGCTCTGTGTGGTTTCAAAATAACAGAGGACTTTTCTCCTTACCTGGAATGTGGCAATAACCCTCTTCCTGGCATTCTGGAAAAGCTCCTCATCTGACCACGACGGGTGTTCCTTGTGCAGCTGAGAGGCAAGGTAATTATGGTAGCGAAACCAAATAATCCCCTCAGCAACCGTGAAGATGTTCTCATTGGCCCAGGCATTCCCAAACTCTAAAGGGACCAAATAAGATCAGAGAACATAATAAAAGGTTTACTGCTGTTTATTTTATTTTGCAACTGGTTTGCAAAAAAACAGCACGAAACAAAAACTTTTAATTTTTGACTTTGTTGGTTTGACACCTAAATTCTCTTTCTGCACACTGGATATGTTTTAACAGTGAAAAATTCCCGCTGGCCTGGCTCCCCAAATCAGGGGAACATGAGAGTTTTTTAATACAGCAGCGGCTTGCTTTTACCTTCAGCCTCGGCTGTGTTTTTCATATCGAGACATTGCTCAATGGCTTTGGTCCATTGAGACATACTTTACCACGCCATATGTGGCATAAACAATGAATAACACCTTAAAAGTACAACAACAATACAGTCATTGTTGGCAGGATTTAGCGAGGTCAGGCAAACATAAAAGGGCAGGTAGACAACATACCCAAGTAAGTAATGACAATTACAGCTGTTTTGTTGGCTGAATGAGGTCACGCTGAGCTTAGATTCAGTACAATCTGAAAATATTCAGCACTATTTAGCAGTATGAATACTAAGTAGACTAAGTGCTAAAGTACATATTGGTGCTCTGTCCACTGTGTCAACATAACCCCAGGTTAATTAGACGTGAGGTGGGAAGCACAATTGAACTTAACCTCTGTGTGCTGGTAGCTAGAAACTGGACAAGGTGTAGTTGATAAAATGTTACCATAATCTATCATCTCCATTGGACATTTCAGTACATTGTGTTTCATTTTACCATAGAGTCCCTTTGGGCCAGTCTGTCCATTGCAAGGGTTTGGTGCACTCCACATGAAGTAGTTGCTGTCACTCTGTTTTGGCATGTCCTTATCAGGGCCCGCTGACAAAAGGCCCCCTTGGAAACTCCTAAGTGCATCACACCAAGAGCTGGAGGAGCCATAGATTGAGCTGCCATCTAACCACGCAGTCACATGGTTCACCTGTGAGGATTCAGGCTATTAGTGAAAAATGTCTAACTGTTTCTCGAGAAAAATGCTCTAGAGACCAAGGACAAAAATTTTGATTCTATACCAGTAAACACACATCAGTGAAAACATTTGGAGGCTTAGTTGATTTTAGTTATCTTTGTTTCCTGTCATAACTGGACATTCACTACACTGAATGCCATTTGCTTGTGGATATTCTGTGTTACCTGTGTCCGGGGATTGTTGGGGCTCTTTCCAGTTTCGTGGTCCCAGTGTGCACGCTGGAAAGGCAGTAGGACTTTGTGACTTGTGGAGTTGGCCCCGAAAATGGGGTCATCCAGTGAGACTGGGATATGCATGTACTCAGGAGGACAACCAGGTCTTCGAGATTCTCCTATCTCCAACACTACATGGTAACCTAATGGTCAACAGTGCAGCTGTAGTGAGTGCATATCGTCAGAAAAGTACCTTGTCTAAAAATCTCACCGTCACTGAGCCTCAAGTATTTCTTCTACAACCATTAAAATACATCTATAGATTGTCTAATACCACCTTGGTTAAAAAGGAAAAAGAGTTTTGTTAGAAAGTACTTTAAAGTGTAAGCGTAAGCATCCATTTATCATACGTGAACACATCACAGCACAGCACACAGTGCGAACAGCATGAAAATGTTTAACCCATTCACCCAACTGAAGCAGCGGGCAGCCAGTGACACAGCTACCGAGGAGCAGTGTGTGGGGACAGTAGGCTATCTTGCATATAGGAACTATATGCCACTGGCAGTCCTGAGTCCATATTACTGAAGTGCCACTGGCAGTCCTGAGATTCAAACCCACGGCCTTCCGATTGCAGGGTCAGACCCCTAACCACCATGCCACCAGATGCAACATATTTTCATTCCATGTTAGAGAAGAACCATTTAACCTTGCAGAAATGCTAATGCTTCCTTATGGTTAGTTGACTAGTCAAGGTTGTGGTGCTTTTCCTAAAGAACCCTTGGAGAACCACGTATTAAAGGGTGTTAGAAAACACCATGCATGCCTCTTGCTGGGCTAACAAGACCGTTCTAGGCTAAACAGTGGGTTAAACGTGTCACCAGGTGTGACAGGGGTGATACATCAACATCAGGTTACACAGGATTGTGCTGAGGTGAGGTTGAACTCACCGAAGAACACGGAGAGCACGGTCTGGTTGCGGAGGGAGAGGAGGGTGGCGTTGCCCTTCGAGACCGTGTTGCTGATCTCGCGCGCGTTGGGCAGTCCGCGCGCCGGCAGGTACGTGCCGTCCAGGTAGCGCGCGGGCAGAGAGCGCGTGAGTGGAGCACCTGTACGAGCACGTGTTTATTTACAGTCACTCTTTACTGACTACAGTAACGCAGAATAAAGTAAAGTGAGGTGCGTGGGTTACCTGCAGTCCCACGACGGTGGTGGGCCAAGTTATTGTACCAGCCATCATATCTCTGCACCTCCCAGGTGATGCTGAGGTCTGAGAGGAAAAGAATAAGCTCGTCTCCATTCTAACAGCCCACTAAGGAACGGTAAAACCGCTGCTCTGTCTTTCAGTTGAGTTTACTTACGTGCCGTGTGGAAGGTGAGGGAGAGAGCGAGAACCCAACACAGACTCCTGCGTAAGTCCATCCTTGAAAAAGAGAGAGCGAGAATGTGTGAGGGAGGCAGTCAAGCAAGACTCTTCAGAAGGCAAGACCTGTAAATAGCACTTGAGACGAGAGAACAGAAAGTGTCGAGATAAAAAAAAACGATGACTTTGAGTGACTACACAAAAAAGACAGGAAAAATGAAGGGTTTAAAGTTCATCGTAATATCTGAGAAAAGAGGTAAATCATGAGAAAACAGTTTACACCACGTACAAGAAAAAAGTGGAAAGGAGTAGAGAAGTTAGGATAAGAAGAGGCGATATAGGTTAGTAGGGTTGAGCTCACCGGGCTGTAATGGATCCTCCGTGGCCGCTGAAGTAAAAGTGAGGCGAATGGTCAATGAGAGGCAGGACAAAAGAGTCAGTAAGCAGAGAGCCTGCCTTCAAACACACAGCTCAAACTTTATCACGCACAGGACTCCGGGAAGGGATGGTCATCAGCAGGTCCACACCTCTATTCCCGAAAATACCAATCAATGCAAATCAGCCCAGATATTGGGAAGAGTGAGGATATAAAAGATGCCCGACACTGGACAAAGGCAATTCCCTCCGGATTTTCCTGGACATTTTCCTTCCACCTCTCGCTGTTCCTCACACTCACAGGTAGGCTGCTACATCTTCTGGGCTTCTGGTCTTAAAGCCTTTTTAAAAAAAAATGTGTACCTTGTGTGTGTGT
>JBBPCY010000130.1:11103232-11155782 GCA_037974405.1 Brachyalestes nurse
GGAATGAAAACCTGCACCCACAGTGGCCCTTTCTGGACAGGTTTGGACACCCCTGGGCTAGTCAGAGTACTAGTAGCTCTAGCTACCACTAAGACAAAAAACAGATGGTCATGCACTGATCATGCACCCACTGCCTCTTATGATTGGATAAAGAACAACTGCCACCAGCTTTGGGAAAACTACACAACAGATCGGAGTGGGAAGACTGGGTTTGCTTATGTTTTCAATTATCACTCGACTCCCTTTGTTTAAGACTATCTGGCTTTGCAAGGCTCCTTTTATTCTGAGTCTGTTGTACAATAAAGCCTTGCTTATCTCTTCTCATTAAACTTTTCTAAACTGTAAAAATGAATAATTAGCTTTTCTTTAGCTCTTTTTTTATGTTGAAGCACACGTCTTGCACATGCAGTGAACAGCCTGATGAAGAATGACTGGTCTGATGTCAGCTTCACTAGTTGATAAGCTATTGTATTTGAGAAGTGCACTACAAGGTTGCTCTGTTTAGACGCCTGGGTGGAAACAAACACAACCAGCACAAACAGAACATTAAGACTTTCACCGAAACTCTGAAGCCCTGTTGCACAACCAGTACAGCGAACCACAGAGTCTCATGGAGCACCAGAATTGCTGTTAGATGTACATTGGCGTCTCCTGTCCAGTCAGCAGTCTGAACATCACAGCTGGCATAGTTTTCATATGAATCTGTCACAATAATAAACAGGGTCATGCGGCCCAAGTAAGCCACCGTGTATAAAATCCAGTACAAGATTCACAAACACATGCTAATGCTAGTCCAAAATACACCACTTACCTCTCCAACAGATACTGACAGAGCATGGACAATTTTCTCATGTGCCATGGCAACTACACTCTGTCCATTAATCTCAATAATTCTGTGGCCCACGCGCACTCCTCCCCGTTCTGCTATTCCACCTCGCATCAGGCTACAGATCTAGAAGAACAGTGATTTAACAATAAATAGGCATAATAATCACCTGTGATAGACTGAGACAAACACAGGCAAAACATTGTGTTCTTTCTCCACAATTAAAGTGATAAAGTGAAGAATTAAATTTACCCAGTTTTGCTTTATTTCAAACGCAGTCAATCATCCAAGACTTGTTTGGCATCCAAAGATGGTTTCTTTTGTTTTCTTAAAGAGAGTAACGGAGCTTCAGGGTGGCTGCTAATACTTGTTGTAACCATGTGTTGTCCATACCATGTGTTAATAATAACAGTGTGCCATACAGTGCCAGAAACCACATAAGGGTAAAGGAGGGATTTGGCTGACGCTCTTATCCAGAGCGACTAACTATCATTAGTTGCAGGGACGGTCCAACTGGAGCAACTGAGGGTTAAGTGTCTTAATGGACACAATGGTGGAAAGTGGGGGTTTGAACCCGCAACTTTGTGGTCACTGGGTTCACAGGCTACTACCACCCAAAGTGTAGACACATAAGGAAGTCTATTTGAGATGAAACAATAACTAACACAGCTTGGGGCTATAATGTGATGATTTAGTCGAGATATTTGTACAATGCTGTTTGGTCTACCTAAGCTTCTATTACTAGTCAGCTACATCAAGTCAAGTAGGTTTCAGCAACATTTTAGCTCTTAAGCAAAACTACAGAAGTAAACTTCAGATGCCAAACACCTCTTACCTGACTGACACTTTGGAAAAAGATATTGTATGGTTTAGTTTAGCACTCACTATGCCATTCTGTACACTAAAGCCTAGCTGGTACTGCAGGTCTGGCCTCTTTATCAGCACAGTGGTGACGGGGGGGCAGGTTACTACACTCAGTTTTACCTGCACCTGACTCTTCAGACCCTGGAATGAAGACACACACACACACACACACACACACATACACAAATTACAGGTTACCAGCAGGAGTGTGTGCTCACTCCATGTGATATTATAGACTCTGGACATAAAGCAAGCCAGCTAAGAGCTGTTAGAAGAATGTGGAATGCACTACAAATTCAAATGAATAAAAACCTTGATGATATTTTGGCAGGTAGCCAGGGGTAGGCCCACCAAACTCGTGTCATTGACAGCCATGATCTGATCTCCCACATTGAGTTTCCCGGAACGGGCAGCCGGCCCACTGTTCAGCATGCAAGCCAGAATGACTGTGGGCAGGATAGAGCCCCAGCCAGACTCGACTATCACTACACCTAGAATCTCCCCTTTCTGCTTCTCTAGGTACAGCTACAGAGAGAAGGCAGCAGGAAGGAAACACAAAAGGGAAAGAGGGAGATAGTCAGAGTACAATTCAACTGATATAGAATGATATGGAAGGATGTTGAATATATAGATATATCAAAATATATCATATACTACTTTGATGAAAATAATGCAGTGTAGTACTGATACTACAAGACTTCTCATACCTCTTTACAGTTTTCTGAGTTTGAGAAGTGGATGAGGTCATCATTGTACATTTCTTGTGTATTAAGTATGTCACTGTAGTCTTTCTGACTGAGGTCTTTAGGGTTGATACCATTCGCTCGCAGGAATTCTTGGTAGGCCATGCTAAACGCCTGACCAATGGACTGTGCAATGAGCTGAGCCTGTGGAGGAGGAGCAGGGGGGGAGGGTGAGTACCCAGCAGAGAGGAAAAGAGGCTACTTAAAAGTGACACAAATGCAGAGGGAGTGCTCTGCTTAAGACAAATCTCTAGAAGAAAAAGAAGTCATAAGCAATTACATAAGTATACACATTCCAGGTCATTGTGAGATCAGACATGGTGAAATTATATGGATGAGTTGTAAGTACACAAAGATTTGTGGCAAGAGTTTCCATTTTAACATATAATAGTTGTCTTTTGGATTTGAGTTTGGATATAATATCCCAGTGAAACATACATTCATATGTAATGTATAACAACCAGGCCTCAGTTTTAACCTACATCCTCAGACTCAAAGACGTAACAGATCATTCGGTACTGTTTCCTGCCCTCTGCGTTGACGCTGGTCTCAGTACAGTCCATAGAGGCAGACTGAGACATGCGTCTACGGGCCATCAGCAACACCACACTCCCAATGTCTGCAATGTAGGAGATGGTCCGGAGAGCGCTGTCCATCATTGTTTCCTGCATCCAAAGAAATACAGAAGCAGTACAGGATTAGCCATCACTTTCATTTTTTAAGAATTATCTGCTAAAGGATCCAGTTCATTTAAGAAAAAATCATTAATTTGAATAGAGATATGATGACAAACAAGGGGTATAAAATTGTGAATTGTCTTATAAACAGACAAATATAATACTGCTCAATAAGTATGCATTCTTTTCAGACCAAAATGCTTTCAAATGTAAAAAGAAATATGTTATTTATATTTCATATTCAGAGGAACTGATCTTTATTCACATCCTCTGTTACATTGTGCTATTGTGTGGCTGATTGAAGTGTTATCTAAATACTCTGGGAGCATTCACCATCTCTGTTCTTACTAAAACCCATATATTCTAACAGTGAAAATCATCAACCTGTGTGTCAGCATTGAGCACTTTGATGGCTTTTGTTGAAATGAAGAGGTCGACCTCCGTCAGGCCCTGGCTCTCTCCATCCAGACACTGAAACAGACAGCAGAAGAGTTGTAGCTACCTCTAGTGGACTGAGCAGACATTTTTGACAAGCTATCCATCACTTTTGACAAACATACCCAGAAAACAACCTCGGGCACTAAAGTCACAACGGTGACAGCTGTCAATGGAACTCAACATTTAAAAGATGATGTGTCTGTGTACACTTTGTCCACTGTTTAATGAGTACTGAAGAATGGCTGTTTCAGTGTGAGGCACCAGGAAATCTAGAAGTTGATCTAAATCTTTCCTAAGTTCATAACGGAATCATTTCTTGAAACCCTTTTTAATTTTATTTCGGTCCTCTAAAGTACCTTAACTCTGTCCACAGCCTCCTGGGCTTGCATCATGCGTACACTCTTTGATGGGTTTCTGTCTGAAAGGAGCTGGGTAGAGCCGAGGTAGTTTGCAGCGAAAATGATCCCATCGATGAGATCCTCGGGTTCACATGGACCTGGAACTGAGTATAAGACACAAAGGTAAGGCTAAATTGTTTTGACATATAAAACTGTTATTTTAAGACCAGCTTTAACTTGCAGTGAAACAATTATTTCTTGTTTCACAAAAACGCAGGTCTTCAGACCCACACCTACAAACAATTTATGGATGGGATTCATATTACATATTAGGGAATGCACCCTCCCACATCAGGAAAGATTCCAAGCCTTTTACCTTCTTCAGAACGAGCTACAGAATTAAACCCATATCGTATTATTCTGTACGAACTGACATGAAAAATCCTGTCTTTTCTCTGGAAAAGAGTTTTCTTAAGTTAACACTTTATAATACTACATAATATGCTTTATAATTTACTTTATTTACTTGTGTTTTATGTGGCTCAAATCAAGCCACATGTATTGTCCTCATTCAGGTAACAACTCCCAATATTAAAATGACATAAAAAAAGGGTTGGCAGCGCTTAAATCACTGTGATTGATACCAAAATTTCTTATCCTGTGCGAATCCTCATAAACATTATGGATATCCTGTAGTACAATTACACTACCCCACCTCCCCATGGAACACTAAGCCCATCTAAATAGTGCTAAACCTCAAAAGGAAGACTGACTGAAGCTTACCATCCACAAAGCTTGGAAAAGATGGATTTCTCTTTCCTTGCTGAAAAGCAAACAACATAGTTTCAGTTACAGATTCAGACTGACTTCAAATGGTGAAAGGGGACCTGTTGAAGATTTGAAGTGTAGAAACTTTCTCACCTGAGAGAGGCTGGGGATGCTTCCTGCTGGGCTCAGTCCAGAGTTCACTGTGCAGTGCTGTGGGCTACTCTGAGCACTCTAGAAATGTTCAAAAAGATTATAATATGACTTTAAACTTAGCCATTTTATTGTACATAGTCTCCTGAACATGCGTTTCAGCAATAATAAGGTACTCTAGATACAGGTCAAGTTGTTAGACGTGCTTTCCAGGAAAAGAAAAAACAGTCTTGCTTGAATGTTCTCCTGCCTTAATAATAGCATCAGTGTTGTCAGGAGTCTCTTGAGAACATTTCCTGTCCATTTCAGCCCACTCTTCCACGAACTGGGTACAAACTATAGTTTATGTGTGCCCACATATCCCCTGCTGTTGTACAGTGGGAAGTGGGATGGAGGTTTGGCGAATTCTGTCATCAAGGCAAGAGGAAATCTAAGAAAATCTATTAGAAAAAAATGATACATGACTCATTTTTCAGTCTGAATGTTAAATATCACTGTATATCCTCTTGTTTAAAAAGAAAATTCAGACTGAAAAATTAGTCATGTAACATTTTTTCTCTAAAACTGTTAGATTTTTACTTGCCTTGATGACAGAAATAATCAGACCTTCATCCCATTTCCCTGGATTTCAGACTGGGAAACGGCTTGGAGGTCTGGCGACTTCTGAGCATTAGAGAAAAATGATACATGACTAATTTTTCAGTCTGAATTTTCTTTTCAAACAAGAAGGTGTACTGTGATATTTAACACAAATGGTTTTGTTACTGTGGAAGCAGAGTGCTGTCACTGAATTTTAGTCGAAGCTCACCAAAGATTCTTTAAAGAAGCTCTGATTCCACATGTTCTCACTACTCTTTCACATTATGCTCCCATACTTTTTTTTATGTTTATACAGGCCTTTTTAGCGTGTTCTTGGCCAATAACAGCTCATATTAACAATCACATTACATTTTCATAAAGGGTAAAGGGGGCATTTGGCTAAAGTTCTTATCCAGAGCAACTTACAATATAATTACAAACACTGCATGGATAAGTACTGCAAAAGAATAAAGACCATGCTGTTATTCCATATGCTGTTATTCAATCAACTATCAGGGACAATCAGTTCCCAAAATATATAACCACCAATATAATATTGCTATTAAAACACTACATGTATGCATCCTATTCATGCAGTGTTCATAATGATATTGTAAAGTGTCATTAATAATTTTCATGGTATTCAATGTTTATACCTTCGTTCATATAAACTGTTGCACAGACTTAGTTATCACTTTGGAGGTACACCTACCTCGTACCTGTGTGTGGAGATGGTGTGTGAGTGGATCAGGCACAGCAGTGTTACTGGAGTTTTTAAATGCAGTGTCACTGAGGGGTTGAGAATTGTCTGCCAACTAAAATATTAAGGCAACAGTCAAGCTACAGTCAGTAACCGTGAGCCTACAAACTACAAATACTGGATGTGGTTGCTGATAATCCAATGGTAAGTGGGTGTAGGTACAAAGCAGGTGGAAAAAATAAACTTGTAATTCACAGTATATAAAGCAGGATTGCACTGATGCAGTCACATACAGCATAATGTGTAACATCACTGTTCTCTGTGAAGCAGACTGGGCTTCTATTTTCACCTCCTGGGCACGCATCCCACACTGCACCCGAATAGTCCTTGGGCAAGACTCTTAAAGCTTTTTCTCTACATCTGCAACATGATTAGATTGTAAGTTGCTCTAGATAAATGGAAATGTAAATAAATGCAGGCTTTCATTACCTGAGCTGTTACCTGGCCCTGACCGGACCTCCACTCCTCTTCTTTAGGAGCTGAGGCCTGGTCCTTTTGCAGCTGTGGCTCTGGAGGTTGCATGGCTGTGTTAGGTGCCCTAGGTCTGCTTTCTCTTTTCTGTGATGAAGCTTTGGAACTTTCTGAAATTTCTCTCTTGTCACATGACTGTTCAGCCACAGCCCCTTCAATCCTGGGGTTCTGTGGTGCTACTTTCAGTTTCACCCTCACTCCATTAACAATCTGCTCCATGTCCCCTTTATCATCCAATGCTGGCTGCTTTTCCCTTCTGTTCTTTACTCTGTGATTACTGTGAAGGCGCCCTTCTCCTCGGCCTATACTATCCTCAGTACAGTCACTGTTCTCATGTAAATGTCTGTTGTCTCTTTCCTCTCCAACACGTTCTCTGCATGAATGTCTCTTCTTCCGATCTCCTCTGTTGTCAGAATCTTCGTATCTTGACGATCCATTAGCCCCACTTCCTCCTGGGCAATTCCTGCCTCTGCTGTCATCCTTCCAAATCTGTTGCCCTTTGGATTTAGACCCCTGTCTTGAGTTTCTATCTCCTTGGCCCACTTCGCAGTCGCTTGGACAGTCAGCTCTTTCTTCCGCATTTGCCTTTTTGATGGCTTTCTTATGACCACTAAATGAACCCTGTGTGTCACCTCTACAGTTCTGTGGCAGTCTTTTGTCTCCTCTGTAATCATTAGTTAAATCTTCTACTTCTCTACTCCTTTCTTGAGTGTAACTTGGCCGTTGATGAAGGTTTCTATTGTCCTTGGAAAGATCACAAGGTTCTTTGGGGAGAACTTCATCCTGATCTTCCTCTGCCTTCTCTCCATAAATAAAATATTTATCGTCATCTTCCTCCACCTCCTCCTCATCGTCCTCATCATCATCTTCTTCTTCTTCATCATCTTCTACCTCTTCTGCCTCTTCTTCTTCATCATCTTCCTCATCCTCAGCCATGGGAGCCTGGATGAAAGTAGGCTCGGAGATGGACTCAGGACGTTTGTAGACCAGCTGTTCTTTGTCTTGCTGCAACACTTCATAAAAACCCTCAGAGTGTGCCCAGGCTCCCGCCGGCAATCGTGTACCATCTGGATCCCTGGAAGTGCTTGGTCGATCACCACTGTCAGCACCTTCATGGCAGTCCATTCCCTCCATATAGCTCTCATCCTCAGGGCAACAGTGAACGTAGTAGGTCATACCATCTGCATCAGTATGCAGCTCCTCGTCTTCCTCATAGTCCTGCTCCTCTTCCTCCTCAGATCCTACGTTATCGTATTCTGACAGCGAGTCTTCCATGCTGTCAGGCTGAATAGGGCTATCAGCACGAACGGAGTCCTCGCCAGAGACAGAACCATCACTGGGGCAGAAGCTGTCTGGGATGGGAGTGCTTGACTGGCTCTGCACGATGCTGCTGTGAGGTTCCTTAGAGTCTTTTCTGTCTCTGGAGTGTTTCCCACCCTGAGCTGGTGGAGGAACAGGCTCAGTCACGTTGGCCTTGAAACTCTGGCCTTGCTGGAGAGCCATTACTGGCTTCAATAAGCCCACGACAGTGAGATACCTTCAGTGCTGTAAACAATACATACCACAGTGATGGAATCACAAAGGAAACAATGTATCAGGGCAAAATATTACAGTAAAATATTACAGGATATTTAGGTTTATAGTGCACCATGGGTGATGATTACTCAGTTAAAATAAATGACTTGACTAAAATGATCAATAATTACACATTTCAATGGATATTATAGTTACTACTACTATATAACACTACTATATAATATATTCTTGTGAAAGTAATTGCTAGATTATAAACACAACCGATAATGACTGTCCTAATATTGATCAAAATCAGATGTTTTCAGTATCGATTTTACTTCAAGGTATTTTCTGAGGTACATTTTGCTCCTGATTATTACTAGCAATGACTTAGAACAAGCGCTGTTTTAAAACTCAGTGTAGTTTTACTCAGTTTTACTAACCAGACAGGGGGGGAGAAGTTTAGCCAATCACTCATAACAGCACCAACCAGAGTGACATTTACAATAGATAGCTAGCTGGCAGAGTTTGAGGAAAAACATCTCAGAAGGTAAAAAAAAACAGGCTGCATCAGCTGCAATCAGGAATTAGTTTAGTGTCCCTAAATGGATGCCCTTTTTATTTTCTTTAGGGTACCAACTATTTTACCATCAAAATTGAGCAAGAATTTAAGAAATGCACATACAGATTATGAATGTCAATACTGAACGATGTGAATGAAAAGAAATACAGTTTGTTTGGTTTTTTGCCCATATCGGCCAGCCTATGTGCACCTACCTACTTTCTGGGCATCACTATCAGGTTACTGAAATTGATGCATATATCCCGAGAGACACTAATCCTTATCCAGACTAAACACTGAACCACAAAAAGTCAGGAGGAAAAGTCAGCACAATTCAGCGCTGTGTCTCAGCAGGAAAGGTGTACATGCTGATATTTCTGTAGACTACAGTGATTTCTCGCTTGTGATGAGAGGCATTGTATTCCCACAGGGGTCAATACGGATTCACTGCAGGATGCTTCCCTGTACTTCACTTTGTAGCTATTCTTTTGTAGCGATTCCCTTGAAGAACAAAGAAATGAGTTTTACTTCTGTGTGGACTGTATGTCATAACATCTTATAGACAGAAGACAGCAGTCTTAATGAGAAGAAAGTCTGAAAAGTTGAGAAACGGAGCGCTTTTCCAGCCATCCCAGATTCCAGAATCACATAACACAATTCACTGAATTCACTGAATTCCTTGCTACTTTTAAAAACTTGTTTTGATGGCTCTAAATGAAATGATACCTGAAAAGCAGAGAAGAGAAACACTAATTGATTTGACTAATGTACAGTAGACTGCAGCACAGACTGAAAATACACTGATAAGCCAACCGCTGCAGTTGTAGAACTACAGCCAGTCCTGTTGGTCTTATTTCATCCAAATTTTAATAATTTTATTTCATCCAAATCGCTTCTGGATTGTCACTATGGGGTTCCTTCTGTTTTTTTTTTTACAGAAATAACAGCAGTTTAAAAGAACCTCACAAATCCCTAAAATGAATGAAGATCCTATCAAGTTCTCTACATTTCAGAGGTAAAAGTACTGAACTGCTGCTCGGCAGGGAGCTGCTGCCTCATCTAAATGCAAATGGCTTTTTTTTTGCAGGACACTAGCCCGTATAGCTGATGAGTGGGTTTCTTAAAGTAACACCAGAGGATAAGTGCAATTAATGCCATAATAGGTTTCATAATGATTGGTAGGCCTGTTTCATCCAGGACAACAGATTACATCACATGCTTACTTCTATGTCCAACTAACAACACTGTGGTGATTACTGGCTCTTAAATAGCTCCTTTGAGTATGGATCTGTACAAAAAACCATTGAGTCAGAGCTTCTATTTAAATACCCCATTCTCCCTCTCTCTCTCTCTCACACACACACACACACACACACACACACACAAACATACAGACCTAATTCATAATGAAACTCTTGAAATGAATGGTAAGAAAACATCTGCTGGTATCCATTCATTTCCATTATTATAAATATCTGATGTGAGCCAAAGGCTTAAGCGTCCGGGGCACTGAGCCTTGGACCGAGACTGATGCCCCAGACAGGGAGAGGTTTGGGATCTCCTCGTCAGGGTGAAGTTAGCTATCATTTTTCAAGCCCTCCACATCAGACACACATTAAAAAATGTTCATTCTGCTGCAATCGACGCTGCTGTGTTGTGCTCGGTGTGTCTCGAGTATCAGCCCATTCACAGACCCCTGACTGCCCTCCCTCTGAAAACACGACCTCCTTCTCACAGACATAAATACAGCTGTGCAAAACAAGCTTACCAGAGGCCCGTCAGTCTTCTGGATGCTTAGGTATCTGCAAGCACTGTGGATGTGGGAAAGAGACGCAGGAACGTGGACACACACACACACACACACACACACACACACACACATACACTCACACACACGCTCACACCCCCCTCAGCATCCCGGGACAGAGCTACTGCTAGAGCCTTAAAGAGACAGAGGACAAGCTTCATTATAAGCATTATTAAACATTATTCTCTTATTGGCCACTGCACTCAGCTGCACCACTGCTGTCTTTATTCCCATTTTGTCAATGAATGGACATCACTCTGTACTGAAGCTAGTGTGCATACTGTGTGCACATCCTCCCCTCACAGTGAGGATGTTGAGGGTCTTGTCTCTCAGATCCCCCACTGCAGAGATCAACACACCCCTGAAACCCTATAAAGGGGCCTGGTTCAAAATAAGAGTTAGATGAGCTTATTCCAGTGGCGTGTACGCACGTTTTGAAAGCAAACAGCGAAAATGTATCAAGCACTTCGGATACATTTGAATTATTGGGTTTCAAATGACGCTTCTAAATTGTTCCTAAGAGAAAGAAAGAGAGAAGTGTAATAATTTGTCGGTCTCACTACCTGTGACGACATCACACACACCGTCACACATGAACAGAAAATGTGTGTTTGCACGTCTGTTGGGTCCCACAGCATCACTGGTGTCACACCTATGAATCAATAAGGAACAGTGACACTGAACTCGAAACTCATTCTCAAAAGAGCGGAAACACTTTGTGGGAGTTTGTGGGAATTAATTTCAGAACCTTATCTAGAGGTTGTAATTTAGGGTGTGTTGTCATCTAAATTATAAATATCATCATGAATGTCATCACTTGTCCAATTTTTTTGAAAGTCTCAAATGATGAACCATTCTTCTTCTTATTGTTGTTTTCGTTGTTGTTTTTGTTGTCGCCATCATCGTTATTATGATAATTAATGCTGTTGTTCATCTTTCCCCACGTATTCTGACTTATACATTTCATTAACAGGTCTCCAATGGGACTGCAACAATGATATTATCACTTTGATTTTTTAACTGCAGACAACCTTCAACATTTTATAATTGTGGGATGCAGAATAAGTTGTTTGTTTTTATAATAATGTTCAGGCTATTTGTTATTGTTAAACTATTGGTTTAATTATTGATAACAATAGAAAGAAATAATAATAATAAATAATAATGAACAACAATTATAAGATAACAATAATAAATAATAAGAAGAAGAGAGACAGACTCTTGTTTTGAAGCCGGAGCAGTGTTGCTGGCTCTGAGTGCTGCTCTCTGTTTCTGAGGCTCTTGCATGATGGCGGACGCTGATTCTTGGGGTGAGATTTTCACACACGCGTCAAATCTTCTGTTCCGGGACCTGGTGTTTCGACACGCGTGTCTCTCTGCTTCATTTACACTCTGGTTGGTTTAAGTGACAGGTCTATTGTTGTGTGCTGCAGATGCGGACAGTTTCGAGCCGGAGGAGCCGATCCAGAAGGCGGCGGTGCACGACAAGTGGGAGGGAGAGGACGAGGACGAGGACGTGAAAGTTAGTCTCCTCTATCGGCCTGCAGGCCTCTTCTTCTCCAGATAAAGCCCTGGGGCATCTGTCTCGGAGCTGTTCGGCTCAGAGGGACAGTCAGTGTCCAATGAAGCGGTCCGGACCGCTCTGTGTGTTTATCAGCGTTAGCCAGACAGCTAACGGTCCTCCAGATCAGCTCCAGCTTCACTGCTGACCGTTAGAGGGACCAGAGAGGATTCTCTGAGTAAAGTGGCCCCTTATACTCACTCAAGAACACACTACAGCACAGCACACAGTGAACAGTATGAAATCCTTTCTCTGCATTTAATCCATTCACCAAGTGAAGCTGTGGACTGCCACCAACGGGGTGGGGGCCGCCTGGGGAGCAGTTTGTGGGGACAGTAGTATTCTCAAGGGTACGTCAGTGGTGCTGCTGTCAGTCCTGGGATTCGAAACCACGGCAGGGGCAACTCCCCGACCAGCAGTTCCCCCCACTACAGACATCTGAATTATTCAGCTTCTCAACAGCCTGGCCGGAAGCACGACTGACTCGCAGATTTTGAGTTATCAACTGGCCAGTGAACTTAATTTGTTGTTCGACTGATTGTTAACATTTGTGTTGTTACAAGCTATTTTGTGCTGATGTACCATGTTATAGCGTGATATATTTATATAACTATGCAAGGTGTGGTCAGTTGAGGACCCCTGACCTGGCTAACAGTAGTAACTTCTGCTTATGAACCTCAATCCACTGCTGTTAGTGTTTCCACTGAACATTTTTCATATATTTGTCTCCCTTTACAGGATAACTGGGATGATGAAGAAGAGGAGGAAGAAAAAGTGACAGAAACGAAACCAGGTGAATTTAAATAAAAATGTTACAATCAGTTTGTCATTTACTTATTAGTTTTACCCAGACACTGTTTATCGTTTGATCGCAGCGGCAAAGCCTACAGAAAAGAAGAAACTTACTGACAAAATCAAAGAGAAGGAGAGCTTACAGAAGAAAAAACAAGAGGAGCTTCGAAAGCAGGTGAGTGGATAAAGGCATTTACTCTGTTACTTTCTTATTAATGGGACACCATTTCTGGGTGCGAGTAACTTTTTGTCAAAACTTCAGTGATCACAGACAACTATAGTGAGTAACAGTGTAATGTCAGGAGTAGAAAATTAGTAGTTATGAAATCAGTTAACAGGTAAACATAGTACACTTAAGCTATAGATTTTTCTTCATTTGGTTAAAAGGTAATTTTGTAGAATTGTATGTGAAAATGTATGTGCTCGTGAGTACCAGAGAATCAGGAGGTGGGTACTTGTCAAAGGTATTAGGTTGTAACTGATTTGGAATCGGTTTTTCTTATCATAACTTCAGACTGGAAATAATTCAGCCTAAGCAATGTTTTGTAAAGCATGTATTTTTAGGAACTGGTCCAAATAGTGATGTTGGTTGGGATGTAAGAGTTTAAAGTGTATCATCTGTGTTCTTATTCTGTAAAACAAAGTTGCTACTCTTGTAAACAGGGAATTATGCATGTACCACCAGATATGTGCCGCTATATTGATTAAGGACTATTTCTGACAGCTGGAGGAATCAGACGACACAGAACTTACACCCGAGGAGGAGTTAGCAGAAAAACTTAGAGTGAAGAAACTTCAGGAGGATTCAGACCTGGAACTAGCGAAAGAAGCCTTTGGTGAGTATTTTCTTCACATCCCAGCTCAGTAACTGTTTTAGAAGATGTAAAATGCTAGCTAATCTAATGTATAACCTAAGGTGACCATATTTTGTACAGTTCTGAAGTACAGTTGTGTTTTTTTGTGTGTTTTCCCAATTAGGTGTTGTATCAAATAATGTAACAGGAATTGATGCCATGAGCCCTTCTTCCAAAGATGATTTCACAGAGTTTGAGCGGTTGCTGAAAGATAAAATAACTTCATACGAGAAGTCAATACACTATTCCAGCTTTTTAGAGTCACTGTTCAGAGATCTGTGTCTTTCATGTGAGTACTGATTCCGGACATTTTATCATCACTGTTACTTTTGATGACGTTTTCGCTTCATGCTATTGTAAGTCTAAATGTTGCTACACATCCTTTATAATTTGTAATTTTTGTCACAGTGGAGGTTGAAGACTTGAAGAAAATTAACAACTCGCTCACGGTGTTACTCAGTGAGAAGCAGAGGCAAGAAAAGGTACGCTTGAACATTTTCATTCATAAGACAGTCCAGAAGTAAGTCTATTGGTGGTAGATAATAGGATGCTGACAGTGTGTTGTTTGGGCTCTGTAGTCCACTACAGTACAATTAAACCAGTGAGATTAAACCACAGAATGGTGGGTTTAATGGGAGAATATTTATGTTTACTTGAGTAAATAGAGCACTGCCTTAAAATATTTTATTTATTTATTTAAATAGCACCTTATTTCAGACAATCATGAAAAATTGCCTGCTCAGTTGTTTTGGCTTGTTGTCTCCATTGTCTATGTATGTGGGGACAAAAATCAAGTATGTATTTATTTGAAACAATAACCAAATATGGTCTATTTTATAAGCCCATTTCTGCCGTATTAGAGAAAACACATCAATATTTCATCTTACTCGTCTCTGGCAGAATACTCATGTTAAAAGTTTGACTTTTATAAGAGTTTCTTGATTTTCATCAAAATTCTGGCAATTTATTTAATAAAAATCAAGTTATTTAATTTTATCATCAATATGTATCATAAACACTAACATTTTTATCTCAAAGTGGAAGGTTCTTGATTGCAAAAGATGTGCTGTGAATTATTAAACATGATGTAGAGTGGTACTGTGTATGAAATGTGTTTGGGGGTTTTTTTTTTTTCTTTGTTTTTTTTTGGCCCCTCAATATAGATGGAAATTAATAATGACACTTTGCACTTGGAACATATAATATGAAAGTATTTTATTTTAGATCCAAAATGCAGAGCCTAAACAACAAATGTTCAGTTTAAAGATGGACAAAATTACAAGAGTTTAATGTTGGTTGCTTTTCTAAGTATATCATGGAAACTCTGACCAATGGGGTGAACATTGCCACGAAGATGACGATACAGTACTATAAACAATATTATGGTGAATCTCGAGCAGATGTTACATAGGAGTCTCTGCAGCCATCTTGGCTACTTTCTTTTTAATTTTCGCTGTAACACCATGAAGAACCAGGTCTTGCACCATCTTGTGGACTTCAGAAGTAATGTTATAGTAGATGTATGTACCAGAATAATAATTAAATGAACAATATTACATTATAAAATACATTCTAAAATATTACATATCAATATTTGGTGCTACTGTATCAATATGGTACCCAAAAAACATTTTTTCTTTCACCACTAACAGGTTGCAGGTTTCATTACAAAGATCATAATTAGTCCTGTTTAATGACTGATTTTCTGCAGCACTGGTATGTGAAATGTTGTACAAAAAATACTGTACCCAGAGTTTCTGAATATGGGAAAGTGCATCATGAAAGCGTCTTCAAGGATTATATGGTATTATTTAATCATTACCTGTAACCTGTCAGTATGAATTAAGTAAAACTACTAGACGTCTTCGTATGTTGTAATTGTGTATAATGCAATATGAAACATAACCAGTACTGTTATAGTGGACAGTTGAAAGCAGTCACTGAAAGCAAGTTTAAAACAGATGTTGAATTACAGTATAGTGCTGTAGAATAGCAGGGGGTCCTCTGGTCAAAACAGTTCCGTTCCTACGACAGTGACGTAACCCGAATTGTGGTGTAAGTCGAAACACTAAGTCACTGACTGATCCTAACACAGCTGTAAAATCATGATCTAAAGCATAAAAACACAACTAAGCCACAGAAAAAGGAAAAGGACATAAATATACTGTACTGGGGGACACTAACTCCCTCACTCATACGTTTACATTTACGGCATTTAGCTGAAGCTCTTACACTCGTAAGCTAAACTCAATCATCGTCTACTATTCAACCAAGTTACTGCATGCTCGGTACACCTAAACGCTCAGTGCTCCTAAACAGTACCTGTCAAACAATATCTAAACACATGACAAAGAGAAGTCAGAAGTTAAGACAGAAGTAAGGAAGGGATGGGGATAAGGGATTTTTTATTTTTTTAAAACAAGAAATAAGGAATGAGATTCCGCCATTCGCAACTAAACTAGTTTGCCCACATCCGTAAGTATGACACTAACGACGTAAGCTGAAACACATCTAAATTTTTTTACGTTTTTATGGGAGTGAGCGTCCTAAACTCCAGACGTCATATGTCAAGACAGACGTTACCCGAGGGCCGCCTGTATATAGTGGTAATATAATAGAATGTATTAATAGTTGCATGATAATGTTAGCAGCAATAAAAACACTAACAACTATAACATCAGAATGGAAAAAAGGCACCGTGCAGGTTATTTTGAGACAATGCCACAGTATAGGAGAAGCCATGGAAAAGGCACAGTCTCCCCTGCCCTTTAGCCTGAACAGTGGAATAGACAGGAGCAGTTTATCAGACATTCTTAATGTCCTGGTGGTAGAATAGTACTAGAGAAGGTTGGTGTTGTATTGTGGTCTTGACCCCTTCAATACTTTTAAAAACAAAGAGAAGAATCTAAAATCTACTTTGAACTTTACCGGTAGCCAGTGGAGCAAAACAAGAATCAGAAAGGACTTGACTTGAGTGTGTAAATTTACAGAAAAGGCCCTGGCTGTGTTTCAGAGCTGGAGGTGCCAAATAAAACAACCTGGAGCCTTTTCAGAAAGGTTAATGTGATGCACGCAGTGAGCATCTGTATGTGGATATTTTATTATACATATTGTACATACATAGTCACCTGTTAGTGCTACTGTTTATAAATTACATTTAAGGTTTTTTTTGGTTTATCATTATAATGTTGTAAACAGTGTTAAAGGGTTTCTTCATCATGACATCACTGTTATGCTGGCACATGCCTAACTCTAATTTTTACTCACTTGCTGTAAATGGGTTTGGGTTATTCGTGGTGTAGAACTGAAGTATTACGAAGTTTTTCCAGTAATCTGAATGTCCTGTTGTCACAAAAACTCTTTTGCCAGTTGCCATAATCAGTGTTTGTTTGTCGTTTTAACAGCAGAATAAAGGAAAGAAGAAAAAGAAAGGGGTTTTACCAGGAGGCGGTTTAAAAGCCAAGATGAAGGACGACCTTGCTGATTATGGCGAGTTTGATGGAGGTTATGTACAAGACTTTGAGGACTTCATGTGACCCCGGCTTAATAACACATCACATTCCTTGATTGCTGAAACACCTTTACAGCATGACCTCTCCCTACAGCCAGACCCACTTCCAGAGCCATGCTAGAAAAACTGAACGTCATCCCATGTAATGCACGCTAGCCTACGCTTAAGTGGTTTACTCTGAGGAAGATTTACCAGCTGTATTTTTTTCTCTGGTTCATACTGACTGTAGGTCAGTCCAAAATTTCCTGGGGAAAATGGTAATAGTGAGGTAATGTCCTCTTTTAAATGTCTCGGTCAGAAAGTAAAAAATGAAAACTGACAGATGTGAACCAGCAGCTTCACTTGAGATTCTAATGACAGTATTACTGTTTGAAACCGCTACTACTTGGAAATAAATATGACGTTCTATGCAAATTTGCAAAAATGTCTGTCATGTATTTTGAGCACATTTGGGCCGGTATTCATGAGGAGATGGTCCTTGCATTGTGAAGAGGCTAAGTATAAGACTGCTCACTGCTCTTGTTAAATAAGACAAACCGTGATCATTAAAGCAATCAGGTACATGATCAGTTGCAGTTTTCTGTTTCTTAAGTGATAGTATATCGATTTATTTAGACACATTGAACCTGAAGTGTTGTGTAGTGTACTGAATCTGATAAGTGTGTTTCTACCTTCAGAGACAGAGCAGTTAAGGAATGCATTCCATATGAATCACCAAACCAGAGTTTAGGAGCTAAAATCAACTGCACGTTTTGAACATTCCATGCTGTAAGGTGCATTTCAGTTTAGCAAACTGGTTTTCTTTATGCTCACTGTCCCTCATTTGATCATACCCATGCAAGATGATATGTTACAGAAGAATATAATTGTGTTAGTATGGTTACTTTGCAAGAGTCTCTTGATATATTCAGATGGACCTTGTTTTTTTTTTTTTTTTTTAAATAAACAGTTGCTTTATGGACATTTAACATCAGCAAAGCAAATAATAGGATTCCGCAGTGTTTTATAAAGATGTAATTTAATAAAAGTCCTCAAAAAGAACACTTTTGTCTTCTTTTGAATGCATCTTGCACTCAAAAGTACACAGACATTGTTGGATGTTTTATTCAGTGAGTGTCCTTAGGCTCGGCTTCAATATTGTGGCCTTCTGCAACGTGATCTCTCTGTTAAACTATTCAGCAATTAAGTCCTGTTAGAAGCGCATTACTGTCTGAAGTGGCAATCGGAGAAGATTTTACGATTTAGTTTCATCACACAAAATACACAATGTGTCCTGGATAAACTCCTAACAATGGTCAAGGTGTCGACCTTCTAGACATTGGGGTCAGAGTGAGTTTTATTACAGTCCGACTTACGAAAAAGGCACACAAGCACATGCTTCTCAGATAACCTGCCAATGTCCTAATCTTGTCCTTGTTAGAGGAGGGCGATAATCTTGATCGTTCACTGAATTGCCGCTCTCTGTTGGTCACGTGACTTCCATGACAAAGGGTCTAGTCTTTTCACTTCGATCCAACTTATCTAAAAGTGCACAAAAGGAAGAAATGGTTTTCAAGAGGGAGATTGTAAAGATAAGACTTGGGGGATAATTAACAGTAAGAGCTTACTGTAATACTCCATCATCTATTGGCTGTTAGGGGGGGAGGAGGTTTTGCAAGTGAGTT
Organism: Brachyalestes nurse; assembly: GCA_037974405.1. Classification (NCBI taxonomy): domain Eukaryota; kingdom Metazoa; phylum Chordata; class Actinopteri; order Characiformes; family Alestidae; genus Brachyalestes; species Brachyalestes nurse. The sequence goes on from JBBPCY010000130.1 coordinate 11,122,113, forward strand.
TTTTAGATGTGGGGAGCTCTGTATAAAAGGAGGTGATGGTTCAAGCCACCTAGTGTCAAGGTGTATCTCGTGAAACAGTCTTAAGATGAATTTGTGTGTGTCGTGGAGTTTGGTGGTGATTGGGGCAGTGATGACTGTCGACATGGCCAGTTTGGAGAGCAGCAGCCCTGGTTCTCAGAGCCTCCAGGCCTTACACTGTCCACCTTGCGAGCGCATCCACTGCTCACCCCGCCGAGCCCTGAAGCTCCAGTGTAAAGGTGGTGTCTCCACAGGGGTGTGCGGCTGCTGCCCCACATGCGCTAAACTGGCTGGGGAGAGCTGTGGAGGAGCATGGGATTACCTGGGCAAATGTGATGAAGGGCTGATGTGTATGTACCAGGAGCCCAGCGATGGCCAACCAGAAACGGAACGCAAAGGCATCTGCAAGTCAGGTAACAAAACAGTGTTAGTCTCAGTACTGCAGCTGTGATGTAGAACCAGGAGAGATACCTGTGGATCATTTCTGTAGCCACAGACAAAGCTGTGTAACTATTATGTGAGTTATGGTACTCCTGCCTTGTGCCGACACTCACTTTCATGAGATATACCTGTATGGGTGTTCTCAGTGGGTCTACAATTACTGAATTATTGCTTTCTGAGAGTAGTCTACCATCCAAATAGTGTCTGAAGTCCCTCTCTATTGATGGCTGAGGTAGCAGATGGAAACTGATTAAACTAATAATTTTAGGCATATTTATAACTGATTTTTTTTCCTTCTCAAAACTGAACGTTACTCACTGATACTCTTCTCCTTTAATGTGTTACAGTACTTGAAGTCCTTGAGAAAGATACGTGTCGTCCAGACTGCACATGGGAGTTCTGTAAGGCTCACCCCAATGAAATATGCTCAGCCAGGTAACTGTGCGTAGGATCGCTTGAACGTCCCATTAGTCTCCAATAACAGCCTTTAGATGCTCGTGATTAGAAACCCTCCGAAACTGTTTGGTCCTACACACGACACATTTTCTTGGGATGCCTTCTCAGGGCGTCTCCTAATGAATCCTCCTAATGACTGTATATGTTTGGAACTGCAGGTCCGTGTCTGTGGAGAAGCGAGAGTGTGGAGGTTTGTGTCAGCACACCACCTGCTCCAGCTGTTTGGTTCTGAGGCGTCCGGAGTGTCCTCAGGCCTGCGCTCACACCGACCACGTCTGTCTGCATCGCTTCGGGAGGTGTGTGCACAGCCAGCTGAAAGGACAGGAGACTGCAGTCTGCCACCAAACTCTACAGGTGAGTGAGCTTACACTGGACCCACAGCACTGCCCTCTCTTTTCTGGCATAAAAAAACAAAACAAAAACAAACTTTAATGTTCATTTGCTCATTTTGTCCAGCAGAGGAACACTGAGGGATACTTTATGTGTCTGGCCCCTGCCTGTCCAAACACAGAAAGCTGATGCATCTGTTGAAGCAGCACACCAAAGGGATCCAAGCCAAAAATGTAGCACATTAAAGCAGCTATTTTTGATATATATTAATTGTTGTAAACTTCTAATACTGCACATATAATTGTCTGTAAAAAATGTTTTGTTTGTAACATGTTTTGAACTGAATCTTCATAAATGTGTGATAATTTGTGTGATATGAATACATTAAAATAATTATACTGATTAAACCACACATACCTAAAAAAGTCCTTGTTTAGGTGGTCCGGCTTTCTGAAGTTGCCCTTCAGTCTTGTGTTAAGGTTCGGCCTTTTACTAAATGTGCAAAATAGAAAGCTGTAACATCGCTTAGTACAACTTTTAAAAACTAGTAAATAAAGTTATGAGCAGATATATTTAACAAAAGTGTCATTATTAAAGGGACCTTCAACAACAATAAAAACTGTTCAGTTGCGAGGGCTTATTAAAAGTGGTCCCATACAAAAGAATGATGAGTGCATTAAATGTCAAAAGTGAGCCTAAGAGGAAGTGTGAATAAAGGTAGGATATGCACCCTCTAAGAACCTTTCTTCAGAACATAAGCTAACAATCATAATCTGATTTTAAAAAAAAAGCTACATTCACACTACAGAAGACTAAACCATTAGAGTTTTTCACACATACATTTTGGCTCATTCTACAGTCACCTCAGATCAGCGCATTTGACTCTGAACTGCTCTGAACCTTTCTTTGATCTTGTGACAAAACCCCCCTTGTCCTCCCTGCATGTGCCTCAGTTCTTGGTGGGACTGATAAGGTCAGATAGTAGCCTGCAGCAGGTCGGCCTTCACTGACCCCCGAGAGAGAGGCGCCCACCTTGGACGCTCTCTTAGACCAAGTGGTCTGTTACTGAATAACAGTGGGTTTATGGGCCCGCAATAAGACATGCATCCATGAGCCAGAAAAAAAAAAAAGCCAAGACTTACAATAGCCCAGTCTGTTCCCCTTCCTTTTGATGTCTGGTTTATATTACAATTCATGGAGAGGAAATGGTTAATTCTGATAAATCCGTACTCCTCAGACGCTTTTATGGGTTTATGAGGTGTAAAAGAATTGGGCTACTTCTCATGTTGGCACACATCAGAATTTCTCACAGTGATCCAAGTCAAGTGCAAAAATAACATGTAATCAACATATAAACACTTTTGTACAGTTCAAATCTAACTAAAGTGTAGGATTTTCAAAACCTTGCTTTGATACATTAAATATAAAATGCCTCTGGTGGATGTTCGCTGATAAAGTTTTGAACTTCTTTCCTTTATAAAAACATACACAAGCACACCACTAACAAGAAGGGTGCACTTAAGGTGTGCATGAATAGAGCTGCATTATCAGAGATCAAAGCTTTCTTCACACTTATCAGACACTATCACCGCTATATATTGCCTTGTCAGTCTTATTGATAACACTGGATAAAGAAATCTGGCATCATAAAACAGAACAAAAATCTAAAACATTAACACAAGTTTTGCACCTGAACCATGAAGAAACGAGCTGAAATGCTGGAAGAATATGTTTATTGATTCAAGTGTAAACTATTTTATAGGTCAATTCACAGAACAACAGTCCTGTGTTCACTGGCAAAAGACCTTCAAGGTTGAAAGAAAAAAATGCAACTCTAATCGTGTTTTGATATTTATAAAATAATTTAACTGTTATTGGCAGAATGTCAATAACCAAACATGCCCCCCACTAATGTTTTTAGATTTTTTTTTCCTCTTTTAAATTAGCAACTTTCCCTGCATTTAAGCAATGTTGACCAACTCCCACTAACCAATAAAAGAAAAGAAAATTGGGGCTTATGATTACTTAATGTTAAGTGACAGCTCAGTTAAAGGTCTGCTTCCCCTTGCAAAATATGCTACAGCGCCATTAGAGTACACGAATGAACAAATTCATTACACTTACACATTTTGTTAAACAAAAAAAAAAAATCATACAACTCTGATCGAACATCTGATAGAGCTACATTCAATTAACACACTCTAGATTGTCCAATTGATAAACAGTATAGCAATCATTAAAACAAGCAGCAACTGGCTTTGGCCATGTCTAAGCCAAAAACCAAGTACATCGATATTACAGAAAAGGCAATGAGACATTTTGTCCCTCATAATTTGGTAGTACAATTAATATAATGATCTCACCATCATATAAGTAGAAAATACTAGAAAAAAAAAACAATAATCTTTTGACAAGCTACATGCCACAGTGTTACAAAAGCCCACATCAGATGCAGGTAGGCTTTCATCCCTACATTGATAAAAGTTGGTCAATGTTATATCATAAAATAATGCATAAATTGCCCAAGTATTAAAAGCTACTTACTATCAGTAGTTAGGTGACTGGTGTCTGTGTGTCTAGTACACACAAGTGGATGGAATAAAATGTTCAGAGATTCCTGAGAATTCTTCTTTGTTTATGTTAAACAAAGTTCTCCAACAAGTATTTGTGAACCAAAGGAAAAGGCACTTTAGATAAGAGGCAAATGTGATGGATCACCGGAATATTTTATGCCAAAATGACTGGAAACTAGCAGAGTTGAAGGCACCAATGAATATGAGAAGCAGAAGGTAGAGACCCATCATAATGGCAAAATGGTGTCTGACCAGCCATGATGTCCTTTGAGTATGTCTGAAAGGAGTGAGAAAACAGGAAAGTTAGTTTCACTGTGTTCACTCTAGTTTTCACTAGCTCATTACTTTAATTACTGAAAAAAAATATATTGTTTCATATTTCATTTTGAATTACATACTACACACATGGATAAATAATAACTAAGACACTAATAAAAACTAATACTTTAGGAAGCAACAGGCTATAAAAAAAGGAATATAAATAAACCTTGGGTATGCATACTGACAATGAAGAAAAAAACAACAGTAGCAACATTTATTCAGTTTATCTTCATGCTGACAATTTGTGTACTGACATTGATATAACGCTGCCATGTTTTTGAAACCACCTGACTTGCGTATATTTACTAAATGTGATGCTCTGCATGCTATTTCTACTTTAAACATGACTGGGACATATTAACAAGTACTTCTAATGCATTCCTAGACTTCTTCATAAACATGTCCTCGGTGTATCATTAACTTATTCCTCTAACAATTACAGAGCAATCTGAACTTTACTCAAGATTACAGGTTTGCATTTTAATGGTATACAAGTACAGTGACAGACTGTATGAAATTGCCTTCCTGATAATGAGTTTTTTCATATTTTCCACAAAAGACTGAGGTAATTAACCACATTTCAAAATACAGTAAACCCCCGACAATCGCGGGGGTTATGTTCCAAGAGCACCCGCATAAAGTGAAAAACTGTGAATATGTGATGTGGTAAAATAAATGCCTAAAAATGCCTACTTTTATAGTGTAAACCCTAAATATTCCCCCAAATATGCACCCAAAACACTTTTAATTTCATTTTAAACTCAGCTTAATATATTATCTTTAAAGAAAATGTAAAGGTAAACCCGAATCCGTACTGTACAGTTTATACCGAACTCCCGCAGTGCTAGAATGCAAATATCGACTGTACTGTAATTCATACATGTTTTCTTTGGTATAAGCAGGTCAATACAGTAATAAAATCATTTCATTTACTGTAATAAAAATACGGGGTACTACAAGAACAAAATACAAGAAGAACAAAACAAAAAAACACAAGAACACTCGAGACGCTCCACGGGGAAAATTCTGGACTGCAGCTGCCAGAGGTCACAGAGCAGCAGCCAATCAGCAGCAAGGAGAAATAAATAACGTTCTCGGATTGGATACTTTCAAACCTCCTGCTTCTGAGTACAGTGGTATTTCACCATTCCAAGACGCGCTTTCTTTGTGTTCTCTGGACAGTACCAAAACATTTGTAGTTATATTTTATATGGAAATGTAGCTAAATGTAATATTTTTTGTAATATTTGTTATTTATTTGTTAAAATTAGTAAATTATATTTTTCTTAAGAATTTAGCACTAAAATGCATGAAAAATTATATATTGCCACAAAAAAGTTGTGACGTCCGCGCCCAACCATAATCAACCAGCATGAGGATGAGGGGGCGTGGCGCACGAGGCCCAGACATCACAAAAGCAAAAACAATGCAGAGGACATTGTTATTACAATTATTAGTTTCTCAGAAAAATTCTGCGAGATTGAATCCACGAATGCTGAACCGCGAATGATGGGGTTACTATATATTTTTTCCTCCTATACCTATCTCTAACAAGGATGCAAATAATTACAGCACAGACTGCAAATTTAGCATTAAATTATGGCATTGCTGTAGTAATTATTTGAAAGAATTTCTATTAAAAAGTGCTACATCCCATAATAAGACGTTCTGTTGTTTACACCAATCAGCCACAACATCAAAAACACTGACAGGTGAATTAAATAATGTTGATTATGGGTATAACACTTTGGTCCTGGCTTTCATCTGGGTGTTACATTGATACGTACCAACTACCTTCATGTCCAACTTGCCAGGATCTCAGTCCAACTGAGTATCTGTGGCATGTGCTGGACAAACAAACCTGATCCATGGAGGCTCCGTTTTGCAACTGAGCATAATAGCTCTGCTGTTAATGTCTTGGGGACAGATACCACCGCACACCGTCAGAGGTCTTGTGGAGTCCATTCCCCACGTCAAAGCCATGCTGGCAGTGTAAGTGAGACCTACACAATATTTGGCTGGTGGGTTTAATGTTATGGCTGATCGGTGTTTGGATTTTTGTAATTGAAACAGCACCTTGTCAATCAATCAGCATGAATACATTCTTACCTGGTTCTATAGCGTTTCTGTGAGTAAACCAGCAGGTACTTCACTCTCAGCAGCTCATTGTTGGTGACCACAAAGTATTTCTCAGGAACATCACCTCCTTCGCTGTTTCTTGCCCTCAGACGTTGGCGGTCAAGGCTTTCAGAGTCTAAAATATTTTTTTTGCAAATCTTAATTATAAATCCACTTTTCCTCAAAAGGCAACTTCTCAAAAGGCAACAGTCATTGTAAAAATAGCAGCAAGGTTTGTTAACATTTTAGACTGAAATAGTCTGATATTTCTCTCAGGTAAATAACACAGCAAAACAAGTATTCAGACATTTGTTGTTATTAAATACACTTCCAATGTTTGCATGTACATAATAGCAATAAACAAAAATAGGTCTTAAAAACATGAAACTATTTAGAGATCACAAATGAATAATACTACTACTGTAACGAGGCCATTGATACAGCTGTCAGACATCTACGATGAAAGTGTATGATCTGAACTGGAAACGACTGATGTGGTTGTAGGTTTTTATTAAAACACAGCAGGGGAACACAACTGTTCTACTGATTAACTGTTTGAAGTCAGTAATGAACCAAGCACAAAAGTGGAATCAGCTGTGTTACTGTTTATGTGAAATAAAAAAGTAGAACTTGGTTTGCATGTATGTTTACCAATCAGCCACAACATTAAAACCACTGACAGGTGAGGTGAACATTGATTATCTCTCTACACTGGAACCTGTAAAAGTGTGGGATATATTAGGTAGCAAGTGAACAGTAAGTCCTTGAAGTTGATATGTTGCTTTCAAAGTTTTGACTTTGCCTCCATATCCCCCAGATCTCAATTGAGCATCTATGAGATATGATTGAAAAACTAGCTCAAAACCATCCAGGTCCCATCTCACATCTGCTGCTATTGTCTTGCTGCCAAACATCACAGCATACCTTCAGAGGTATTGTGGATTTTATGTTACATCAAGCCAGAGTTGTTTTTAGGCAGTGTTTTAAATGTTATGGCTGATTGGTGTTTCTTTTAATGCACGATAATCTTTCATTCAGTTTAGTTTAAAAAGCATCCTCATTTATACCTATAAAGACACACTTTTTGTATATATTTATAAAATCAAAAAGGAATGATATGTATGGGATTTTGGATACATATGGAAATATATTCAATAATCAAATGGATCTGAATACTTGTAAATATTTTTTTCCCCCCAAAATCTGTGAAACATTACCTTTCTTTTTCACCTGACACTTCACATCTGGGTGATCAATGATCTCACACAGGGCAATGCAGCTTAGTAATGGCCCAAGAACACTCTCACGCCACCCATTTCCATGGGGACTATAGAGGATTGCCATACTAAGGTCACTGGTGAGGTAAGTGCCTTCCCCAAACAGGGAATGCTGTAAGGAAAAAAAGAAACTGAAGATTTTAAATACTGACTAATGACACCACCAGGACACTTCTAATGCAGTTTAGACATATACAACTGTGACATGCGCAAAGATACTTTTCATGAAATCATAGTCATATAAACGACACAAAATGAGGTTTGATGCATCAGCAATATGCATGAATTGTTTGCCACAATCCTCCACGTTTTGTGCAGTGCTCCCTCAAACACATGCATGAGGAAGAAAAGCCTCAAGACATCGGGCCCTATACGTCCATTCACACCAGACATGTGTCTTCATAAGGTTATTAATGGGATGTTTGTTCCTTTTTGTTGTGCGAACAGTCTCTACTTTTCTGGGAAGGTTTAATATTACATCCTGATACATTGCTATGAGGAGCTGATTGCATTCACCCCAAAACAGTAGCAGAATTATGTCAAGCACTGATGTAGAATGATTCGTTCTGGATCACAAACATCCCTCCAACTCATCCAAAAGGTATCCAACCATGTTCCATCACTTCAAGAAACACTGAGGCTTTATGACCCTGTAGCACATGCTTGGTATTGGGCATGGTGACATGTGTAGCTTCTCCAGAGCTTTTATAGACAGTGCTTCTGTATGGATATTATACAAGCTGTACGTAAGTGTCAGCAACAGGAGCACCTTAAAGTAGCTACATTTATACTATACCCTTTGGCACCCACAGCCACTATCTATTCTGTTTAGTCTATCCTTAAATGTAAAGCAAAAATTAGGGCTGCAAGAAAGGCTAAAGCAATCATATAAAAAAGCAGAAAGATTAGCATGGTTATGCAAACAGTAAGATAATATAAGGGTTGTAATCGTTGTCTTCACACATATTATCTAACATGTACTGATAAGAAAACACCTCTACCAGCAATGCCAGGAACAGCTCCTAATAAAAAGTTGCTAGTTCTGCTTTTTTAGAATGAGCGTCTTACCCCAAACCCAGTGTTAACCATTCTACAAGGAAATACAAAACTCCTTTCAGGTGAAAAAAAGAGAAAAGGGGTACTGACCTTATTTAGATGGCAGTGTAAACCGTTGTGAATAATGGAATGGAAGTTCTCCAGTCTGCTACCATGGAATGCATAGATAATGTCCCGTCCTGCCCTTGTCTTCTCAAATTTGGAGTTCATCTGGTCACAGTACTCTAATTCAAAAATGAAGTCTGGCACAGGAGAGGCAATCTCAGCGTTTTGTGTTAGCTGACTAAGCCTGGCCCACTGAAGATAAAAAAAGATTAAGAAAAAAATAAAGAGGAACAAGAAAGTTATAGGAATTTAACATGAACTGTAATTTTACAACAAGTCACTGAATTCAAACTTGACACACCTCTTCTTTCTGGACGGTCTTCACAGAAAAACTCTTGGAGGAGAGCACCCAGTGCACTAGTGCCAGATAATGATCTCCCTCTCCCGATCCCAGGCGGACCAGATCTCTAACACTTGGCAAGGAGCTGACATCTCTCTGCTGTAAGAAACACTACATTTTCAGTTTTCATATGCTGGATATTTGAGACAGGTTAAACTACAGTAACTCACTTATACTGCAGGTTCTTCAGCTTGTTTTGAGAAAACAAAAAAGTCACAGGCATACCAACGTAGAATTCCAAAGACGTTTTAACAAAACATTCTGTATAATTAAATCATTAGGATATAAACAAAAACAAACAAAGTCCTGTAAGTTGCGAGGTGGGCCCTCTTTGGATCGGATTAGTTTGTCCGACAGACACTTGATTAAATTGTGATATGGGGATATTGGAGGCCAAGTCAACGCTTTGAACTCGTTTCTCAAACCATTTCTGAACAAATCTGCAGTGCTGCAGGGCGAATCATTCAGCGGAAGAGGCCACTGCAATTATGGCTCCAGGATGCACTTCTTGCCAAAGTGCCTCCTGGAGCCATCTTTAACCCCATGACTGCTGACTAATATATCCAAGCTCACTGTAATAATTATTTAAACTGTTATTTAAACATCTCTCAGTGGTTTTAATTTTGAAGCTGATCAATATCAAACTTAACAAGTAGGTCTGATAGTCAATATGATTAGTAAATTCTGCTTGCATTTTGGACATAGCAACCCCTCTAATGATGAAATTGATAATATTACTGAAGCTGTGTTGCAAAAATATCAAATTATGATATTTCAATATGTCAAAGTATTTAAAGTTCTAAAGTTTGATACGTTGGAACAATCAAAAATTGGTGATTCGCATTTTTAAAAATGCTATAAATATGCTATAAAAATTGAGAACAGCTGATATTGTTGACAACAGGCAGTTTGTAAGTTTTCTTTGTGAGTGTACTGACAATACCCATGACATGCTCAGATAAGCATGCTGTGACAATGTGGTGTAATTCATCATGATGACAATAGGTTTCACATTTCCCAGCCCCGGTTACACTATGCAGGGTGGAGGCTCCCCAGGGTTGGGGTTAAAAACCACTGATCTAGAGTAGTGTTTCCCAACCCTGGACCTGGAGATCCACTGCCTGCACACTTTATTTACTTCCCTGCTCCCATCACACATGATCCAGCTCGTTAGTAACTTCAGATTGAGTTGGAGCTGGTGATCTAGAGCAGAGAAAGCGCTAAAATGTGCAGGGCAGTAGGCCTCCAGGGTTAGGGTTGGAAATCACAGATAACACCTCACACAGGTAAGCACTCAGGTACAAGGAATAATAGGAAGTTCAAGGAAGTACTCCTTCAAATTGTAAAATCGGTGTTTGTGTTATATACCACTTAAGTGAAATTCAAATTCAAGAATGCCACTGAGTGATACCTCAAAACCCATAATACCATAATGTATATTCTTACCAGCTCATCAAAATCTTTTATGTCTCCCCTCATGTATCGAGACGGAAAGGGTCTCAGTACAGAGTCACGTTTGTAGTTCTGCACAGCAGCCACAAAAAGGCTGCATCTCAAGTCTGCAGCCACAGGGTCCAGATGGAGACAGGAGCGAACCAGCTCTCTGACTGTAGCTGGTGGCAAAGGTGGCTGCATTCCCAGCACTAGAACTCAAGAAACAGGAGAGGACACTAAACATCTGTCCAGTATAGTAAGGGGTGAAGTGTATGCCAATCATTTAGAATAAGAATCTTTTATTGATCCTGGTGGAAATTGCTTATGTTATGACTGCAAAGACACACATTGACAAAGACAAAAACAAAAATATGAAGTCTAAATGAGTCCAATAAAACTTGTAGAAAAAACTGAAAATACACTACGCTACATACACAAATGCTGGGTATAAATACTATAGATAACTTACAGTAAATTTCTAAAAATCTAAATAATTATTTCCTTCTGTGTGCACTACTTTAAGCACAACCATGGTGCAGCCCCTGAAGCAACACCAAACAGATTTTTTTTTACTGGGGTCAAAGAGGGTAGGGGGGTGTAAGTTACATCTGGGTTGCTTTTTAGTGCAACATCAACTTCTTAAATAATGTTTTCATTTATGAGCCAAAAGAAACATGAAAATAATGTTATATTACCTTCTCATTGGATCTATGTTGGTTAAAACAAAGTTCAAACGTTTAACCCACAGCATTCCATTTAAATGTGGTGTAAAAACAAACACTGCACATGTTAACTACCACTAACTAACGCTAGTGCTAGCTCTGGTTTTAGCTTTAAGCTAGTGGGCCAAGCAACGTAGCTAGCTAAATTAGCATTTAACTAGCCGTACGTCGTTTTGCCAGAAATGCTGTGTTTCTACTAAACTAGACCATTTCTCTGTTTTCGTCGACTCAATCTAAACTGTGGCAGTGCAGGCAGAAAGTGCCAAGCTGAGCAGATACTCCTCACGGATGTAGCTGACTGGCTTGTTTACATAGCATTATGCTATCCTAATGAAGCTGCTAGCTTGCTAAAAGAACAATGTTGTTGCTTAAATATTGGGCAAAGAGGAGTACCCAGCAAAATGACAAAATTATCCGTCTCCTTGCAAACGGCACATGAAAAGCACCCGTCTTTTGTGACAAATCTATTTGGACAACTAAGCTAGGTTTTCTTACCTTGCTAAACTCACTGAAGTTGGACAGCTCAGCCTTTGCAGTCATTAGAGTGCCCAGTGTCTCTGTCCTGTCCCCACGGCTCAGTTCACTTCATCATGAGAGAAAAGTACAATCTGCCACCGAGCAGCACACACTAGACGTTATTTTTATCAACACTTTATGTAGTTTGAGGCTAACGCTGCATGAAAAGGACAAGAGTGTGACCCACAGCTGCACACACTTCTCACTCTTTCTCTCTCGGTCACCTCGTGTGATTTACCGAGTACCGAGGTGAGGCTAATCTGAGTGCACCTTAACTAACACGTTCACAGCTCCAGTGAGGGAAATAATGAAAATACTTTGTATGTAATATGTCTTGGCTTATTACCAATTGTGTAATGCTCTTCTGACGCTATACTTGTGTTTTCCAGTGCCAGAAGACAACCAGCATCTCGTACACTATATGGACAAAACTACAGGGACACGTCTCTTAATTATTGAATTCAGGACGCCCCTTACTTCCAGTAAATGGTAATATTAATGCTTCAGCATACCAAGACATTTTGGACTATGCCGTGCTTCCAACATTGTGGACACCGTTTGTTGGAGGTCCTTTTCTATATCAGCATGACCCAGTGCACAAAGCAAGACCCATAAAGACATGGTAGGATGAGTTTGGTGTGGAAGAACTTGACTGGCCCACACAGAACCCTGACCTAAACCCCATCCAACACCTTTGGGATGAACTGGAACAGAGATTGTGATCCAGACCTTTTCGTCCAACATCAGTGTCTGACCTCATAAGTGCTCTACAGAATGAATGGGCACAAATTCTCACAGAAACACTCCAAAATTGTGTGGAAGCTGTTACAGATGTAAAGAGGGGACCAGCTCCATATTAAAGTCTATGTATCTGAATGCAATGTTATTAAAGTCCCTGTTGGGGTAATGGTCACATCCCAATACCTTTGTCCATGTAGTGTAGGTGAAATGCATTTCATCATTCTCGTCACTATGTTGTTTGACAGTGTAGGGATTCTGCTAATCCATGATCAATAGATCATGCAGAACTGCTGAGTGGGCTGACCCCACATTTTACACATACATTATTAAACCTGCCTTTATTTGTTACACAACTCACACTGCAATAGTTCATCAAATAAAAGCATCCTGTGCATTTTACACACACATGCACACACACACTGCTGCATATTGTATAAACAGTGAAAAGAAAAAAGGGAAAAGTGGTTTCTTATCTTCATCCATAGCTGTACACACAGGCCTCCACTGCCAGGATGGGAAACAGTTTCTTCTCCAGGCCATTAAGCTTCTAAAACTAAACTGAATCAAAACTGTACTTCACACACAAATGCACACATGAACTGAACTTCTACGTTCTCCCAAACACTACAAGCAAAATCACACTGGAGAGTGGAATTCTGTATATACTGTCCTGAAGCTGCTATTTTATGGCTATTTTTGCACAATAATAATTTATTATTGTTGCTCCTATCTCATAAATCTTTGCATTTTTGCACATTTAATGGCTCGGCTGCAAGTAAGAAGAAGATAAGAAAGAACTTTGTTTATCCCAAGGGAAATTCTTTTGTCATTAGTGTGCTCAGTGCAACAGAAGAATAAAATAAGACAATAGAGCTTAAAAATATAGACAATAAATAATAGTGCAACACAATTACAGACCATTATTGTATAGTACAGTATTATTATAAGTACAGTATTTGTCATTATACTGTATTCATTCACATTACTGCTTCTGTTGTCCTGTCCTGTTCTGTATCATGTCTTTACCATTTTGTCACCTTTAAAGATGTAAATATCTAGATATGGTTTAAAAAATGTAACCTCTTAAAATACACCTTTCACACTGTAAGAAAATGAATGCTTTGACTATAAAAATAAGTATACCACATACAATATGTCTGAGTGAACTGAGCTTGTAATATAGTATATCCTGTGATGTCATTATTTGAAGATATTATAAGAGGAACATGGTTACTTAATATTTTTTACATAATACATAAATGTGAAATGTTGCTTTGACCTGCAAGAAATACAGCTGTTCCGCTCACCTCACTATTTTGAACTGCTTAATTAGCAGGCTGCCTCACTGTCTGTACTGACACTGTCATACTGTATGCGAGTTTGAAGCAACTTAAGAGGACAGCCTCTAGTCTTCCCTTCAGGTATGTTTGTCTGCTAATTGTTTGTGTGTGTGTGTATATATATATATATATATTTGCATTTTTCAGAAAAATTATGTTTTTATAGTCAGAAATTTACTGGAGATCACAGTTTAAAATAACCCACTACATGTAAGTCCCCAACTGTCATGTGTGATTCATCTGTATGACGACATGTACGTGTCACTGCGTCTAAAAATAGACACGAGCAAAACTGTGTGCCAGGCTGCACACACTGAGTGTACAGAAGGGAGCAGAAAATCACACTGGTGTGCACTAATGAAATGTTTGTGGCACACATCCCATTCTGTTCTACATCTGATAGCACACTTGAAATAATATTTGAGCTCCTCATAGTTTATCTTAATGAGTGGCTGTTTATAATAGCATTATGGACTATAGCTGTATTCTGTAGCGCTAATTTGGTTTAAAAAAAATCACAAATTAATAGTGTTCGTGTTTTAGTTGATTGGTACCTCCCACTATGACTCAGATACATTATAGAAATATTGCGAATCCCATTGACAAACAGCCACTCAACTACAGGAATATAAATGCAATCAGGCTAGGAACAGTGCCACTCATATCTCAGTCTTTAATCTTTATTCAGCCCAAACAGACACCACAGACGAGCTTTCACCTTTCCAGAAAAAAGTACACGATATAGACAAAAGTACTGAGACCCCCAACCATTACACCAGCAGGACACAGCGTTCAAATACAGAGACTTTAATCCCCCTTTTGCAGCTATAACAGCTTCCACTCTTCTTGGAATGCTTTCCACAAGATTTTGGAGTGTTTCTGTGGGAAACTGTAAAGCATATTCTGTAGAGCTTACGGTATACTGAAGCATTAAGATTGTCCTTCACTGGTTCTTGTTTTTCAGATGCAGCCTTAGGAGTGATCACAAAGTGGCAGCTGTTTATTATATTTGTTTTTCTTTTCTTTCTTTTCTTCTTTTCCTCTCTCTCTCTCTCTCTCTCTCTGTATTTTCTGTCCCCCTGTCTGATTTGGCATGATTTTAAATCAAGTGAATGAATAAATAATTAAAAGGCTCAGATTACAAAAGGGGCACATACTGTCAAGGTCCACTAGGCAAAGTAAAGGTGTCTGGCACATTACGGCACCCAGCTTCACATTCTGCTTGCTAGGATGCTGGACACAACAGGTTAAAAAAACCTTTTGCTAACATAGCTGGTTCCTCTGGGATCCATGACGTTTTCTGATTCTGACTCTGATTCCGGTTTAGTTGGTTGTTCTCATCATTTCATGAGTCACTGCTGTCATTTGATGAGTCCGATCTCATCACTGTGATGAAGATTTTAATAGGGCAGTTACTGCAGTTAAAATTCTTCACTCTCAAGAATCAAAGCAGCACAGAAATGCACCTCAAAGCAGGTGTCAAAACATCTTCTCACTTTAAAATACATCAATAGAAGGGGTTTTCCTATTCCTTCATACAAAATATTTCCTTCTAGAGTCCACTGGGTGCAAGAAAACTTGTTGAAACAAATATCAATGGTTACATATTTCATCATGGGCTGGAGTCAGCCTTTCAGAAATGCATCTATTTTGGACTCTGACCTGTAAATGATCACTGCCATGGTCCTAGAGGACCACTGTTTCATTTCACTGTGTACTGTGTACTGTGTAATGCTTGAAATATCAATAACTACTTGATATGACTTGGAACTTCCTCTGAATGCTGTTAATACTTAAATATTTATTTAGATTAACAGCGAGTGTTTTCTTTTGCATGAATATGACTAAATATACTAAACAAAACTTAAAAATATATATAGCGTAATATATATATACTATATATACTAAAATATATATAAAACCTAAATTATAAATACAAATAACGTTATACAGTAAATTGTGATTTTATGTTCAGTACATCAATGTGTTCCATTATTGTAGATTCCATCAGAAACCCGGTTTGACTCAAACAGTCCATAATTAAATCAAATCAGGAGCTGCTGATGGAATTTCACAAATCCAAACAACGGCTGGCGGCATTGAGGAGAAATCTGGATCTAAACCTGTGTTTTCCTCAACAACTTACGATATATCAACTACTTTTTGCAAACCAAACAAATCTAGATACTAAATCTAGAACCAAACAAATCTTTTACTGCTGCCTTGTTTGTTTGCATTTATCAAAATGTTTACTTTTCTACAGCAGAAAGACACTTTATCACACAGGTGTTGGTCGAGAAGGTCTGGCTCGCAATCTCCATTCCAGTTCATCCCAAAGGTGTTGGATGGGGTTGAGGTCAGGGCTCTGTGTGGGCCAGTCAAGTTCTTCTACACCAAACTCATCCTGTCATGTTTTTATGGGTCTTGCTTTGTGCACTGGGACTCTGGGAGTCATGCTGGGTAGAAAAGGTTCTTCCCTAAACTGTGTCTTGGTATGCTAAAGTATTAAGATTGTCCTTCCCTGGAAGAGGTGTAGCCCAAACCCTGAAAAACAGATGTATCCCAATGCCTTTGGCCATATAGTGTGTTTCCACCAGAATTACTACACAATTAAATTTAAACAGCCCCTCAGGTTGGAAATGTGCTTCAGTACCGTGGAGAGCGACCACAGGGAATGAACTGCCGCCACGCAGGAGAAGAGAGACAGAGAGAGAGAGGGAGAGAAAGAGTGGAGAAAAGAAGGAGGAGGAGGAGTGGAGGAATGAAGTATCGCGATTACTAAGAGGCCTGCTGGCCGAGATTTGTTCAGCATCATCTGTGTGACTGGTCCCGGGCGGAGGGTCGTGTAGGAGGATCGTGATTAATTTACTCTCATTTATCTACAACCACATGTAACAAACCTCTGGTTTTGACAAAGAAACTCTCCGTCTTGAGTGCAAAATCCACCTTGAATGGAAAATTATTTTCCTCTTTTTCTCATCCAAGGGAGTGTTTTCACCGGAGCCACGCTGTCGACGCGGTAAGGTGATGTTTTTTGTCGATGCTAGGCTTCAACTGGACATTTAACAAGCAAAAATTGACATAAAGGCGGGGTGTGGTCTGTCCTGGTGGTCCTGTGACAGTGTAAAATAAAGAGGAAACACGATAGGTAGGAAATGAATGCATCGTTTTCCCTCCTGAAGGGCGATCTCTTCGACCTCCATCCGTGTAAAGCGAGAGAAATGTGACTTGTTTTTTTTTTAATCGGCTGGATCCAGGACTGCTGTTACTCCCAGTGATGGAGAGAAAAAAGGGGAAAAATACACACACATATATATATCAGCTCTGTTAGGACACCATTCCAGACACTAAAAACGAGGTAATGTTAAGGAAATCCGTCGCTTTGCGTGTTAAACCATAACCATGGCGCAATGCCCTTCAACACTAAACCTTTTCTCTCTTCCTAACAAGGCTTTAGGGGCTCCAGTGAGATGTCGAACATTTTAAAGTTGGAAACTGCATTTTCCCTTTGCCTTTTCTCATCGACCAGACAGATAACGCTGTCCTCCTCACAGCCACAAATTCAGACTTCATTTATTTTTTCGAAATCGGTCAGTATAGACGATAAGGATATTTTCATACAAGGCGGTAGCATATTTAGTGCGAAGCTTCTTAATCTAATTCTAATGTAGGCCAGTGTATACATTCTGCAATTCTAACTGTAATGAGTCTGCCACGGCGTTTGTAGTGCACCAGGAAATTTATATGAGAAGGTAACAGTGATCACATCAGTGTAGGCCTGTTATAAACCACCACTGCTGCCACTAGAGGAGCTCCAGCCTCAACCAGCACCAGCTCCTCCTAAAGGAACTGGAAATGGCCACTGGAGCAGCTCCTCCTCATGTCACAGGACTCTTCCCTCAGCTGACAGTGGCCATGAGTTTATGGACAGCAGTGGCTTTATCTCTATATATTGTTTTGAACGTCCAGCATGTGTGTTTTCAAATAGAAACGTGTTTTGTTTAGGTTTGCTGAATATTACTGTCTGAGACCAGAGATCTAAGGAAAAACAATCTTAATGGCAGGTAAGCTTGGATTTGTTTCCTTCGGTGATTGTCAATTTGCATATATAATTGCAGACTTACTTTCACTTGCTTTAAGTCTTTAGTTAAATAAGTTATATAAGAATTTATAAAAGATGAATGGTGTGCACCTTCTTGTTTACCCACAGAAAACAATTTCCCTCCTCTTCCTCGTTTCATCCCTCTGAAGCCATGCTTTTACCAAGACTTCAACGAGATCCCGGACCAACACCGCACCATGTGCAAGAGGCTGTACTATCTTTGGATATGTAAGTTTGCCAAGATATTTTATTTGAACGTAATGCCGAGTGGTGTAGGTTCCTTTTGTGTTTTCTTGAGCCAGCCATGTAGGCTACCACTGTTTGTTCTAATAACGTCTGCTGTGTTGACACTATAAACACTGTAGCAGCCTAAACACAATGAAGGGAGTGCTGAATCTTTTTTTTTATGTAGCTGCCACTGAAAAATGTACATTTTACAGATTTTTACTACAGTAAGTGTTTGAAACACTAGAGAAGTACTACTGATACAACGTGTTACTCCTCTGCTAGATGGTAGTAGTAAGCTAGCATTTTAGCTTAGCTGTGGTGTGTAAGAGATTACATCTACATTGTTTGTCTCCTTTATGTACACTGATGAGCCATAACATCAGAACCACCTGCCTTACATTGTGTAGGTCTCGTTCGTGCTGCCAAAACAGGTCTGCCCTCCATTCATCGGGCTAGTTTGTTAAGAACATCCCTTGATTTGATTCAGATATGGCCAAGTCAACACATTAAACGCTTTATCTTCCTCAAACCATAACTGAACAGTTTTTGCAGAGTGGCAGAGTGCACAATCCTGCTGAAAGAGGCCACTGCCTTTAGGGTGTGTTTTTGGTTGTGTACTTTTCTGTGTGGTATGTTTGGGTAGATGGAACACTGTCTTGCTCTTCTTCCTCCCATAATGCTTCCTCTTCTGTAGCCTATTCCGGACTCCCCTGACTGTCCATATGGCGTAAAACAAAATGCGATTGATCAGAACAGGCCCCTTTCCTCCATTGTTTTATGATCCAGATTTGATGCTCACATGCCCATTGTAGGTGCTTGGTGGAAGACATGGATCAGCATGGGCACTCTGATCCATCCTCAGCTACGCAGCCCCAAAAAGCAGCAAAACATGGTGTGACTTGACACCAATCTATCATAGCCAGCACTCTTCAGCAGTTTGTGCTACAGTAGCTCTACTTTGGAATTGGACCACATAGGCTTGCATTTGTTCCCCAAACACATCAAACATGCTGCCCCGGTTCACCATTTGTCCTTCCTTTTGGGTAGGTACCAACCAAAGCAAGCATAACACTCCTCAAGCTCGTCTGGTTTGCAGATGCTCTGACCCTCATCCATGTCATCCAGATCCTTGTGCTTACCCATTTTTCCTGCTTTCAACATGTCGACTTCAAAAACTTACTGGCCTGCTGACCAATGCACAGGGGACCCCTTTATGGAGGACATTGTAATGTGATAATAAATATTGCTCACTTCACTATCGGTGGTTTTAACATCAAGGCTGATCGGCGTATTTCCCTTATTGTATGAGCTATTCATAGTTTTCTGTAAATCTTGAAAGCCTGAGAGGAGGCCTCTCTTACTGTAGTATTAAATAATCCGTGTTTGATATTTCCTTTTTACATGTAATAGTTGTTGAATGACTTTCTATGATTAGAGCCACTTTGTTAGTAAGACAAGCTCCTGATTTATTAAAAGTGAAAATGATCAAATGCAAGGTTGTCCTTTGTAGTGTAAGTAGGTTTTTTACCTTGCAACATGAAACTCTTTTTTTCACCTTTCTTGTTCTCCCACACAGTGAACAGTGCTACGCTGGCGGTGAACCTGATTGGTTGTCTGGCATGGATGTGCGGTGGAGGCGGAGCGACTAATTTTGGAATGGCCATTCTGTGGCTGATTCTGTTCACTCCTTGCTCCTATGTATGCTGGTTCAGACCCATCTACAAAGCTCTGAAGTAAGTTTAGTACCAACAGTGTGTAACATTTACATTTAAGACAATTGGCAGACGCTCTTATCCAGAGCGATGTACACCAGTGCTTAAGTAGTCCACATCTGTTCTTAATACCTGTAGAGCTAGACTCAAATCAGCATCCGCTTTTTAACCAAGTTACTACCAGCTAAGTTACACACCTCAACAAACCCTGTCAAAAAAGGAAAAAGTCAGAGGTTAATACACAGTTAGCAACAAACTTGGACAAGAGTGGCCAAGGTTTTTTTTTCTGTTTAAGGCTAGTCAGAGAATATTGTCATAATTAGTATTATGGCATGTCTTGCTCATTGTCAATAATTTGTTGCGTGACAAGCCTTAATAATTCTCAGACTGTAGACTTTTAACACACCACAGTTTATGAGACATTTGGTATTCAGAGTTCCAAAGAATGAGTGGACGCAACCCAATGTACAAAGAGACACTGAAACAAAACATTGTCAGTCAGGCTTTTTTAATGTTCAAGCTAAAATTTGTTTCCAATACACTCTGTTTTACAGTATAATTACAATGGCTTCAAGAAGAACCATGGCAAAACATTCAATACCCTAATGTATATGTAATAATTTGTGTAATATGATATATGGTTTAATATTGACATTCTCTTATTTGCAGGACTGACAGCTCTTTCAATTTCATGGCCTTTTTCTTCGTGTTCATGGCCCAGGTTGTAATCAGTATTATCCAGACAGTGGGCATCCCAGGCTGGGGAGTGTGGTAAGAGCTTTGCATAAGGGGCTTTCAGAGACATATAGCAGAGTGTAATTGAGGTCAGGTCTAATAATGGTGTAAATCAGCATTCATTTGTGTTCATTTGTGACTTTGGTTGACCAGTAATACTAATATGGACATTAGATTCTTTAACACCTGAAGTCCACCAGGAGTAAAAGCAACTTAAAATTCTATAGCAAAATATTTCAGTAAAGAATTTCTTTTACTCTAGCCGTGCTGTATTCTAATCTGTTTCACTATTTTTTCTCCCTTCTCTGTAACAGTGGCTGGCTGGCGACCATCACGTTCTTCAGCACCAATATTGGGTCTGCTGTGGTCATGCTGATTCCCACCATCATGTTCACAGCTGTGGCTGTTCTCTCTTTCATTGCACTCACCAAGGTGCCTCATTCACTTTGTGATACAGAAAAACAAAGACATTACTTTCTTCCTCACTCTAGCAGTACTCACACATTATAGACACTCTAATAAAACAGTGATGTTTATCGAAGTAACTTACTGTAAATGTCTTTTCATTTTTGTTGGCTGGGACAATAGAAGTCCCTGTCAACTGTCCTTATCTCACCTAGTCTCATTTGTCTGTGTCTGATAGGTCCATAACTTCTACCGTGGCAGTGGAGGGAGTATGAGCAAGGCCCAGGAGGAGTGGACAACAGGTGCTTGGAAAAACCCTCATGTTCAACAGGCGGCGCAGCAGGCGGCTATGGGAGCGGCCCAGGGGGCCATGCAGGGTCAGCAGTACTCCGCTGCTCCCACCTACAACTATGATGACCCCATGTAATACCTTTTCAATAAGAAACAGGCAGAAGGGGGCGTAACAGGGTATTGTGGGGTGGGAGTGCAGAGGGGAAGACTAATGAAAAGGTCACCAAAAAATAAAGGGAAGAAAGCAAATAACTGAGACAGTAATCTGAAACAGATTTGATCAAATACAATTGCGTAGACTTCTGCTTCAGCGGTTTTAAAAGTATTTAGTTTAAAGTATTGTTTATTTGTTCAGTACATTCCTTGCTCCACCAAGACAGGTTTAACGGCTACCTACAATTTCGTCACTATTACTTTAAATATATTTCAACCAGAATTCTACAACACAGCTTTATATCGCACTGTGTTTCTATAGTTAGTAGATTCCTGGACTGACATGTCCTTGACATGTTGAAGAGCCGGCAGTAACTCCATAGTTCTGTTGGCACCTTGATTTTCAAGCAATTAATTAAGGACTGCTTGGCAAATTTATCTCACTGTTTTTACATGTCTTCTGCAAAAGATAGACAATAGATAGAACGAATACAAAAAATATAATTATTAGTGGAATAACTCGGTTATGAATAAACAGAACCACTTTGCGTTTCAGTTTCATTGAGCCATTGGTCTTTGACCAGCTTAATAATGTGGCCTTACAATAGGTCTTAACACTTGGCTTGTTTTGTTCAGTTACTTCATCTCAATTTGTCTGCAGTGAATGAGATAGCCATACACTTGCACATCTACTTTATAAATGAATTTGTTTTGTGAATTCGTGTCTAGTGTGCAGAAGTGTTGTTTGATAGTCCATCAGATTTTACATTTTGTTCTTATTAATATTGTTTTGTTACCTCAGGATTCAAATGGTTCTTTTTTGCTCTAGTACTGTAGCACTGGTAACAGGTCTGTCTGAAGGGAACTTGCACTTTTGTCAAATATCACTTTAGGACTGAGTTTTGAAAAACATTGCTCTAAACAGTCCATAAAGTTACTTGTTAGAGAAATTGGGTCGTTCCCTTTAAAGCCTTGACAGATGTTAATCTTGATTTCAGACTGCAGTAAAAAAGTCAGGGATTCTAGCCGCAAAAGATACTAAATAAAGCTCAGTCTCCTTTAAATCTTGTGTCTTAAAAAGTGTTGAGAATAACCCGTATTGAGAATCAGAGCCATGAGCTACTGCTTTGTTATCTACCATTTCAATCTTAATTTGATGCAGCATTGTCTGTTCTATTTCTGAAATGTTATCTGACATTATGTCCACTGTTGGAGTATTTAGTTATGCAGTTATCTGCACGAACATGTCCAACCATGTTAGTGAAGTGAAAATTTTTTAAATCAGTAGCAGGAGTTAAAAACCTGCACGCAAAGCACACTTGTCTTGAAGTCTGAAATACATAGAAATTGTTACCAACATGATGAACTTTGTCATTCCCGAATAGGATTACAGGTTTCCTCTAATTTTATGTAAATATTTGCTGTGATACGGTGATCAGTAATTGTTGTGTAAAATTCCCAAATGACATGGATCTGAAGATTATGTAAACCTTTTGTCCACTGATAAGGCTGTGACATTTTCAATACATGTAACATGTAATTAAGACAAGATGGATTATTATTATAGTGACATTTTAAAGAGAGGTTTAATTTATCCAGACACTCTAAAGGAATTGATGGGATGTGCTTAGATTTTGAGTGACTGCATTGAAAAGTCTTTATATGCTCTCAAGTATACTTTAAATTAAGCCAGTACAAGTAAATAGGTTGAAATCACACTATACATGTACAGTATATGTAATATGTAATCTAAATCTGTAAACTGTCTTAATCAAGGCTTGTAAAATACCACCTCATCTCAAGAACTGTGAAATGTTTTCATGTGCTCACGTATGAAGTGTATATTAATGTGTGTGTTTGAGTTTTTGTATTTTTTAGGTTTCTGTAATGACCTTTGTTTTTTTGTTATTATTTTATGTGTGAGTGTGAGAGGCGTTAGTGTTCAGTGTGTTTCGTCTGTTACACTGGAATGGTCATGGGGCTTAGTTAAAGAACATCTTCAGGCTCAGAGCTTTAGCATGGTGTTGGTAGATGTAGCTTTCTTGATGATTGGCCATAACACTGGTGGTAGATCAGCAAACATTTCAAAGGGCATTTCAGCCCAAAGTGGTTTGTGTCCTGCTGTTGTCCACTGTTTGCAGTTCACTAGAAAAAAAAACAAACAAACAGGAGCCCTCTAGTGAACAGGATACCTCACATTTCATGTTTGGTAATCTGTGACAGCCAAGGTGAAAGCCTGTGATGAAAGGAAAATGACATCAAATGTGAATGTTATACTTCACTTGTACCAGCAAAAGCAAAGCCCTCTGTCCATTGCCAAGATCCACTGCCCGCCTTTGTACCGTCATCCCAATGCACATATATCAACACTGTCAATGAAGCCTTGTTTATAGTGTAAAGTGAATGGAAAGATGACAATAGAACAAAAATGATAGTCGTCTGTGTAAGGTGTGTCATGTGTGGTGCTTGGTAAACTTGTGCCATGTGTATATAGGTGTGTGTGCGTGTGTGTGTGTGTGTGTGTGTATGTGTTGATGTTACTGCTGTCCAGCCCAAAATGGAATGTAATTGTTAAGTTGAAGAAAAGAGCTACAGTCTATTTGGCAGGTTTTCTTTCTTTCTTTCCATATTTCTTTCTTTCTTCTTTATGTTATTGTGACGGGTCCAATTTTTATTTCTTTCTGACATGAATGCTGAGTTAATCATGAGTTAGGTATAAATGCTTATTTATCTTTAGCGTATTGTAGGGTAAATTACTCTGGAATCAAGCAATCAGTTGACTGTGCTCTTTAAAGGTATTTAGAGGTTTTTTTCTAGCCCATTTTGTATTACTTTTTGTATTATTTTGTGTCTCCCTGATGGCTAGTAAACAGATATTGTTGCATTTTGTGTCTGACAGTAGCCTCATCCTTCCTGCATGTCCTTATGTGTCCTTTTGTAAGCACTAGTTTCCCCAGTAGAGGGCAGAAAATAGGCTCAGTGTGGGCAGGCTACTAACTCAAACCAAAACACCCTGCTGTTTCCAGGGGATCGGCGAGTTTCTGCTTCCCTTACAATAGATATTATAGTTTGTAGATTGATTTAATGACAGCTTTTTCTGTTTGAAGGCAGTGGATCACAAATAATCTGCCCTTTAATGTTATAATGCTTTTTTTATGAGGTGAAATCAATTTTCCATGACACAGCAGCTACCAGTGAGAACAGTTTGATGAAACATGTCTTCCCTTGTGATCTTCATGCGCATCATGTAGGGCCTGCTCTGTTTCTTTTAAGGAAAATGAAAACAGAAGGCATTGCACTGAAATGTCTTTTCCTGTCTCATCCCTTTGCTCTTTTTTTAATGTTTCATCCGCAAGGTCAGTTCAGGTAGAATGAAGTGGGACAGCTAAAGCCCTACAGGTCCTTGTGAAAATATAGATGAGCATGTTTAACTTTCTCTTCACTTGAAGGTCACTTTGTGAAGGTTATAAAAATAAAACTGATAGGTAGTAGTACACAGCGGTAGAGACCTGCACACTGGTTGATTTAATGCTCAGAACCACACTTATAATGATCAGATTCCCCATTGTTTTAATTCATACAATGGCACTCATTTCACTCTTTATTGAATGTATTATCTTTTTTCACTGACACTTCAAAGGACCCATATCATGTAAAACTGATTTCCCTAACGTTTTAAATATTTTTTTTGTTTTACATATATACCATAAATCACTCTACAGTCCACATGGTCCATAAAGAAACTAAAGCACAAAAGCATGTTTCATTGTTTTGTGATGTCACAAAAACCCGTGCATTTACAGATATCTGTCTATTCAGTGCACAGCAGTTTCTTTCACTCATTCATATTGTGATTGCATTTTGGATGAGGCCAGTGTAGAGCAGCCAGTCATAACAGGTCATAAAAGTTAAAGGCACCGTAATACACACTGCCTGTTTGAAGAATAACGAAAGGATGGAAAATTGTCACATAAAAGGCTTTATGACTGTTTTGGTACATAAAACTACAAATGTTAAAAGTGGACTAAAAGCAGAAAAAAACAAGATATAAGAAAAATATAATTTGTATGCGAATGTATGCGTATCCCTGGTGTATGATGTTGTGTAGGCTATACAGTGATCTGTACAGTGTGTACGTAAGCATTATGTATGTTAGTGTTGCACTGTGACCTTGGGTCTTTTGTAGCAGGGCTTTTATTCTTCCATGTCACACCACTGTTCACATAGTCACAATTACAGAAGCATGCAGTCCTGCAATTATACCGGAGCTGTCAGTTTTCCATTGCATGCCCACATGCTGTGTTATTGTCACACATTTGTATGCACTCCTGCTCTACCAAGAGAGAAATGTTCATCAGATTCATCTCCGAAAGCATGTAGGCCACAGTTTGAACACTTTTCAGGCTTTTTCGGCTTTTAATCTTAAAACATATCCATCACTATCTACCAGAAATTATTTAGTAACTACTATAAATATGAATATGTAGGACATGTAGTTATGAAAGTGGGGAACTGAAGTGTGGGCCCACTTAGAAATCCTTAGGGTTTAAGGGGTTAAAGTTACACACATTTATTAGGCTTCATGATACAGATAATGTTTTATAGACCTGCTAACTCAGTCCCTTAGTCAGTCTACTACTGATAGTGTGCTTCCTGAGTGCATGAGGAGAGGCATCTTCCCATATAATTACAGCAGCAGCATGAGCTGGAGTGGAGCGAGTGGTTTCCTGTGACTCTTCTATCTCTTGTGCTGTTCATTAATGTGTTTTAATGGGATAATGTGCCCTGCTTCCATTGCAGCAGCGCTAGCGCATTCATGACTCTCTGCACTGCAACACTGAATTGAATTAATTTGCCTTCCCCATTGAGGTGGCTAGCTATGTGAAAGAGTGAGACAAAGAATGGTGGGGTACGAGTGAGGGAGTGTGTGTACACGCATTCATGTGTGTGTTTGAAATGTAAAGATACAGTGATACAGAGTGTTAGTGTAATCTGACTGAATGAGTGAGTGTGTGATTATGTTTGTGTATGGGGGTTTGGGACTGACTGTTCTAAAAGATAATGCCCTAATGGCCGAGAAAAACAGAAGAGTGAGAGGGAAAGAGAGGAGATTAATGTTTAAGAGTGCATGAAGGAGAAGATGAAAAAGTGAGGGGTGTATGAGAGAGAGAGAGAATAGGAAGAGAGAGATATAAAGAGAGAAAGAGAAAACGTGGAGAGATAAGAACTGAGTGAAAGAGAGGGCGTAGAAAGGGGGGGTGGAGAGTTAGTAAGAGAAAAAGAGAAAAGTGAAGAGTGAGAGAGAGGGGGTGGAGAAAGAGAGTAAGTAGAGAGAGAGAGAGAGAGAGAGAACTGAAGCCTGCCTCCCTGGTTGGAGCTGTTTGAGCTGTAACTGCTGGAGACGAGAGATGCACTACACAGCGCAGAGCACAGACGGAGCACAGCAGAAGCCACATACACTCTCAGCAGCCTCTTATGGACACCGGAGCTCAGACCTGGACAGCCTGGATAATGCCAAACCTGGAGCACTGCCACAGCTATGAAAAGCTGCAGTGGATGGAAGCTGGGAGTGAGGCTTTTATAAAAGTGAAGCATGAGCCTGTTTGGAAGTGAATGCTGATGACTTTTTCTCAGAAGCTGTGATGTTTTGCAGAGAGGCTCTTTGCTCTTCCTTTTACATGTCAGATGGGACACACTCAGCCTCTCTCAGCCTCTCTGTTGGATTCTGTTCTGGGGCTTCATCTCCACACTCTCCATCTACTTGAAAAAGCGAGACTGGATGTGTAGCCGGTGAATTGCTCTGAGATGTTTTTTGAGCTCCTGCTCGTGGGAAAAATATGATCAGTGGTACAAGACTGTGAACACAGAGACTACGTAAGATGCTGAATCAACCATTACTTTTGGCGCTGGCTGCACTGTTCTGAGGTCACCTCAGTCCAACTGAAACACCCCCAAAGTCCTAGAATAGCAGCATTTTTCTTTTAACAGGCCTACGGCAACCAGGATTTTGTAAATTATGCAAATTTCCTTTTTTAAAAACAAATCATACCCTTCACTGGCATTACTGAACCCCAAAACATTTTTCAGTAACTACTTTGAGGCTACAACACTAGGTATTTACCATTTGAGCTTGTTACCTGTTTGTGCTCATTAAGAATCCTACAGTGCTCCAAGTTTAACTTTCAGTGTGACGGCTACTCTTATCAAAAATAAGGATCTGTGACAGCCAAGCCAAGTCATGTAAGGAGTCTCGTGGTGGAATCTCTCTACATCTCGCCATGTGTACAGTGACCACGGCTCATGTTTGGATGACCGCTGTGACCCTGGGGGGCTTCAGATATGAACCCCAGTACCCTCTGCCCTGCTGGCTACTGGAGTCTCCATGTGCAGGATGTACCAGAGCACTCAGCTAGGAGCCCAGAGCCTGACTGACGGTCCGGATCGCAGGCAGTGCATCCGCAGCCACATCAGGATGGTGATGGAACAGCTGGAGGAGGTTCTGATTGAGCTGAAGGACGTGGCTAGAGAGCTCAGAGAGGTACATACACATGCACACAGCACACACACATTTATGGGCTCTCTCAGGTGCTTCCAATACAGCGCAGGAGCTTTTGGGGCTATATTAAAAGCAATGGGGAGTAGACACACACAAAAACATCATCAAAACTGCATCCCCGACAGGCAGTTTAACAAGGGGAGAGATTTGCACTGACACCCCAACACACATAGTGACACTTAACACAAACAAGCTGTCAGTTTTGAGGCCTAATTATCAGCCAGAAAACAATGAGATCCCTTTCTCCACAGCATCAGAGAATCACCTTTCCTCTCCTTTTCATTTGTCAGGGTCATGTCTGTGTTTTCATTTTGTCTCGTCAAATAAGCTGTGCTATGTTGCTTCTTTCTGCTATAGGAGAGGAGGCAAAACTCACTCTACATGCAGTATTTATTTTCTCTTATTGGTGTCTATACTATAATTTTGCTGGCTAAAGGAGTGTAGTATGATACAGGATTACACAGTATCATTGGCCTTTGGAAAGAAATACAATATTTCTGGCTTTGAAAATATATTCCTAACTATTGGACCTCCTAACTACTTCTAACACTAATGAACTAAAACTAAAGAACTAATTAGTAGTAATTTGAAGTTCAGTGAACTAAAATTTTTAACAGGGTTTTTATATAAAATGTTACATCATTTTAGGGAACACACTACAGTATTCCTAGATATGGGAATGTACTATAGTACTTTTGGCCATAGGAACTATTGTATTCTTAGCTGTAGCAATGGTTTACAGTAGTCTCGGCTATGGGAATACAAGGAATGCACATTCTTTTTCAGATCTGTTTATGAATAAAACATAGTGCACCAATAAGAATAATTTACAAAATTCTTGGCTAAAGTATTTTCAACGAGAGGTACACGCCACAGTTTTTCTAGCTACATGACTCCACTAAAGCATACTTAACTATACAAATACTCTACTATTTCTAGATACAGATACCCTATTTCTAGATGTAGGAGTACCCTGTGGTATTCCTGTACACCTAGATATAAGAACATACTACAGTATTACAGTAGTTATAAGAATACACTGCAGGATTCCTAGCTATAGAGATAAACTACAACCTTCTAAGCAGTATTGATATCTGAGAGGATTAAAATCATCTCAAAAAGATACCTCAGTCAAGTCTGATTGATATGATGTTGGCCCAGTACTGTTGTTGTCGGATTTCACTGATGTTTTCTTGAGGTTTTTTCACTTCTTACCCCTGCCAAAATTATCGCCATTCAAATGCACCTGAAAGAAACAGACACATTTCTGGACTAGGTTATGTTAGTGTCACAGTTAAAAAAAAAGTTCTATTTTGGGTCGAGCCTCACGCCTGCTCTCTTCAACCAGTCCTTCACTACAAGTCACTCTCATTGTCCTAGTATCATCTCCAGCCTGTCGCTGTGTATGTTAGACACAAACTCCCTGTCAACACAGCACACGGCACAAGCCATGGTGAGCTATAGCATGAAGGGGATGCTGATATACAAGGTAATGATCCATGGTGAGACATCTGATCTGCTTTAACAGATACAATATACTTTAGTAGTGTCTTCATGTTTTAGACCACATGCCACCTCACTGAACTCACAAGAATTCTGATAGCTCAAGTAAATTCCTTGTGTTTGTATGTGTGTGTGCTTTCCTGTGCTGCAGGTGCACAGCAGGTGGGGGATTTGTGCTGTCAGGTTCTTGTCATTTGTGTCCTCTCTGCTTAATGGAGACTGTTTGTTAGCAGACCTTGCCAGGCAAAGCTAAGTCTAAGCTTGTACGTGCAAAATGAAACTGCACAACTGTCAACCTCATTTCATCCCTGCCTTACTAGACTGACTGGCATATTTACACTTTGTAACTTAAGATAATCTCTTCATTCTTTTTCTGTTCATCAATGACACGATATATGTCAAAGCATCTGATACGACTCTAAATCAACAAGGTCAGTTTTTTTTAACGATCTCTTTTATCTTCAAAAGGCATTCAGTGTATCGCCAGTCTTACATTCCACTTTTCCCACAAGTTTGATGCTAAGATCATTATTAATATATGGCATACATTTACATACTGCATACATGTGGTTTTAAAATGTTGAACTGTGAGACAACCAGGCAGCGAAGCTCTTATTGATGAATGTGTATGTGTGGAGAGTTCTCCGTCAGTATCTGTGTGAACCCATCCCTCCTACGCTTGATTTTGTGTCTCTGTTGTGTGTGCCAACCTTGAGTTTGCCTTGTGCAAAAAAAAAAAGTCCTTCCTTTCGGATGAGGATTGACAAGATAGTGAATGGTTGTGCACCTATATTAAGAGGAAAAACTATCCATATGCTTCTGCATATACATTAAAAGGGAAAGAGATTTAGATTGACTTATGAAAAGGGTAAAAGGGGGATAACACCTATGGGACAGTACTTCTCTCTTTCCTGTTAGGTTCTACTTGCAAAGCAACTTGTTCTGCCTTGGAGTTCAAAGGCAAAAGAACACATAATGTATGTGGGCGGTGCGTAGATTGGTCAATTCTAACTCAATTCTCATTTTCTTGCCCAGGTAGTGGCTCAGATTGACAAATTGACAGATGGCATTGATCTCGACACAGACGACAACCCAGAGGAGGACAGCCTGACCCTGGCATGCAGCAGCAGCAGCAGTGAGAGAGCTCTAGGGGACCTTTTCAGAGCTGAGGCTTTTTCTAATAACCGCGACCATCACTCACCATATAACCCTCTCCTAGACAATGCCAAGAGACAAGACGCTGTCCTGCATCGCTGGAGCTGTGGAGACTTACCTGCTCTAAATGGACCCATAAAGGACCCCTACAGTCCAAAGGCGTCCTGGCTCTTTGGCAGCGGGGAGAAAATCCACCACTGTGATAAAGCACTGTATCATGCACTGTGCTGTGATGATGATGACTTTGATGAAGAGAGTGGAGGCAGGAGATGCTCCAGGTTCTCCTCCAACGACTCTGTGTTTTCCTCCTCTCCACCGCGGCCTCTGAGACTGGAGGCCTTGACGCCCCGGTCCGCCCGAAAATGTCACCTCAGCCCAGGCTCGAAGAAAAAAGCACTGCGGAGCTGCAGCACTCAAACCGTTTCAGACAAGAGCACACAAACTCCGTTTCCTTACAGTCCTGCTCGGCCTAGAGCTTCAAGTGACCACAAGCACTAAAACAACTCACAGATGTTCCACTGCTGATACGAAAAGACTTTGATCTGTGTGAGACATTTATTTAAAACAAAAGGTAATGCAGCCTATATCAGAAATAACCCAACATTGTCTTCTTGCTAATAAAATCTTGCACACTTAATATATTGTAGCATTAGTGTCTGTGATACAGCTTTTTGACTGCTTTTAATAACACTCCCCCTGTACAGTAACTAGCTAAAGTAAAATGAAATGGGAGCTCACAAAACCGATTGAAAATGAAGAGCGATGGCTCATCCTCCAAGCTGTCAGAGACGTTAGCCTTGTTATTCCTTAATGTCACAAATGGAGGCTAGCTCCTTTAGAACTTCTCACAAAGCCGTGGTATGACTCCCTCTCTCAGTAAGTGATTTAATTAGTTTCTCAGTCAGAACTCTTTAGCTCAGTCCCACATGAGAAAGAGATTCTCATTTAGTATTGCATAATCAAAAGCCGTTTCTACTGCACTGAAAACAAAGTGCTAAGATTCTTAAATATACTAGCACTTCTCTCCACCAGCTCTGACTGATCTGATACTAATGAGACCAGAAAAGGTGGAACGATGATGGCATTGACCTGTTTTAAAACATTAACTTAATAGAAGTACACCAAAAAAGGGGACACTGTTTCCCAAAAGCATTAAAGCACAACTATCATGATCATTATTGTCTACGACTTACGTAACACTTTCTCTCCCACCAGCTCACTGTGGGCCTGAGAGGCTATGATATAGATTTCCATGAATAAATTCACACAAACACTGAGATATTGTGAGGGATTCTGTGTATAACAGATCCCCCAGCAACTAGTAATAGAAGAATATATTACCTCTTAAAACGATGCAGACTTTCTGGAGCATTATGGAGGCTCATTTGAAAATCCAGCATTCTATTCACTGTTTTACTGTTTCATTACATCAAGCTTGTTAGTCATGTCTAAAAAGTTATTAACACCAGGAAGGAGTCATATTACATCAGAGTTTTTTTCCTCAAGTTAATGAGGCATAACTCAGTTTCAGGGAAAATAAGACAAAGGGTCCTTAAGGCCTCCATGCAGAACTGAATAATGGATTGGTATGATAGAGATGTAAGAGCCCAATGTAAAATCCAAGCAAAATGTATTAATTCAGTTATTCAGTTATTAATTCAGTTAATTTCCCTTTTTGAGATGTGCTTCAGAAACTAATGGTGACAATAAAAATACTAATTACTAACAAACTACGTGGATCACTTTTGAATCTGGCATGGCTGCATGATTTAATGTGAAGACAAAATTGCTTTGTTATCCACAGAATGTATTTTTATTGAAACGGAATTCAAAATACACTATACAGACAAAAGTATTGGGACGCCTAACCATGACATCAACAGGGACTTTAATGACACTGCATTTATATATATAGACTTTAATTAGACATGACGCGATACCACTTTTTTATGTCCGATACCGATATTGTAAATTTGGATATCTGCCGATACGATACAAATCCGATACTCGCCTTTTTTTTTAACAGAAAACAAAAAATAACGCTTTCAAAAATGTCTGAATACATTTTGTATACCTTCACACAAATACAAAAATCATAACTACGATATAATAAGGGGGAAACATTGCACAGAGAACATGGTATAGTAATATGTCCTCTATGGGATGCCATTTGTAAAAACAGCTTAACAAATTTAGAGGTGTCTTTTTTTCAGCATTTAGTGCAATTTTCACACAATTTTCACACATTTAGAGCTAAAAAAAACCCCGAAATGTTGCGCTCTAAATATAAATGTTGCACTTGGCGACTCTAAATGTGGGATTGTAATGTAGCACTTTTACAAATGGCACGATATGCTTATTGGCCATGCCCCGTGATTACAATTGGCTGTTACTTAGCAGGGGGCTGGACTGCCTGCTATGATATCCCCTCACCAACATGGAGGATTTAAATAATCTTAATAACCTTAAATAATCTTAAATCTAAATGTTAAATATGAATAGTATATCTCACACTCTAAATGTGAAACTTCACAGTTAGATAGGGCTCGGTGAGACCTTTCCAGTGACACCTCGTTCACCATAATATCACCGGGAGAAAAGGAGTTATACCGTTCACCTCGGACAAAAGTAATGGGACACCCAGGCAAGGTTAACAATATAACTCTCCCACGAACGGTATAACAGATCTCCCAGGACTATTATGGCAAACGAGGGGTCGTTGGAAAGCTCCACCCTTGCAGCTATAACAGCTTCCACTCTTCTCTAAAGGTTTTCCACAAGAAAGCTGAGGGAAATTTGTGCCCATCCATTCTGTAGAGCATGAAGTCAGACATTGATGTTGGAAGAGAAAGCCTGGCTCACAATCTCTGTTCCAGTTCATCCCAAAGGTGCTGGATGGGATTGATGTCAAGCTCTTTCAGAATACCCAAATGTCCAAAATGTCTTGATATGCTGAAACATTAAGATTGCCCTTCACTGAAAGTAAGCGATAAACAGGTGCTTTTGTCCATACAGTGTACTTTGAGCTGAGATGTTGCCAGA
>JBBPCY010000130.1:11155882-11172993 GCA_037974405.1 Brachyalestes nurse
TATTTTGGGTTCCTGTTTTGCCTTGTCTCTGTGCCTGTGTTTTGTGTTTTCATTAAAAGGCCTGTTTTTGTTTAACTTCCTCTGTGGCGTCCTTCCCTCTCCCTCTCCAGAACCGTGACAGTGATATAATAAGGGAGAAACATTGTACAGAGAACATGGTATAGTAAGATGTTCCCTATGGCGTGCTGTTTGTAAAAACAGCTTAACAAATTTAGAGGTGTCATTTTCTTCATTTAGTGCAATTTTCACACATCTAGAGCTAAATATGTAAAAAAAAAAAAAAACCCAAAATCTAAATGTTGCACTTTTACAAATGGCAACTCTAAATGTGGGATTTTAATATAGCACTTGTACAAACGGTGAGATATGCTTATTGGCCATACCCCGTGATTACAATTGGCTGTTACTTAGCACTGAAAGTAAGCGATAAACAGTTGCTTTTGTCCATACAGTGTACTTTGAGCTGAGATGCTGCCAGAAACAAGAGTGTGTGCTGCTACCTAGAAGGATACACAATACAGTAATCAGACTTAATGTAAGTATATATAATTTACTTCAAATAGTGCTAGATTAGTGCTCATTTAAATGCTTCTGAAAGAGGCTTTTAGTCAGCATTGAAGTCAGCAATAGACTGTTGATCAGACGACCAGTGGAAGTTCATTCCACCTCCTACCGATTGAGTTTCACCATATCAATTGGACAGGGCGGGGCGGGTCCATTTTTGGCTCGGTAGGCAAGCGTCAGCACTTAAAATCTGATGCAGGCAGCTACAGGAAGCTGATGAAGGGAACGCAGCAGCAGAGTGACATAAATGAGCTTGAATTTGAGTTCTTCCTGAATTCTTTTGTCACAGCATGACCTGCCAGGCCTCAGGTAAATTAATGTATAATGAGCCAAATATACATAATCATCACTCTCTGGAGGTTTTGAGAAAGAAATTAGTACGAAGAAATTCTCCTTTTTTAATGAAACAAATAAGCTGGAAAAGTTGCAGTAGTAAGCTCATCTCTTGAATTGAATCGATTTTACAGCGCTGCACAACACTTTCCATCGGCCATGGTTCCCATAAAACACATAATCGCTTGTATTAGAATGTGAACTCTCGCAAAGTTATGTCGTAGGAGTTGGGTGTATTGGATGTATGTTAAACAGTCCTGGACCTGAATTAAAACGCTTCCGCCTGAAGCCATAGCCTACATGAACTGTTGAGCTGCTCTTTCTCCCTTGACTAAACTTGCTCTAGCGATGAGTAGAGTCAACAGTGGGGTCACTGGTGTGTCAGAACTCACAGGTGGCACTTCCTCACCCTCTGTAGGAGCGCAGACACCTCGTAATCAGATGTTAATGAAGCTCTAATGGGCCCGGTGACAGCACACTAAGCCGCTTTGGTAATTTAGCTGAAGAGGAAGAGAAGGGGAACATAGCTGGCAAGAGCACACAGTTGATGCAGCAAACAAGAAACGAATTAGAACAAAGTGTGTCTTACCATACCAATTAAACCGCGACAAGAGCGATTCTGCTGACACAGACACAATTTGGCCAATCAAAACATGGTGCACGAACACAGCTCGCAGTTCACAAGGTCGCCCGGAGACTCAAAACTGTCAACTCATGAATTTATTTCCTCTTTACTAAAATATCTGCACTGATCCAGATTAATTCAGTACATTGGGGAACATCTTGCATCTTCAGGTTTCATTACATTTTACACTACGGTATTTAAAAAAAAAGATTGATACTGCATAGACTCTGCTCTTTGCCTAATGGTGCGCATGCAGATTGAGACACAGTTTTGATAGGCCCCCTTTTTGTTCTTTTACTTTTTCTCCCACTGTCTTCTATACCTAACACTCAATCTCTCACCATGTAATTCCTCGTAGGATAATTCCCATTCCAACTTCTTTACATCCCATTCTCATCAGGCCACTGCAGATGAGGTCTTGAGCCTAATTAATCAAATTAGAGAATCCATTCTACAGCCTCTCCATTAATCAGACAGCACTGTGTGAGCTGCATCTCAAACTGCCACATTCAGGCCAGCTCCATCTCACACACACACACACACACACACACACACATTATCAACACCTTGTTCTTAAAAGGATTTAAAATTGAAACCTTATCTTAGACATGTCATCAACAGTGGTGGCAAAAACAGTAAAAAGATTAATTGTTCAGTTCTTTTCAGTTCACTTCAGTTCAGTTCATTTCAGTTCAATTAAATCAGAACCTTTTAAAAGGCCCATTCATGGAAAGCCAATTTTTCTACATTACATACTGTTCTCTTCCCAGTCCACGTGGTTCATTTATAAAAAACCAACCCAGCAAAAACAGCCTCACTTGAATTCTCTGCTTTTGTGACTTCACAAAAACCAACACAGTACTCATATATTCATATATTCAGCATTCAGCAGTTTTGCTCTACTGTTGCACACTGACATTATTTTTGAATGAAGCCCAACATGGTCCAATCAGATTGGAGATAATACTGTATATCAGTCTATCATTATACAGCAAAGGCACAGTGACAAAATCAGCTTTCAAATAGAGATAATAGAGAGGTTGGAAATGGTCAGGACAAAATGAATTGTATTTTAGGTAATAAAAAACACACTCGCAAGTGGCCATCTCAGAAAAAATCAATAGAAAAAATATGTCGAAAAATACGAGAATTTTAAATTCCAGAGCATAGTACGCCATGAGGCTTATTCAGTAACACTAATAACAAAGTGAACATACTGAGTCATTATTAAAATGGAATTCCAGCCCAAAACTTCTCAGGCTATGCAGTATTCTGTAGTGCAGCACTGCATCCCTCAGCCTGGACAGAATTTATGATTTGTTGTGCTTTTTTGGATTTTTGCCCATCGATGTTCAAGGTTAGTTAGAGGTATGGATACATTTGTGGTGGATACACACAGCATTCACAGCTGACCAGTTTCAAATAGTTATTCACTGTGAGGAATATGCATTGCTTGTGATGAACTTTAGAATGAATAGATGGGAGAACAGATGTTACTTCAAGAAGACACAGAGGCTTTTCTATGCTGCATTCATATCTGCAGTTTCCGCGATAGCGTGTGGGTTTCACCAAACAGTAATTTGTTCGGTTGAACCACGTTAAAGCGGGGGTTACTGTATATATATGTATGTGTGTGTGTGTGTTTGTGTGTGTGTGTGTGTGTGTATGAGTGTATATATACATATACCATTACATTAATTCAATGATACTTTCAAATATGTGGGCAGAATTATTGTTTATCACTTCCGGAACACACACATTAAGCATTTCTCTAACCATGTTGCTCGAAATATAGCCAGTGCTTCACTGGGCTTGGCTGAACTGGGTGTCCCTCTTTTCAGGGTGAGAAATGTGTGGGCTGTTACCTCTCCTTGTCATGGCTAGCGTGCCCTGCTTCCCCCAGGCTCTGTCAGCCCTGCTTTGCCGAGTGGTGTGCACCGTGGCAACTGGCACTCACTGAAAAGCATATCCTGCCAAGCAACCATCTGTCATTGTGAATAACAGCGAGATACCACAAATACAGGTCTGCCTGACGAGATATTCCAACTAGCGGAGAGATTATGACTGCAAGAGCGTACTTCTTGCCTGTTAAGAAAAAAGGACGAGTTAATTAAATTTAAACAAATTGTACATACATTACATACATTAAATGTCCAAAGTTTTTAGACACCTACTCACCTAATGCTTCTTCTACTCACCTAACGCCAATTCTAAATGGGGATTTGGGACCATTTGTTGCAGCCTCTTACAGTATGGGATCACAAACACCACCCCAAAGGTATTCAATAGTGCTCCATCTCAAAGCATGCACTTCTGCTTAGCTTCGTACTCCTCTTTACACCCCTTATGCCAGTGCTTGGCTTTGTACATGGACTTTAGTCTCATGTGTGACTGCTCCTATTCTACTGGCAGTACTTTTCTATGGCAATTTTACATGTAGTGTGTGCACAACTGAACCCCTGTATCAGTACTGGGTTCACTTTAAACAGGAATTCCACTGATTAAATTATTCTCCCTAATTAAACTGTTAAGATGACATCATTCACAGTGATCTGATGTCAAATGTATCATTCTAGAGACATTTACTGATACTCCAGAGATAGTAACAGGAACCAGATGTCCGAAGCATTAAATTCTTCCAAAATCTACTTCATAAAAAGATATTACGTAAAATTATAAGACACATGTTGTCTAAGAGTTTGCTTTACAATCACTTTGAAATGAGTTTCTGAACTAAAACATTTGCATACATTTTGTAATGTTGAGGGGAAACTAGTACCCAATTAAATTAAATTGTTCATGAAATCTGTTTATCTATAATTATCTTACTAACTTCTTGGACCAAGTGTAAGAGTGAGGCGTCCATTTTTCATACGGGAACACACCACAGTGCAAACAGCATGAAATTGGTCTTTGATTTTAACCCATTCACCGAGCGAAGCAGCAGGCATCCAGGAACACAGCGCAGTGTGTGGGGACGGTACCTTGCTCAAGGGTTCCTCAGTGGTACCATTGGCCGTCCTGGGATTCAAACCCACAACCTTCTGATCACAGGGCCACCTCCCTAACCACGAGGCCACCAGCTGCCCATCTACACATAATGCTAATTCAAAGAGGGTTAAGGGAACCTTCTTTCATTGAGAAGGTTTACTGCATTCTCGTCCTTATGAACTGGATTTGACAAGCCATGATAAACAAGAGCGTCCTCTTCTGAGCGTAAGAGACGAATGTTGTCTAAACTCACGCAGCGCAATCAACTACATTTCCCAGAAGCCCTTGACATTCACCGGGTGACGTCATTCGACGCCAAACGAAAACAGAAGGATTGTTGTCTGTGTGCAGCGTTGCTGGAGTGTCCTTCACTGAGATGGATGACTGAGCTGTTTGGAAGCTGTAAGAGAGTTCCTGGCTGCTTATGTGTTTATGTTCAGAAGACGCTTTTCCATCTTCCCTCTTAATCGTGACAGAGGCTCCAGGCTCAGACAGCCCTCACAGAAGGTACATGCTCCTTCACGAATGCTGAAGTGTGCTGGTCTCTGAGTAGGCCATTGAAGTGAATATCGAAATGGCTGTTCACGAGTGGCGTTTGTCTCTGAAACTGATGTACCAGCCTTCCCTCCCAAAATCAGTGCTTCAGTTTCCAGAGCCAGAGCCTGGAGATGTTCCTCCTGGAGAGTACCGTGTAGGAACTCTCAAGCAGCTCGTTTCTGCACAGTTACCAGACGCTGTTCCGGACCCAGAGCTTATAGGTAGGTCCATGATTCTGTTGTCTATTTTATTAGAGAGCTTTCAAATACCAGTTCTGTTATCTGACTCACTCCTCCCCCGTGATACAGAGGCCTAACATTGTTATTCTTTTCAGAGTTGGTGTTCTGTGGCAGAAAGCTGAGGGATGAACTTACTCTGGACTCCTATGGCATCCAGTCAGGATCTACTGTACACATCCTGAGGAAGGCATGGCCAGAACCTGAGGTCCAACCTGGTAAGCATTAAAGCAGTGGTCACTACCTTTCCTCTTAGAGAGCTACACTATATGGATAAATGTATTGGGACACACCTCTTAATCACTGAATTCAAGTGGCCTCTTACTTCCATTGAAGCAATCTCAATGCTTCAGCATACCAAGACATTTTTGAGAGCACCATGCTTCCACC
Organism: Brachyalestes nurse; assembly: GCA_037974405.1. Taxonomy (NCBI): domain Eukaryota; kingdom Metazoa; phylum Chordata; class Actinopteri; order Characiformes; family Alestidae; genus Brachyalestes; species Brachyalestes nurse. The sequence continues at coordinate 11,161,559 of JBBPCY010000130.1, forward strand.
TTTGTGGACAGAGTTTGGGGAAGGTCGTTTTCTATTCCAGCATGACTGTGCCCCAGTGCATAAAGCAAGCTCCACAAAGACATGGATGGATGAGTTGGGTGTGGAAGAACTTGATTGGGCCATACAGAGCCCTGACCTCAACCCCATCCAACACCTTTGGGATGAACTGGAATGGAGATTGCAAGCCAGGCCTTTTTGTCCAACATCAGTGTCTGATCTCATAAATGCTCTACAGAATGAATGGACACAAATTCTATCAATAAAGAGTGGAAGCTGTTATAGCTGCAAAAGAGGGTCCCTGTTGGTGTAATGGTCCGGTATTTATTTGCTGTATTTATTTGCAGAATTTAGGTCAAATCTGCATCTGACATTCTGACCTCAGAGTTGATCATTAGGACATTAAAGAAAAAAAGTCTAGTTACAGGTGCTGTGACGGTTTTGTCTGTTCTTTCAGAGCCAGTTGACAGGGTAACAGCCGCAAGGGAATTCCGTGTCCTACAGGCTGCTCTTCATACCAGCACAGCCTACAGAGACTCGGTGAGGACAATAATAGTGGCTTGGAACTTGGATGTGGGGTATGGAGAGCAAATTCCTGACTTATTTTTTCCCTTTTTCATCCCAGGTTTTTAAGATGCTGAACAACAAGGAGTCTTTGGATCAAATCATTGTGGCGACCCCTGGTCTGAGTAGTGATCCAATGGCCCTAGGTAGGCTACTTGTGTCTTGTAACACTGTTTTATCACTATGAAAAAGTGATATACCTGTTTTAACCATTGCAACGTTGCAAAGTGTTTTTGCAGAATCATGATTCCTTTCCTCTTGTTTGAAACCTGGTGCTTGACTTATATATATTTTAGGTGTTCTACAAGACAAAGAACTTTTTGTGCAGTTCACAGATCCCAGCATACTTGACACGTGAGTAGGATTCATGCCTATAAATGTACCTGGCTCAAAAAGAGTCAACCACTCTTGCATACACAGCAGTTTAAGGAAAGCTTCAGATAAATTGTCTTTTATTTGTCTGTATGTTTTCTTTCCACTAGGTTGATTAACTCTCACCCAGCACTGGTTAATGCCATTATTCTGGTGCTGCACTCTGTAGCTGGCAGCGTGCCCTCTCAGCCGAGTGTCAGCTCTTCCAGAAATGTGTCCTCCAGCTCCTACAGTGACATGCCAGGTAAAATAGGATTTCAAGTTAAGTCTGGTTTAATTGTATTGGATTTCATTTAGTTGTATTTTTATGTTCTGTTACGAGCACTCTTATGGAATTGTTCAGTCCCCAGAAACATTTTTGTGGTTTTGTGTGTTTAGCAGGCCTATAATTATAATACCGTAACCTTAGTCAGCTTTCACATATATACTTCTCTCTGCTGCAGGAGGTTTTCTCTTTGAGGGGATGTCTGATGATGAGGAAGAATTCCAATCGGTTAGTCGTCACAGTCTATGATCTTTTAAAAACATTTATCATGGAGAATATACTGTGGCACTGTGCTCCTTCCTCTCTGTTAAATGCTCTCATGTGTGATAGGCGAATCGTGGTGGGCCATCCTCCAGTACCGGCACTTCAGGTTTGAGGCCGGCGTCGCTGGGCTACAGTGGGGCAGTTGGCCCCAGACCAATCACCCAGAGCGAACTTGCCACTGCTCTGGCTCTAGCCAGCACTCCTGAAAGCAGTGCCGTTACCCCCACCATAGGAAACCAGGTATTTGCTCATAATACAAAGTTATGCTGGACAATCTAAATTGAGCTTTAGTCTAAATAGTAAATACAGTGCGCTGTCTTGTAAAACACAATACAAGATCATGTAAAACTAGCCTATGTTTTGTTTAATTTCAAAATTACTGAAGTAAACATTGTGTTTTGGCTCTGTAATCCAACACTTTATACAAATAAATGGCACTTACGAATCTTTGAGTTGACTGAGTTGACTTTCAGATACCGTTCATAGTTTTTCAAAAATGAGAGATGTGTTTTATAGAGCAGGTGTTTTTAGGTAGCTATTACAATGAATACAGAGGACACTTTATATTTTAACTAACATTTTGAACTATTTATTTATACTTTTGCTGTTTGTGTTAAACAGATAAAATGTGTGTAACATTTCCTAAAATACTTTTATTGACCTAAAATGACGTAAACATATTCTATATGTGATTTGATATAAGTAAAGAATTTCAAAATTAAATGAGAAGGTATTCCACTCACATCACTGCTGGGCAATGGTTTAGAAGGATGGTGGGATGTAGGGAGGGTATAGAGCCTTAACAACAGAAAGTGTTCTTGGCCAGATATTAATTAATTAATTCATTAATTCATTCATTCATTCATCTGAGAATATAGCAGTTGTTTCCAGATACATATATTCATGTTTCTGTTTTTATTTTACCATATAAGTGTAGGATCTGTGCATTTTAATTCATTTCGTCTCTCTGTTAGGGTGCTTCTTCAGGGGTTTCCCCTATCCCTGCAGGAACTCCCATAACGAACGACCTCTTTAACCAGGCCTTGCAACAGGCGTTACAGGTGTCTAGCATATCCTCCTTTCAAGTAAGTACCCACCAATGTTGTAATTTTCAGTTTTTCATAATGTCAGTGCAGAGATTGTCATACAGAAAGCTGCTGTCTTGTTTAGTTACTGCCTCTAAAAGTGACTTCTATGGCTGTGTTTGTTCAGAGTCAGTGGCAATCCCAGCTCCAGCAGCTGCGTGATATGGGGATCCAGGATGAGGAGCTGATCTTGAGAGCCCTGCAAGCCACTGGGGGAGACATCCAAGCTGCCCTGGAGCTCATTTTTGCTGGAGGAGCCTCATAAGTCTAATGACTCCAGACCCATTAAAAAGTGGAACCACTGATGTAATTGGCATTTTTCACAAAAACCACTTACTGATGTTAAATAGCTGAAGCAATTACTGAATATAAGAACATTCTTTCTGACTTTAAAATATAATTTATTTGCACTTTCCCCCAAATTGGTAACACTGACGTTTTATTTATTTTAGTATTACAGATGAACATATTCCTAATTATGACTGATTTGTGATGGTTCACTTCTGTGGATTCTGCCCTTCGGTACCATCTTAGAGTGCATCTGATTCTGTTTGAAATTTAAAGTCTCAATCACTCAAGGTTATGTTTTAATGCAGGAAAATTAATTATAGATATTAAGTGTACAATGTTGGATCTGTATGCTACACACTTGTCTCAATACAGCTTAAACTCAATACAATCTCAATTTTTTATGTTGACACATTTTTCTTGCAGACAGCAGATAATGAAGCTTTAAGCAAACTCAGCATAATGAGTCAATCATTATAAAATAAAGAACAATAGAGAAACTCTAATCTGGGTTTATATAGAGATACTTACACTATATGGACAAAAATACTGGGACCTCTTTATTATTTATTCAGGTGCCCCCTTACTTCCAGTGAAGCACAATCTTAATGCTTCAGCATACCAAGACAGTTTGGACAATGCCATGCTTCCAACTTTGTAGACACAGTCTTTGGAAGAACCTGGAGGAACTTGACTGGAACCTGACCTCAACCCCATGCAACATCTTTGGGATGAACCGGAAAGGAGATTGCGAGCCAGGCCTTCTTGTCCAACATCAGTACCTGACCTCAGACATGCTCTACAGAATGAATGGGGGCAAATTCCTACAGAAACACTCCAAAATCTTGTGGAAAGCCTTCCAAGAAGAGTGGAAGCTGTAATAGCTGCAAATGGGGGACCAAGTTCATATTAGAATCTATGTATTTGAATGCAGTGTCATTGAAGTCTGTTGATGTAATGATCAGGCGTCCCAATACTTTTGTCCATATAGTCTTGCTGTAGACAAATCGGAATGGATTATTTAAATTTTAATGGAATGCCCTAAAAAGATACTGTTGTTTGTAGCATTGATACAGAAGATACTGGATGGTGTAGTATTGAACTGTATTATGTAAAAATGTTCTCCACAATGTAAATAAACTGAAAAATTCGTCATTTCCTTTTAATAAAAGATGGTCCAATAACATCTCTGACGTCATGCTGTACCGTTGCCTCCTACTTGTTATAGTGTAGAAGGTTGCCATGTTGTTGGAAAATCCACTTTTGCGAGCACTATGAGCATTCTTTAGCATTATTTTATTCGCCAAAAGAACCTTGTTTCTCTTTCGTAGCTATAAATTTAAACATGCCTACGCAGTGTTTCCCTACACCGATGACATTAAGCCTGCCACAGTGACCAAATGTCTATGCGATTTTACTACACACACTCTAATGCGTTAGACCACTAATTAACACAATTATAAATTATGAGTTGAAATGAGAAACCTGAATTACAACGCTCCCAGCAACAAGGGAAAAAAACGCAAAGCTCAAACTACTGGACGAAGTTTGTAATGAGATTAAGAATGATATTAGGGATGGTAGCAAAAAACGATCCAGTAATATTACGTTGGTAATGACCGATTCGTTTCTAATATTGCCAGGTCAACGACACAAAATTGGAGATAACTGGCAACCCGCAAGGCCAACATGGAAACTGCGGCTCTCCTGTATGTATCGTTAATACACACAAAATCACATTTTCTCCATGTTTGATGTCACTCGCTTTTAAAGGTATGTCTACAGATGGCGCCTTAATCCAGTACTAAATCCAGCTTGTGTGAATAGGTCGAGTGGTTTATCCATTAACTCCACCTTTCAGATAAGGAGTTTTAGTGAAGCGAAGTTGAACTTTGAAATGACTCTCACAGCAGGGGAGTGAAATATCAACGCCCTCTCTCGAGTTCAGTCATCTCTCTCGGTTCAGAGACCTGTGTGTCTGTGTGTTTCTCTGTTTCTGCGTCTCTGAAGATGTCTGGAGGTGGACCCTCTCCTCTGCTGTCGGTCAGTCCGGCTCGTGCTCTGGTGGATGAGAGGTTCGAGGTGCTCGTGCAGTTTTTACCCCCCGCGTGTCCGGTCACTGTGCACGCGCTGCTGCAGACAGAGGACGGAGACTACTGGCAGGGGTTCGGACACTACACTAGTGGTTCCTCTGGAAATGTCAAAGGTGGTGTTACCTTTTATTTGTCTTATGTCTTTAAGCCTAAACCCACACCTGGGACAGCTGGTGGTTAGGGAGTTTCCCCTGTGGTCAGAAGGTCTAAGTTAGATTCCCAGCACTGCCATTGACACCACTGAGGTACCCTTAAGCAGGGTAACGTTCCCACACGCTGCTCCTTGGATGCTGTGTCACTGGCTGCCCACTGCTTCACTTGGTGAATGGGTTAAATGCAGAGAAATACTGTCATTTCATACTGTTTACACTGTGTGCTGTTTTGGGTTCACAAACAGTTTACTTACACTTCTTGTCAATTCTGTAGAATAATTAAAGCAGATGTACCTTTCAAAAAATCCTTGAGTAGCAGTAAGTTACAGAACAGCGTTGGAACTGAAGCTGTTCTCTTTTTTGATGCCGAAATAGTACAGATGCTTTCACCAAAGTAAAATTAAAATAAAACGTATTAGCATAAAAATCTGAGGTAATACAAGCATATAAAGGTTCATACCAAGTGCACACTGTATCAGGCTGATCAGTTAAATAGACAAGAAAAAGTGTTGACGCACACACACACACACGTTTGGGTTGAAGCATACTCTCATTTATTATCATTTTAACACACTAAGAGAAGTTTAACCTAAGTCCATATGTAAATGCCTCTGTCTGTTGATGTACTTTTCACTCATTTTATCACCGTCTGCTTTCAGTGTGTGATCTGTAAAGCTGTGTATTCTACCTATTGTAGTTTCTGAGGATGCCAGTCTTGGTGGGTCATATGATGGTGTGGAGCCTATGGGTCTGCTGTGGAGCATGAAGCCAATTCCTGGAAGCAGGACAGGCCTCAGGTTTGCTCTGCGATTTTTTACCTTTCAGCATTGCTTAAGGGGTGTCTGCTCACTCAAATAACCTCCTGTCTGTTTGAATTTTTTATGTGTTCTTTTTGAAAGATATCGGAAGAAGGATGTCTTCACACCTACTGACGTCCACATATCTGTGTATGAAGGCCACTTAACCGAGGGCTTCAAGGAGAAACGTCCTCTAGCCACTGTTGTGGCACAACGTTGGTACACTGCTCCTGGAGTGCAGAGGGTGGAGGTCCGGGAGAACGGGTTAAAGGGGACCCTTTTCATACCCCCAGGTATTAGTGATGGGTGACTGGATACAGTAAATGTTGAAAGTACAGTTCTTTCTGGATAGTTTTTGATGAGATACTGGAGCAAACAAGCAGCTTTGTGGAATAAGACTGTGCTGTTGTATGTTATGTTTAATCTATCTAGACAGTTTTAAAAGTTACCTGTCAACGCATCAGAAGAAAAGTGAAGGCGATTAGTTTCCCTTGTTGATGAGCATTATAGTCAAGTCGCACCTGCAAAACTATAAATGGGATTACTGAATAACAGAAAGAGGCTGTTTGTATATGCCTTTCAGAGTGTGTGTTCTCTTTTAGGTTCTGGCCCTTTCCCTGGTCTGCTGGATCTCTGGGGTGGAGGAGGTGGACTGGTGGAGTATCGCTCTGCTCTGCTGGCCTCTCGGGGCTATGTCACATTAACCTTGGAGTACATTGGCCTTATAGGTGCTGATGGCAGGCCCCAAAATGTGGACAATGAGTACTTTGAGGTACTGGTCTACTAAACTATAATATGGATACTTCAGTTATAAATATGATAGGTGTGTATTATAGAAAAAAGCTAAAGGAATCTGAAGGAAGAATGTTATTGAGAATGCTCATGTTGATTCACTACCGCAGAGAGGTGTCTCTTATCTCTTTCAGGCTGCCTTCAAAGTGCTAAAGGAACACCCGCTGGTCTGTCCTGACAGGGTGGCCATGATGGGCTTGTCTTTTGGTGTCTCTGTGACCCTGGGCATGGCAGCGTATTCTTCAGTGATAACGGTAGACCAGCCCAGGCTCTTCTTACATTTGTTTTTATTATACTTTTGTAACCAACATATTAACCTTTGTACTTGCCTATCCCTCAGCTTATTGTTTTTTGTGTATCTGACTATATATGGGATTCTGTTGGCATGCAGACCAGCTTTCTGTGTAGGGCACAGTATAAGTGGAGAGACATGACCATGATGCTTGTTTTTGCACTCTATGACATATAAAATATACAATTTAAGACCATAAACCAACCATTTCTACTCTCTCACTCTCTTTTCTAGCCCAAGTGTGTAGCCTGTGTTAGTGGAAGCCATATTATGCCAGTCAACGGATCCTTGGCTGATGTTTTTAAACAGATCCAACTGTGAGTGACAGGTTATGAACTTTGTAGGCTGATTTTTTTTTATGTGTCAAGTGCAGTTTGCACTTTCTGGACACTGCTCTTGTACTCAAAAGCTTGTTGTATTAGATCAGCCTCTTAACTGAAAAATGTGTTTACTTATGACTGGTACCTGTTGGACATTTTGTATATAATCGGTGTCCTCATACCTCTGAAATAGTTACTTCATAGGAAAAGGAAACAGACATCCCACTTACACCAGTTTTGGTCCTAATTTTTTGGTCCTCCTGTGTCATCTTCACCATGAGCCACATGTGTTTAAACACAGGCTATTGTAGTGAGGTGGGGAAAATGGGTGAATTTACATCTGCATGTTTATGTGGCCTTATCCAGTACTCATGAAGTGACCTGGGGGGTATTCCACGAAACTGGATGAAGGGAAAGTCTGGCTTATTTCAATGGAAAGTAACGTCTAATTTGGGAACAACATGCATTAATGTAACAAGATTTTATTGCATGTAATTTTGTGACTGTTGTCATTGCTATAGTTGTCAGGGAATGTACCCACAGTATAACAAGAATCTCTAGCTTTGAATTGGTATAAAACAATAAAACACCAACAAGTTTTAAGTTTTTTGTTATAATGGTGGCTAAATTTTGTGCTGAAATATAGAGCTGAGAGTGAAATTATCAAGTATTTGGGTTTAATTTTATGTCTGCCCATCCATTAAGCTCTGTTTTCATTCTGAACATGCACATGCACACACACTCAGCTGTAAGTGTACTTGCTTGAGTCGGTTCTGTGAATGCTTGATTTAACCAAGGTGGCTCATTCTCAGCATAGAAATGACACTGAGTAGTACCTGCACACTAGTAATCTTGTGGGGTTTTGACCTTTAAGGAACAGGGTGAAGTGGCTTGTCTGTGTATTTTCTGAACCGCTTCAAAGACAAACATTTCTTGTATTTTTAAGGAATGTCGGCAACACTCGCTATGATGAGGAGCAGAGGATCATTTGGCGGGATCTGCTGCTCCCGATACCAACCGACCCTTCGAAGAAAGTTGAAGTGAGCGTTCTCTATAGATCCTGTATCCCATTCAATACAATACAGTTTCTAGTTCTAACCTTAACTGGATGCGTGGAGTTATGCAATCTCTGTGTAACTGGTTTTGTTTTGACCAGATGGGTAAAATCAAATGCCCTATTTTACTGATTGTTGGTGAGGATGATCAGAATTGGCCAGCATCAGAGTCTGCAGAGGATGTAAGTAGAAGTGCTAGTGATGTTTCCTGATTAAAATGTTACTGAAAATGTAATTGATATGAATATGATAATGTAATGGCCTCTTTAAGTTATTTCACATTTGTCTCAGCAGGGCTCTGGTCCGGAAAAATCACACCATTGTAGTTTTAATGATTTCAGTTTTTCAGGACTTGATAGTAAGCTGACATTATTAGACTGGTGCTTTAGTGAAGTACAAATCAGAGTTTAAGGGCTGGTGCCTTTATTCTTGCACTCTTAGATGAAGCAGATGATGGAGCAGGCTGGGAATAGTCACCTATTGACTGTTCACTCCTACCCTGATGCGGGTCACCTCATCGAGCCTCCCTACAGTCCGCATGTCCGAGCCAGCAACTTTCTGTTGACGGGGACAAGGAAAAAGGGTAAACCGTCCATTTGATTGTATTGGGGTTTCAGGATTTGAAGATGCTGATTAGTTTTAGGTTGTGGGAAAAAAAAATGTGTTATTTCAGTTGTAGTTTCTGGGAGTGCAGCCTTTTTGCCAGCCAACCAGCTCCAGCTATCAGTAATGCTATCATGCTACAGACCAAAGACTGTTTGCTGTAGAAAAACAGAAAGATACAGAAAGTTTTTCTTTAAACTCTACCATTTATATCTCTAAAGGACATATAAATATATTAAAGTATGACTTTTGATGTTTGTTCAGTCAAAAATGTTAATGTTGCTAACAATGAATGAAAATCAGTAGTCACTGATTATTATTTTTCACAGTATGTTGTGCCTCCTGGTATCTGTTATTTTCCATTCATTGTTAACATCAGAAACATGTAACATGTATTTATTAATTTAAAAAAGTATTCTTTCTATAGAGGTAATATTTGGCAACACTTTATAACAGGTTTTCTGATTAAACGCTTATACAGGAGTTATACATCCGCGAATAAAGAAAAAAACGCAAATTTGTGATGTGGTACAACATACCTAAAAATGTCTGTTTTTATTGTGTAAACCCTAAATATGCTCTGAAAACATTTTAATTTAATTTTAAACTCAGTTTAATACATTAACCCTAAAGAAAATGAAAAAGTAAACTCGTATTCGTACAGTTTACGCTGAACTGCTGTTTCCTGCTAGAATGTAAAATACTGATGTTACCCCGGCTGAGCAGCGGAGGTTCATTCCATTTAGGTGTCTGACTGTCTTGCTAGCCGCCGTGCCCAAACATAAACAAACGGTACGAGGACGAGGGGGAGGATGCGGAGGATATCTGTGGTTTCCTCCAATTTGCGGGAGTTTCTGCAAACAATTATTATTTCGGTTTTAAGAAAAATCCGATTAATTACTGGAGCCTGTTAGTTTAGCTAAATGTACTCTATAGCCTACATAACACCTATGTTCAGTGAAAGCAAAGCAAGGTGAAGGGTTATTGCAGTAGAGTGGGTCGCTCAAATGATGTGAAAGAGTAGCAAATCTAAACAGTCTAACATCTCATGCTCAGATATGTTCTGGATTTAGAACGGATTGCTGTATGTGATGGCTGTTCTTGTTCTTGTTCTTGCAGTGGTGGTTGTGTGGGGCGGACACACAGTGGCTCACAGTCGAGCCCAGGAAGACTCCTGGCACAAAACCCTGGCCTTTCTGGAGCAGCATCTCTACAACAATACAACTGTGAATAAGCTGTAAATAAGCTGTGAATCCCATCCCAAAGATATTTACTGGTGAATCGTCTCCAACAGTTTTTATGTCGGATGTCTTGTCCCTCATATAATTTAAAATATAAATCAAAAATTGAGTAATGCTTCAAGAAGTACAATCAGTATATATGAGAGGGACACATATGAGTGAAGTTAATTACAGTTTTTAAAATAATGTAATTATTAAAAATTTTTAAAGATATGTTAAAATCATGAGGAGATCTGCTCATGATTTTGATCAAACTGCAGAAGTAGTTTGGTATATGACTTTAAACTGTCATAAAATGTAAGTTATATTTACCTTGCAATAACATGTTCTGTGATTAAACAATTAAGTGCCTTTTGCTAATTAAAATATTTGAATCGTTTATAAGAGGTTGTCAGTTTTGACATTAAAACACTTTACAACAGTGACTAAGTTACTGACAAAAAAGACCTAGGAAAATTATAGGAGTGTGTGTGTAAAATAACATAAGCTGCAAATGCTGGCCTTTATTTACCAAAAACCTGAAAGAGGAAACATGACTGAGCCTTTAAAAATGATTTTTGAACACTTTACTTGTCTATTTAACTATCAGTCTCATACAGTGTGCCCTTGGAATGAGCCTGTTATACTGTGGATGACCTCTATAAGCTTGTATTACCTCAAGGCATGTGTTTCACAACTCCAGAAAAAAACAAGAATGTGTCATTGCATATCTAGTAAAAGTACAGCAATGACAATGGAGGTAAAGAAAAGTAGTTATATTTCTTTGCTGATCTAAACACTGACTACATCTAGTTTACATGTGTCATTAGGTACATAATTTTGCATGTGTTGCATGAGTAGTAGACTTGTAGTCAAGACTGCCTAAACCAAGACCAAGACACTACCACGACCAGAGGGTATCAAGACCAAGACAAGACCCAGACAGATTGAGTCAAGAACAAGACCGAGGCGGAGACCAAAAAAAAAGACTCCCTTTTGTGTGCTGTTGAGGACTGCCATGATGGTACTGACTGGTCCCAAAGTCTGACAAAACAGCTAATACCTCTAACAACTGTCTAAAGAATGGGAAATATGTAACTGATTTCAGTTATACTTAATTTGTAGATGAAACTGTAACATCAAATTGAAGATACACAATTATAAACTTGAAAATGCATCATGTCCCATTGTAGTAGTACTATTCAATTCAATTCAATTCAATTTTATTTATATAGCGCTTTTAACAATGGTCATTGTCACAAAGCAGCTTCACAAA